>JAJEJO010005458.1:149387-162872 GCA_020662805.1 Glaucomys volans | reverse complement strand
GTCGTTCTGCTGTCTGAGGAGGGGCGTGTTGGAGTGTGGGTGGAATTCTGGGCTAAGCAGGGTTCCGGTTTCACCTTCCACTGTCATGCCCAAAGAAGTGACCTGAGTGGGCATGACTGAGCCCTTTCTCTGGACACTTTATATTCCCTAGTGGCCAGGAGGACAGCCATGCCCTTAGAAATTATTTTTTCTGGAGGTCCACACATAGGAAGGTCATCTACCCACTGAAGGAGCGCTGTGTCAGGGAATAGCAGTCCAGGAGGTCTGCTGCCAGCGCCTGCCCAGACAGATGGGGGCTGTCCCAAATCCCTGGGGAGGGACTGTCCAGGTAGCTTGTCCTGCCTTATGAGTAGACCCTCAAAGGCGAATAGAGGTTGGGATTTGGATGTGAAGGAATGTAGAAAAAGGGCATCCTTTAAATCTAGGACAGAATAATAAGTATTTCCGTTGGGACTCGGGTAAGGAGAGGATGTGGGTTTGGAACCATGGTGCAGAGGGTCCAGGGCCTCGTTGATGATAGAAGATCCTGAGCTCATCTCTGTTTGTTGGGGGCCCTCTGGGACCCCCAGTCGAAGAGGAGTACAGGGGCTAGAGCGCACTATGCAGAGTCCATTTCAGATTTACTTTAACAGGTGTCTGTCCCTTCCCACTTTCAGGTTTAAGGGATACTGGTTTTGGTGAGGAAAGTAGGAAGGACCCTTAAAAAGAATTTCAGCTGGGGTTGCAGCCTCTGCCCTCCCCCTGATCAGACTGTAGGGTCCACCTTGTCTCTGTTAATGGTAGGCCGCTACAGTCCCCGGGTGGAAACAGCTTGACCCTTAATTGAGGTAGCGTGTCTCCTCCTAAGGTAGAGGTTGGGGTCTCCGGCGTAATGAGAAAGAAGTGACAGAGGTGGAGATCACCCCAGGAACAAGGAAGAGGTCTAGAAAATATTGCTCAAGGGTCTGGCTGGATACACCCTGAACGGTTCCTGTATCCTGGGACCTAGGTCCAGGAGAGGACAGACGGAGAGTCAAGCTCCTGCATGGAGAAGGAGGTTTATCTGTGCCTGTCCATGAGCAAGGTTATCCAGGGCTCCTCAGGCTGGACCTCAGTCACGGGAGCCATAGGAAGCCCCGGGGACTTGTCATTGGGAACTGGTAGGTGACGGCCTAGATCCCCTCAGGTTCTGAGGACATCTAGCCTTCAAGTGGTTCCCCTGACACAGAGGACAGTCTGGGAGGCAGTCCAACAGGTGGTCAGTGCCTCTGGGGACAGTCCTTTTTGAAGTGGCCTTCTTTTCCACCAGAGAAGCAGGGGGTGGAGGAGGCCCCCGGGCACCGGCCCCCAGGCTGCCTTCAGTTCTCCATGTCGTTTGTCACCTTTCTCTCCCTTCCTAGGTCTCCATGATGAAAGACCATTGTGACAGTCTGGACTAGGGTCCAAGGTTTTGTCCGGTTCCCGGCCAGCTCTTGGAGCTCCCTCCATAGGTCTGGGGCAGATGATTGGGTCAACGACTTACCTTTAAGAATGATTTCCTCTGCTGTGACTCTGGCTAGATATTAGTGTGTTTGGCAATGGCTTCCTGGAGCCTCTGCGGAAGGTTACTGGTGGCTGCTTTTCCCCTGGAATCACAGTGGTCAGCTGGGTGTAATTGAAAGGCTCACCTTGGGCCCCTCGATCCTTCTAACCCCGAGTGTACAAAGCAGCGTCTGCCCCGTCCACTGGCATCTCTGCGGCTCGCCGTTTGGTTCAGTGAGAGGCCCCGCCTGGCTCCCGGGAGGAGGGTCCCGCTCTCTCCGCCAGGGTCACTCTCCTCCCCTGCTGTGTGGCGGCTATCTCCTGCTTCAGGAGCCTTCCTAACATCCTTTGTCTTCCAAAAGCAACATGACGCCCTTCCGTGCTAAATCCTTAGGATTTGATAACTGCTGGAAGGTTTGAAGGTGTGACTCTGGGTTTTCGGGATGGTTCCCTAGGTCTTCCTTTGTGTCCTTTAGTTGTTAATGAAAACGGGACACATACCATCTCAGGTCCAATTTCTCCCTGTGGCACTGCCCCGAGGGAGATAACCCTGGGTAGCAGATTTCCTAGCAGCTCTGGGATCTTAGTTTGTCCTTGGATGAGGAGGCCTGGGCGCCAGTCCTTAGGGATATAAATGGGAAGCAGTTTAGGACCTATTTTCCCTCAGATGGGCTGAGAGAATCTTCTGTTTGACTGATAAAGGTCCCTTTTTCTCTTCTAGTAAGTTCTTTGTTCTGGTAATTTGGTGTGCGGCTTGGAGCAGCAGATGGCCACTAGGGTCTGTGTGTCACGCTTGCAGTCCTTTGCTGGTGACCTGTCAATAAGAGAGCAGTTGGACATAAAGAGTGTCACTCCAGCTACCCTCCCACTCACAGGAAAGGTCTGATTGCTGAATAGTACTGTAGTGTAGGGTCCCCTCGGGTGGCCATTTTCCTCTATCTCCAAAGGGGTACTGGGGCCAGGTCTCAGTGCAAAAGAAGATCAAAGATTCTGTCTTTAATTGGAGATCTAAATTATCCTAATTATTGAGCCCAGTCCCATCTTACTCTTCTACAAGTCTGGAGGGGTGGTCTGGTCTGTGAACCGTAGCTGCTTGGCTCAGAATCTCTTCGAGGGGACCATGTCCAGGTAGGACGAGCCAAGCTTACCTATGGCTGGGGTCCACGTGCCCAGTACTCCTTTTTGCAGCCTTGATATCTCTGAGGCACCCATTCCTGGAAAGCATGGAATTCCCACCTTATTTCTGTCAAAAAGGGATTCAGGATTCTTAGGGGATCAGGACTCTGGAGGGGAATCGTCCGCCTGTTGAAAAGGTCTGTGCTGGGGTCTCTGGGATGAGCAGTGCCCTGGACTAGTAACATGACCTCGCAGCCCAAGTCCACGTGTCCTTTTCCTGTGGGAGGAGGTTCCCCGCAGCTCTATGAATCAGCCTCCAGGGAAGTCCTGTTACGGTCATAGTGATATCCCCCTGCTCCTTTCTTTCTGAGTGTCCTTAAAGCCACATGGGAGGGAGGTAGGTGGTTCCCCAAATGTCTCAAAAGACAGGGGTTCCTCTGTTACAGGCCCTTTGATCAGGGTGATCATCCCGACAGAAGGGATAAGGTTTCGGCATAAGGTGAGGACGAATTAGGAGCGACCCAGCCTTAACGGACAAACTGTGTTTCCGTCAGGAGGATGAGCAATGTTGCTGATTCTGTCCTGGACGATGGGACACTCACGTGTCTGCCTGAGGGAGGGAAAGAGAAGACGGTCAGCCTGGGGACTCAGCTGTGCTCGTCGTGGCTGGGGGCTTCCCTGGCCTCAGCGAGCCTCGGAAGTGCCGGACGATCGGTGGTCACCTTCCAGGTCTCACCAGCCGTTCAACGTGACTGTTACTAACCTTTAAGTCCCTCGCTTCAGTCTGGATAAGCCCACAACCCTGGTACTGTCTAGGGGTGCTGGGTTCTTTGCCTCCATTCATCAAAGAATTGAGAACAGGACTCAGAGATTGTAAGGAAGAAGGAAGAAGCATGTTTGCTGTGAAAGTGACGGAGACGGACGTCTCCGGAGAGGAGGAGCCCCGTGGAGTCCGGTGGGGGAGTTTGGCCTGTTCTCTCCACGGTCTCTGGAGTTCCCCCCTTTCCTCATCTCCTCTGCTGTCCACGTGTTCCCCACTGCTACTGACTGGTGCCCCCTGTGTCCATGTGTCTGTTTTAGTGACACCAGGGGTGAGGGTCAGGTTCAAGTTCGGTTCCCCCAGTGTCAAAGGTGGAACACCTGAAAGCCACTGAGGCAGGAGCAGAAAGTTTTTACTTAAAGGACAGAACGGAGAGAGACAGCGGCTCCCCACAGAGGGGGAGTGGGTGCCAGTCGGTGCTGAGGCAGTGGGGGTCCTCCACTCGAGTAGATTTTAGGTTTCCTTTCTTCTCATGCCCCCTCCTCCTTTTATCTTGCCTGTGTGTCCAGTGACCAAAAGGTGGAGTGACCAGGGGCAGGAAGAGAGCCATCCCGGGATATTGGTTAAGGACTTCTTGCAGGGAGTAACCTTGGCAGCAGTTCGGAGGAGGGGAAAGTGCTCTGGAGGCATTAGCGTTTTGTTCCCTTGAATCAGCTCCCGCCTTCCTGACCCAATCGTCCGTCACCTGACTGCCTGTCCTTCTCCTCCCCACCCCGCAGCCTCATTAGTTTTTCCATTGGCTCGCCAGCTTAGGAGCATGGAAGTGTCCGTCTGGTTGGATTTCCTGCTCATGTCCCTGTGCACTTGGGTCAAGCAGGAGGCTGGCCTCGTCAGAAGACCCTTCTCATGCTCTTTCGTTTGGTCCCATCCCAGCCTCCTCCTTCGCTGCCCTGGCTGCCTGAGCTCTTCTGCTTCTCCCTCAGGGTTCCATTCCGAAGCAGTTACCTTAGCTCTGCCTTGTCTTCTATCTCCTGTCTTCCTTCCTCTCCTGCTCGGCACAAACATTGTCGGGGGACACTCTTCGTAAGCCTGCCCCAGCCCACTCTCCTGTGAAGGTCCGTCCCGCAGTGGCCTTGCTCTCTATCCTGTGCCAGGCTGCTGACCACAGCCTCCCTTCCTTGGTTGCTCCAGGAAGCTTTCTAAAGTGCACACCTCCCCCTGGTCATTCCTGGCTCTAGTCCTTCAGTGGGAACAAACTGGGAGGCCTGCCAGCATCCTTGATGGCCTCTCTGACACCTCCCCCTGGTAGTCTTGCTGAGAAACTTTTCCTTATTCCCAGTTTCTTACCCAAAGGCGGCTGCTCCCCAACGGGGCAGTAATGAATCCAGATGAGTCTCCGTGAGTGTTTCCAGTCATGGACTTGCCAAGAGTGGACAGCAGATCACAGGACATTGGAGTGGGGACTTTTCTCCACCCTACTAGCGTCCCACAGGCGATGGACAAACAACAGCACCTGTCAGTGCTCTGTGGCTTTCGGAGAGAATTCTCGGGCACGTGTGCATGTGTCTCCGTTATGACTGACACCCGCCTGGAAGAGACTGTTCTTAGTGCCGCCCTCCATTTATTGGCTGGATGACTCTTGAACACGTGCTGGCTGGCGCCCGTGCAGCCAGTGTGCTGGGCTCCTCTTCGCCACCACGTTTGGTGTTTTTCTTGGGGACAGTCCTGGGCTTAATGGATTTAAAGTCTATGGGGTTTAGAAGGAGGCAGTGTCTGGTTGGCCCCCTGACAGCATGGGGCTTAGCCTTACTGGGGCCTGGTGCTCCCTGCATCTGGAGGGTGGGCCTCCCATAGAGGCTCGATTGTCCTTGTTTGGGGCTGTGTTCACACGGCCTGGGTTGGGCTCGTCTCCTGGGTGCTCTGTAGGGATTGTCGAATGAAGGACCTCAGAAGTGAAAAAGCACCAAGAAAAACCACTCTGGACGCAGGAGCTCATGCAAGAGATTTTATTAGGCAGAGGAACATTGTCTGCCCTGCATAGAGAGAAAGAGAGAGCATGGTGGGAGAGCTTCTTTTAAATTGTTGGATTTTGTGGGCAAAAAATGATTGGGCCGATGCTGAGTAGTTGAATTTGGTGGGCTCGGGAGCAGACCAATGGCTGGCTGGCTGCAGCGTGGTGGTGGGGGACCTGTCATCCCCCCTTGCCTTCCCCTGCAGCCGCGTCCTGTGCCTCACCGCCCAGGAGGGAGCCCCACGAGGTTGGATGGTGGCTTGGTGGGCAGCTGGAGGCTGGAGGCAAGGGCCAGACTGCAGGGCAAACCCAGTGCCCACCTGCTGTGGCGAGTGGACACCGGATGGGTCCATGTGGACAGAGCGCTGCGCTGCGTCTGCCCACTGCGGACCCTCTGCCAGTGAGCTGTGGATCTTGGTCAACTGGAAATCCAGGAGAGCTGAGGTCGCCCAGGCCCCTGTCTCCTTGCTGCCAAGCCCACCCTCTGCGTGCAGGTCTTGCTGAGCAGGGCAGCGAGCTCACGGCTTCTGTGGAAACAGGCTTCTTGCCCCCATCCTCCACACTCAGGCTGCTTCCAGGCTCTGTGTCTTTAAGTGGGAAGGAATTTCGCTCTACCCTTCATCGTGGGGTTTTTCCAGAGTTAGATTTTACGTGGAGGGGCAATCTGAAGGTCTTGCACGTTTAATTCTGGGGGTTGTAAATGCAAGCACAACGTGGCCCACTCTGCAGTCACCTCAGCCCATTCTCACGTGCCCTCTGTCTCTGAGCATGTGGCACCTGCGTGTTTCGTCACGTGCTTAGGTCTGCACTGTCATAGGGCTGGCTCTCCCATGTGCACTCGGCTTCTGCCTCTGTCCCGTGGCCCAACCTGCGAGATCTGTTTGCGTTGGCGTGCGTCCACAGCTGGTTTTCGTGGCTGAGAGGTGTTCCGTGCTGCGGGCCACGCTGTTGCTGGAGACTGGCAGGCTGGGAACAGCAAGTGCACTGGGAGCGAAGGAGAACGCAGGCTTTATTCTATGCGCTGGGCACAGAGGAGAACAGACCCCAGATTCTGACTCGTCCAGCTTCTCACAGCATTTACAGGCCGACTGGTGCCTGGGTTTCTGGCCGGAAGCATGCCTACGGAAGCAAAGAGCCGTAAGGGACACGGCTCCTTTCCCAGGCCCCTGAGGTCTGAAGCCTGACGCAGGGTGTTGCATCCCAAAGGGAGGAGTCCGACCTCTAGAGAGTCCATTGCAACCCAAAGGGTAGGGACCTATAGAAATGAAGAAGGCGACAGAAGGGGAGGGAGCTGACCCTTCACTCAGGCGTTTTTTCTCATGACAATGAGATTGTTGTGATTTCATCTTACAGCTGGGTCTGGTTTTGCCATCTGAACACCACATCTAAAGTCCTGTTCCTCTGCCGATGGCCTTTCCGTCATCTTTTCAGCTTTTGGCCATTGAGAATGAAGTCGCTATGAACATTCCTGTGTGGTTCTTGTTGTCCACCCAGGTTTCCCTTTTCCTTGGGCAAGTCTTGGGGGGACTGCTGGCTCTTGGGCCCTTGGGTTTAAAGGAGGGTGCCGACTCCCAGTATGGCTGCCCTCTGCCAGGACTAGGAGCAGGGATGCTCTGCCATTATGTAGGGCACCTGGCCACCTGTTGGTGGAAGTGGAAGCCCTGTGGTCATTTTGGTCACAGCTCTGTTTTCCCCACCACGAGCTTCAAGGTCAGGTCACACAAGGAGTGCACTCTTCCCAGGACCTTGTCTAAGCAACATGCGAGCTGCTCTAGTGAGGCTTGGATTCCTCACCTGTGAGGCGGGGTGCATGACTGTACATCTCAGGATTAAAGCGTAGCTTGTGCCAATTGCATAGGTGTTGCCTCAAGCACCTGGTGCCCGCGTGGGTGTCCATCGCTGTCTTTCCAGGTGCAGCGGACGGTGCATCTGGTCGACGGCTTCTGTTCTGGTGGGGCTCACCCAGCTTATCATCTTCCCTGAGGCATGAGGTGGGCTTGAGGTAGATGGGGGCTTGGTTAGGAGCTGTGGAGACATGGTGCCATCTGTCGAGGGGGCCCAGGTGCTGCCAGGTGAGGGCATGTTGCTTCCTGACATTCCAGCTGGAGGAACAGTGAGTGGTCTGGCACTCCTTTGAATGATTCTGAGTCCTGCTTCTTCTGCAGCTTTGCTTTGCTGGGAATTGGTGCCGTGCAGTGTGATTCCTCCTTTCAAAGATGGATGAGTAACATTGGTTCTGCAGAGAGCAGCGGTCTGCCAGCCCCAAGCAGCCCGTGCCTGTGCCAGGAGAGGCTTTGCCCGGCGGTCGCTGCCGTGTGCTCTCCTCTGAGGAGGTCTCTCGCCAGAGCCCTGGTAGCTGTGTTGCAAGAACTGCCTCTCAGCCTTTGGGCTGCTGGACTACAAAGAGAAATGTTCTTTTTTCTGTAAATTACTCTAACAGCTTGCTGGAGATAGCAGATTCAGAACAGGCTGGTAATGCTGTGAAATCGTGTTATTCATGCTTAGCTGGAATAGAAATGTCTCCAGCCTCTTAGCAAAAGCAAGAACAACTTACAGGAAAATTGCGTTCCAGAAGTTCCCCTTGGCGGGAGCAGGCTGACCTGGCTGCTCTCCACCTGCACTTCACAGCTGCCCCTGCTCCGGATGGCGCCCTTGCTGATGCCTGGGTCTTGGGAACCAGGCAATGATGTCCCTTTACAGACCGCAGTGACTATCGTCACTTTGCTTTGCTAGCAGAGTGTCACGGGGGGACAGCGGAGTAGTTGGGGTGGACTTTCAGCAGCAGACCCCATGGAACTTGGGCACAGCACAGAGTGGCAGCAGCCCACATTTCCTTTGGGTTCATTTGTTTAATAATATTTTCCCTGCACTTAAAAACAAAGGCAAGCTGGGTCTGGTGGTGCTCACCTGTAATCCCAGTGGCTTGGGAGGCTGAGGCAGGAGGATCGCAGGTTCAAGGCCAGCCTCAGCAGCTTAGCAAGATCCTGCCTCAAAATAAAACATACAAAGGGCTGGGGCTGGGGCTCAATGGTTGTGTATCCCTGGGTTCAATTGCTGGAAACAACAAGAACAAAAAGCAAAAAAACTAATGCAAGTTGTGTGGAAAGCAGAAACGAAAATCTAAAGGTCGATGTTCAGAAGCAACTCGGAGACTGTGGCTGGAGGACCAGCAGAGGTTGGGCGCTCCCCGGCGGGAGCAGGACAGGGAGCAGGTGAGCGGCTCGGCAGTGGGTGTGCAGTGTCTCCGCAGGGCTGTTCCTCCTTGGGACACACCCAGCAGTGTGGTGCCCGGGTCTGCAGTTACTCCTGGCCTTCACCCACCTGTGTGCCTGTTCCCCCGATCGCCTCAGACTTTCCCACAGGGGCTTCGCTGTCTGTTTTAACTGATGCAAACTCTAGTTCTCTCACCGCAGCGCATGGCGTGTGGTTGATCCGCTGTTGGAATTCCTTTGTTTTGCTGCGTTTGCTATTTAAGTAAATGAGCACATTTTTGCAAACAGAGGGTCTTGTGCATGTATATTATTTACTTAGAACAAATCCCTAGAAATGAGAATTTAAGGTTTATTGGTTTATACATTTTTGAGAGTTGCCAGACTTCCTTTGAGAGCAGAGCATGCGTCAAACTCCCCTCAGCTCCGGTGTGAGGCCCTGTTTCCTCAGCGTGCCCTGTGCAGTTTCAATACTGAAACATTTTCACTGTGTAGGAAAACATGCTTTCTTGTTTTTTAAATTCTTTTTAAATTTATTTATTTATTTTTACAGACTGCATTTCGACTCGTTGTATACAAATGGAGTGCCACTTTCCATTTCCATGGTGTGCGCGATGTAGATTCACACTGTTCCTGTAATTGGCATGTACAAGGGTAATGGTGTCTGGCCCAGTCCACCACTTTCCTGTTTTAGAGCACACCTACACTGGAGGTGAGAGGAAACATCACTGTCAGTCTAAGACAGCAGCGCTCGGCCTCTTCTGGCCAGACTCCCCCGTGCCTCCTGGCTGGCTGGCCCCCCTGTGGCCTGCTGGGCCCTCATCTCATTTGCCGGTAGTTGCTGTTTTCTTAAATTTGGAGAATAGGAGTTGGATGGCCTTTGGAATCTTCATGAGTTTCTGACATTGATTTTTAAAACACATTCCTCTCCTCACCTTCACTGCGGGAGGGCCTTTATGTTTTAGCTCGTTCTTGCTTTTTGCTGTCCTAGTTTGTGTGTGTTTGTAACTATTCTTTTGTCCTGGCATAAGGAAGGGATGCACCTGGGCTGGCTCCTTGATGAGGATCAGCTGCCGTCCCTGCCTAGGTAAGCCAAGTGCTGCTGAGCCCTCCAGCCATTCCTTTCAAAGCCGGAAGGTGAGGGAGCAGATCTCCCTGCAACCGGGGCTCGAGCTGCAGAGATTGGCAGAGTTCAGGAGGGACTTCCTTATTAGGGTAAATCCTCTTTGTTTTCCCTGTGATATTTCCAGTTATTTTCAAGATTCATTTCCTTTCACAATAGCACTGGGAGCAGAACTCCGTTGAACGTCAGTAGCTTTGGACGTCTGGCCACCACGGGCAAAGAAAATTCAGGAACAGGACTGAATCTAGGGGAACATGTCCCAAGACAAGTCCCAGCAAATGACAGAAGAGCCACCCCACGATCTTGTTGCCTCATCCTCTGGAGCAGTGTGGGCTTGGGAGGTGGAGATTCGGCCGTAATACCATGTCTAGGGAGACAAGGAGAAATGTGGGTGCTCCTTCCGGGGTTGCTATGGTAATCCCTCATTATCTCCAGGCTGCAGGGGATCGACAGCTCATGTCTGCACCGCAGTTTCTCCTGATAACTGTGTGTGTGTGAGTGTGCAGGGTTAGTGTGTGTGAGTGTGCCATGTGACTCTGCTCACGTCGTGCAGGTGGGTTCCGCTGTGTGCACTTTCCAGAGCATGTGCCATCAGCACCCCAAATGTCAGGAGCAGCATAATGTGATTCCCTTTGTGGGAGGGAGGGGAGGGATGGAGGAAGGGGAGGGATGGAGGGAGGGGAGGGATGGAGGGAGGGGAGGGATGGAGGGAGGGGAGGGGGGGAGGGTGGGGAGGGAACATGGGAGCCACATCCTTGCTGATGGTAAAGGGCTTAAAGAGCCAGGTTTCAGAAGCTCCCGTGAAGCCTGCTGAGGGCTCAGTGGCCTTGTTAGCCCTGAAGGGGTCCCAGTGACAGTCCTAGTCGGGGGTAGCTTTGCTGGGCAGTGTGACCCCTGCGGCAGATGAAGGGTTATTTTCCACCTGTATGTTTTCTGGCCCTGAGTTGCGGGTGTTTTTGAATAAGAGGTTTTTGCAGATTACCTCTGAAGAGTGAAGGCTATTTATTGGAGCAGTTTAGAAAAAAACCATCCGCCCGGACCATTTTCAGGGTGAGGACGTGTGTACGCATGCGCGTGTGTGCCTGGCCTCGTGGGAAGCACTGGCTCCACTACCCCACTGCCACAGCTCCTCCTCCAAGGGGACTTTCCCTCAGGGTGGCGGACAGCAGCTCAGGCAGGACAGGTGCTAAGAGGTGAGCATGACTGGGAGTGTGGAGAGAGGGGGCCTGTGGCCCCTGGGGTGTGGATGGTGCCCTCCTGTGTGAGAGCAGAGCCCCCAACCTGGTGGCAGGATGGGGGTCCACGTGGACAGCGCTTTGGAGTTTGGTTGAGCACCGCCCAGCTTTGTATGTGCGCCTGTCAAACCCGCATGTGTCTCTGCTTTTCCCTGCTGTTCTCAGATCTTTGAAGATGTTTGAAAATTGATTTCCTATTATAAACCAGGAAAACGTTCCTGCTTAGACGTAGCTGAATGTAAAATTAGGATGGATGCTCTTAACAACTCTCTGGCTTGGCAGGCAGTTTGTGATTGTTCGGAATGATTAAGAAAGAGAATTTATTGGTTTTAATTTGCCCCCAACTCCCATTGGCTAGAACGTCATTGACCGGATGATCTTTCAACCTTCAAAGTGCTTCAAGAGGAGAAGCTGTCCTTGGGGTCAGACAGGAAGTCATGTCTGCCGCAGGGTGAGGGTGTGTTGTGCTGTGTGCACACGTGGGTCACCTCCTGTCCCGCTGCAGTCTAACCTGCTCACTCCAGCTTTGGACACCCACCTGTCACGCTCTCCAGGTGTGGCCCTCCTCTCCCTCCTCTGTGATGAAAGCCCTTGGCTTGCTGGTGGGCGCCTTGGCCTAGTTCTCGCCCTGGGCCTCCTGGAAGGCCCCTGCGTGTCACAGTGAGCTTGGTTCTTTCCATGCACCTTCCCGTGCAGGTGTGTCTGTGTCTGCTTGGGAGACAGCCACATGACCATCTGCATTGAGAAGACCTTGGCAAAACAGCTCGGCAGGTGGGTGGCAGACGCTCTGAAGTGGACGCAGCTTCAGCGTGGGTGTCTCAGTTTCAGAGGGGCTGTTCTGGAGACAGCCCTCAAGGTACCCTTCCGAAAACCTGCTGGGGAGGAAGTCACGACCAGGCCCAGCTGGGTCAGCACGTGGCAGGCATGCTGCTGTCCAGGGTTGCTGCCCAAAAGGCACCCACGGGAGCAGCTCTCAGCAGAACCATCCCACCTGGCCCTGACACCTGGGCCCTCAGGGGCGTGTCTGTGTAGCAGGTCTACCTACAACCTGCGGCCAGGCCTGGGGCCTGTACCAGGTGTCTTTTCAAGGCCTCTCCTGATGTTTAACTCTCATTCAAGGTCCAGTCTCCTCAAGTGAACGTGAGCTGGTCCTGCTTGGGGTTTGATTTAGACAAGCCCTGAGACATTTGGGCCCAGAAGTGAACTGATATTCTTGCAAATCTCCAGCTGCACTGGACCAGCTGCTTCCTCCATGCCTCGTGGAAGGCCTTTGGAGGTTCTCAGGCAGACTCCAAGATCAGCACTGCTGTGCTGAGAAATCTGACTTCTGTTTTAATTTTAAATTTTATTTATTTATTTATTTATTTATTGGTACTGGGGATTGAGCCCAGCGGCACTCCACCACTGAGCCACATCCCCAGCCTTATTTTGTATTTTATTTAGAGACAGGGTCTCACTGAGTTGCTTAGCACTTGCTTTTGCTAAGGTTGGCTTTGAACTTGCGATCCTCCTGCCTGAGCCTCCTGAGCCACTGGGATCACAGGTGTGCGTCACCACAACTGGCCCAACTTCTTTTTTATACACATCCAGCAATTTCCTTAGAAAATATTCCTAGAAGGGGGATTGTTGGGTCTTGGGTTGGACTACTTTTTGATAATGCTGTAAAACTCCTTTAGAGAGAGACGTTGAATTAGTGCCCCTGGTAAGGAAAGCCCAAGCTCGCTCACCGCTCTCCAACGGCCCTCGCCACTGCCACACCCTTTGCCAACTGAGGTCTGATGGGCAGAACTGCTGCGTGTCCTTAGTTAGGATGTCTTTAACAAGTGCAGCAAGGCGAGCCGGCTCCCTGCATGTGTGGGACCAGCCCTGGGCGGCCCTGCTCACACCGATGTGAGGGATTGGACTGGGCTGGGCAGCCAGCAGCAGTAGAGACTCGGGACAAGGAAGGAAACCAACACCGACACAGACCAGGCCTGAGCATCAGAGTCAGCTAAAGGGGCCTAGAGAGTGAGCGGGTGACTTGCAGAGTCAGGATCCAGGATCAGTGGGGGAGGCCAGAGAGCTGCCTAGACACAGGCTTAGTGACACAGGGAGCAGCTGGTGCTGGGGGCCTGACCCCCTGGACTGCCCACTACAAGGAACACAGGAGGGTCATGGTGCTCTGCTTGGAACCACGGTCCATGCCTGCTGAGAACAGATCTGAAGGAGAGGGCAGGTCAGCTGTCAGGGACTCCGGAACTGGCTCTCCTGAGCAACCTGGAGCCCAGAGCCTGGAGGAAGAGGGGAAGGCTTTCTGCTACACAGAATCAAAGGATGAGCAGAGGGGGAACCAGGATGCCTTTGCCAGTTCCTTCTCTAGTAAGCTGATGTGGGACCTGGGTGTGTCCACGAGGTCATCCTGGAGTGGATGGACACATGTGCCCATCAGAGCAATGCTCTGCTAAGGACTGTGCCCCTGGGATGTCCAGGGAGGGAGCATGCTCTAGACTCTTCACTTCTCACACCTGGGGTGGCCTGGGCAGCGGTCAGGC
>JAJEJO010005458.1:114366-136412 GCA_020662805.1 Glaucomys volans | reverse complement strand
GGGGCACCATGTGCAGCCCACAGACCAGGAGAGACTGGTGTGGGCTGGGCACCATGTGCAGCCTTAGACCAGGACAGACTGGTGTGGGCTGGGCACCATGTGCAGCCCACAGACCAGGAGAGGACTGGGCTGTGGTGTTGGCTCCGGAGGAGTGACAGACTCCTAGGTGCTGAGGCAGGCCTGTGTGAGTGGGGGCCCAGTGACCTTTCGAAGTGACAATGCTGCCTGTGGGAACTGTGCACCAAGGGGTGTTGGCTCAGCACACCTGAAGGGGCCTGCCCACTGCCAGCAGCCTGAGGGCCAGCGTGCTGTCCTGTGGGTCTGCCTGGGAGGTGCTTCTCTGGCCTCCCACCCACACACTGCTTCCAAGCTGTGAGCAAGGCTCCTGGCCCACTCGTTGTCTAGCCTTCTCTGAGGCCCACATATGAGCATAACTGAACTACCAAGGGCCAGAACCTCCTGAGAGTGAGCCTGTGGTGTCTGCCATGCCCAGTACGTGTCCCTTAGGTGCTCTGTCCTGTCCATCCAGGGTGATGCTGAGCAGAGGTGTGCAAAGCCTCCAAAGCAGATCACAGAGCAGTGTGCATGGGTCAGGCCCTGCATGCAGGTGTTTGTCGTGCTGGTCTATTAGGTGAATTTGGGCATTGATATGACAGTGTCCTGGGCCCCCATGGTGCATTTGGTAGTTCGAAATTTACACAGTGCCAGTTCTTAAAGGAGAGATGGACCCTCAGCCTGACAGTCTCACAGACAGGCTCCGGTATCCAGTCCATCAGGATGCTGCCTGGGGAGATGGTCCAGGTTTAATCCTGGGTTCCTTGGTTGGTAGGGAGCCTCCTGGAGACACTGAAGTGGAAACACAGAGGGGCTTGTGCGGACTTCTGAAGCATTGCCTTCCAGGCAGTCCTGAGAGTGACTAAGCAGTCAGGTGGCCGACAGCCTGCTGCGGCCATGCCACTTCTTGGGATGGTCCTAGGGGTGAAACTGGCCTGGACTAGCCGTGCTTGACCTGGCTCCTCTGCTGTGGCTCCCAGCCACTTTACTGCCTGCATTGCCCTCACCTCCCACTCTGGGTCCCAGGAACCTCCACTGTCCAGATTCAAGTTCACTTCTTCAGTCTTTTTTTCTGATCTTGGTCTCTTATATACTATGGGGACAAAGAAAATCAATGGTTAATTCAATTTCAACTTTCAAATTTTTAAAACAAGATTCGTTAAAACAAATTTTAAAGGTAGAAATAATATGTTCAACATATTCTAAATGTATGTTCAAAAGAAAAATTTCAAGAAAGTCTAATACTATTCTGAACACATTTACAACATTGTATTCAACAAATCAAATTTAAGAAATGATACCTTTATACTTTAGACAAAGAAATGATTTTAGAAAGTTCCAGAATAGATGTGAATCACATTTGGCTGACTTTCCTTATGAAACCCTGAATGGTGGCGAGCGTTTCCATGGGGGGCAATTCCTTGCCATGGCTTGGGAGCATTTAGACACCCCCAGACACTCGAGTTTGCACTACCAAGCCCCCCGTGGCCTCTGGTGGCAGATGCACAGGGGAGTCGTCAGCTGAGTCTCTGCCAAGCCTTGGGCCCAGCACCCACCTCTGCCCCCTCTGCCAGGGCAGTGTTTCCTTGTGCGAGTGAGTGCCAGCTGCTGCTGATCCCGTGTGCTGAGTGCTGGGCTGGGCATCATGGGTGGGTGGGCCTCGTCCAGGGCCCCTGGCCTAGGCCCCAGCCTTGGTCATGTCACTGCAGCCCCTTTCCTCGTTTGTAAAGAATGGGGTTGGGCCAACTCAGCGCTCACGGGGTCCCCATGTGTCATGACTCTGCTTGGGGAGGAGAGGCTCTAAGTGGGCATGGAGCAGTTCTTCACTTTCTCCCCTCCCTCCTTCCTCCCTCTGCCCCACCCCTGACTACCCCAGCACACACGCGTGCTCCTCATCTCTGGCAGACGTGGCGGAGCGGGATGCAAGCTCACGGCCCTGTGCGCAGTCAGCACGCCAGTCGTGCTGGGTGTGGTGGCCACCCTGCCCCCACAGCAGTTGTCCCCGGGAGTCTCTCTGCTTTACTTTGTGTGGGTGGCAGGGGTGAGTGTGGTGGTCCCAGCTGGGGAAACCAGCAGCAGGGTAGCTGCCCGTCTGCAGCTGGGCGGGCCCCTCTGCCTTCCTGGGTCCGCACAGTCCCACAGAAACCCTGTGATGCGGTGAGACTTGAGATTGCTTTCTTCCAGTCGCACGGCGCTGTTGGTGGCGAGCTTGGCTGTGGTGTCAGACCAGCCATTGAGGCAGCCTGGCACTGGCAAGTGTGTCCCTACTAATTAAACTTGTTGCGTTTGAATGGCTTTCTCCAGCCACACTGGCAGGAAAACTGTCAGGAACAATAGGAGACCCTTTCCTTTCTGCGGCTGGGTCTGCAGATGGCCGCTGGTATGGGAGGCACAGCCCTGAATCAGTCCTTTGTGAGCCACAGAAGGTAATTTGAATGTTTGACACCCCTACCCCAGGAAGCTTGTCTCAAAGTGAACAGTTTGCTGGAATAAAGACTAATTAGGGCCTAAATTAATTAGAAGGTGTGGTTTGGAAGGATGTTAACAGCAGTCACCATTTCAGAGAAATAGAAGGGAGCTGAATGAACCAGTCCCCTCAATACCTCAGTGTCCCCCTGCTTCTCCTTCCCTCTCAGGGCAGGCCCGGCCTCCGCATGCTCCTGCCGCTCCCCGTGGCCTCTGAGATTCATATTCATGCTTCCTGGGTGTTCAGTTTTCATCTGCAGAACAGGCCCTGAGCGTGACTATGTCAGAAGCACGTTTCAGGCAAAAGACGTGATAACTAAATAGGACAAACAGAAAGCGAGAGAGAGAGTGTGAGTGTGGGGACGGGCCGGGAACCCAGCGAAAAGCAGATTGGAAAACTCAGGCTGCACTAGCTTCACCAGTTCTCTCTCCAATTTCACATTCATGTGTTCCAGGATGCTCAGTTTTTATTCTTATTTTATTTTTTGTACCTTTCAATTATTATGTGTTCATATTCTTGTCATTCCTTTCTTTGGTAAAAATTCTTGTTAGGCATACGTGACAGTAGAGTGTGTCTTGACATTGTACATACGTGGAGATAGCTTATTCTAACTAGGGTCCCCTTCTTGTGGTTGGACATGATGTGGAGTCGCACTGGTCATGTGCTCATGTACGAATGTAGGAGAGTGGTGTCGTTCTCGCTGTCTTTCTGTCCCCTCCTGGCTGCCTTCCCTTCGCTTCCCGTGGTGTAATCCGCTGAACTTCTACCCCTCCCCCATTGTGTGTGAGCATCTGCACTCTGTTTTTTATTTAAGCAAATTTTCACTTTGCAAATGCTCCTGGATTGCAATTGCTCTTGAATCGCTGTGAAGCCACATTCCAAAGCCTGAGGGCAGGGTGCAGGGCAGGGTGCAGGTTGAATACCGGGCAGGGCACAGGAGGGAGCTGTCTACACCCTGAACGCGAGCCTTCAAATCCCTCTCTTCTTTGCCTTCTTTCCCTGCAGATGGAGTGTTTGGGAGGTGCCAGAAGCTGCCAGCTGTGGACACGTACCGCTATGAGGCATCTCCGCTGGCTCTGCAGCACCTGAGGGTCATCTTGCAGAAGCTCTCCCGCACAGGTGGGCAGGCGGGGCCGCTCCCCAGCCAGACTGGCACTCTGCAGGGCTTTGCTGAGCACCTGGGCCCCCAGGCTGGGTGAAGCGAGGGTCCTGTATCCAGGAGAGGCCGCAGGGCTTGCACCTGGCCTGCTGCTGCATGCTTGAGATCACAGGGGTGCAGGGCACTGAGGCTGTGACCTGTGCAGCCCCGCCAGGGTCCAGCCCTGAGAGTCTGCCTGGGCCGGCCATCCCCGGAGTGTTCTGTCCTCCGTTCTGTCGCAGGAGATTCCTGTTACTGCTACCTTTCCCTTTACAGGGTTGCTAACAAGATGATCAAAATTACAATAATTTTAAAATGATTTTACTGCACACATGATTCATAATACGTGTAGTTTTGCTTTGTGTGTGTGCAGTTTTGATTGAGGGGAGCTGTATCATGAACCTGGCCTTATCCTCACCTCTTACTCAGATAAAGTCTGCTGGATAAGAGTCAGTCTGAGGCCACATGCAGTGCCCAGAGTGTGACAGGTGAAGTGCATGTACCTCAGGGTCAGAGTGAAACTATCTTGGCAGCAAGGCTGGAGGTAGGAGCCCAGGAGCTGGCGACCCAGGCCTGCAGCCTGGCCTCCACGCTTACTCCAGGCCACATGCTCCCCAGGAGTCCAGCTGCTCCATGGGTGGTCGTGGTCAGCAGCACAGGGGACACTGCTCCTCTGTCCTGCTTTTGATGCTCACAGGCGTGCTGGCGTAAGAGGCACTGGGAAGTTCTGCAGACTGACTTGCATTAATTCCTTAGGTCCAGGTCATTGGGCCAGGGCACGCCGTCTCCCTCTGGTGCTGCTGTGGGGATTTGCGCAGGGAACCAGAACCACTCCAGCCCTGTGTGCGCAGACTGGGGACCCCCTCCTGCGGCCGAGGGAGATGGCCCAGCTTCTGGGCTGCTGTCTGTGCCTGGAGCTCAAAGCCTGTGGCAGGCACAGGGACACGAAGGTTGTGGCTAAGGCAAGCAGGAGCACACAGCCTTGCAGCCTTGAGCTCGGCGGTAAGGAGCTGCTGCTGCCCTCCCCGGAGACGAGATCACGCCTCTGACGTGTGTTCGGGTGGTGGTCACCCTATTCCCACTGATCTAACTTGCCCCTTGATACCCTGTAACTTAAAGCACAAGATGCCAAGTTAACCACATGAAACGCTGGGAGCATTCTCATATCAAATCCGAAGGACTCGGGAGTGTCCAGCCTTGCTTCTGCATGTGGTCTCGGCTGCCGTCAGCACCCCTCCTTCCACTGACCATCGCACACCTCTCTGCCCTCAGCGAGTCTCCCACGTGTCATGGCTCCACCTGGGGCAGCGCAGGCCACGCGGGTGTTCTGGTGGTTAGCAGTGCTGTGCGAATTGGCCTCTTCCAGTTCCCGTTAACGCCATCCACGCCCCTCACGTGTGCTGGGGGCACGATGTGTTTCCCCTGTCAATGTAGCCAGGGGGTCATGCTGCGAGATAGTGAGGGGGCCTCTCCCGTTTCCCCGTTGGCTCTTGGACCCGTGCATCCTGGCTGTGGAAAATAGCACCCATCGTACTGGAGGCTCTAGGAACCTTGCCAGCCCAGTGGGGGGCTGCCATCTAGCAGGCCACACCGTCCCGTCCAGCCAGCCTTCAGATGGCGGCGAGCAGGGCAAGGCCGCGGCATCCACGGGCATGGGCCCACTCTGTGCCTACCGGGACCGTTCATCAGAAGCCATGCCGGTTCAGGCGCTGCGAGGGGCAGGATGTAGCTGGTGAGGCAGGGCATGCGGGAGGGCGGTCTGCATGCAGAGTCGTGTCTGCTACGGAAAGGACAAAGTGCTGCCCCCTCTGTGAGAGGCCCGTGAGGTCCACCTGCCACCCGGTCACTGACTGGGCACCCAGGGAATGGTGGCATGCCGGGACTCGGCGTTGGTGTTCTCTGCTGGCAGACGGGCCTGGGGCAGTGGCCGAGACAGGGCAGCCTCAGTGAGGCCCATGCGACGGAGCTGCGGCATCGCCCCATCCTGCTGCTGCGGCCACTGAGCTCATGAGCGCAGTGGGAAGGCACAGCTGGCTGGGGAAGGATGCCTGCTGGTGTCCACAGATGGGTCATCCTGTCCTTCTGACTGATAAAGCCCCTCTGCTGAGGTCACTTGTTGGTGAGTACTCACAGGGGACACAGACCTGTGCGTTTGGACCCATCCAGAGAAGTCCATCTTCTAGACCTTTTCCCCACAAACCCATGTCACCAATGTTCCCATCATATTCTTTCTAAGTCCCTGACCATCCCGCCATACAGCTGGCCACAGCCCATGAGTCAGTGTGTGATTGCCTGGGAGGCCATTTCACCCTCCAAGCAGAGTGAATGGCCAGCTCAGCGCTCAAGGTTCAGCCCCCGGGATAATTTCCCCACTACTGTCCTGTATGGGGCGCTGCACGAGGGGAGGCATATGGTGCCCAGCCGTCCACTCCTGCTGGTGCCTACACAGCCGCAGAACCATCTGTACACCAAGCCCGATCCCCTGAGTGCACGACCTATGGGGAGCTGCTGCTGCTGCCAACCCGTAGGCGGAGACCCTGTGGCCAGGGCACCTGGTCTCCTCCAAGCGCAGCTGAGTGCCTTCAGGCCTGCTCCATCCGGTTCTCCCTGCCTCTTCCGCTTGGTGTGGCATGTCGTAAGCATGTCCAAAGTGGCCCCGCGGTTCCCAGTCAGGTCTTTGTGGTAGGGTTGCCCAAAGCTCGCTCCTTGTCTCCAATGCCAATCCAACAACAAGGGCATGGTTTTGAGAAAAAGGAAAAAGAAGGCTTGTTTCTTTCCTAGCAAAGGAGATACACTGGGGATTCCTGGCCCAGAGGCTGTGATTCTGCCCATCAGCAGGAGCAGGGGCTTTTAAAGAGGTGGTTCAAAGGAATAAATGGCTAAGGAACTGGACAGAGTTCACAGAAGAAGAAACACGATGAATCAACAAACATGGAGAAATGTTCAACCTCTCCAGCAATTAGAGAAGTGCAAATCAAAACTGCTCTACGATTTCATCTCACTCCAGTCAGAATGGCAGTTATCAAAAATACAAGCAATAATTACTGTTGGCAAGGATGTGGGGAAAAGGTACACTCACATTGCTGGTGGGACTGCAGATTGGTGCAACCACTCTGGAAAGCAGTATGGAGATTCCTTAGAAAACCTGGAATGGAACCACCATTTGACCCAGCTATCACACTCCTTGGTTCATACCCAAAGGACTTAAAATCAGCATATTACAGTGATGCAGCAACATCAATGTTTATAGCAGCTCAGTTCACAATAGCAAAACTATGGATATGTATATATAATGGAATATTACTCAGCTTTAAAGAAGGATGAAATTGTGGCATTTGCAGGTAAATGGATGGAACTGGAGAATATCATGCTAAGTGAAATAAGCTAATCCCCAAAAACCAAAGGCCAAATGTTTTCTCTGATAAGCAGATGCTGATTCATAGTGAGGGGTGGGTAGGGAAGAATGAAGGAACTTTGGATTGCAGAGAGGGGAATGAGCTAAGGGGTGGGGCAAGTGGGGATGGGAAGGATGGTAGATTGAGACAGACATTATTACCCTACATATATGTATGAAAAAAAATTTTTTTAAATCAAAAAGAGGTGATTCAAAGGCTACATTCCAGGTGTTTTCTGTTGGAGTTGTAATCACTTGTTAATTTGGGAGATAGTCATTTCTGAGATCTTCTGGTACCTTTCCCAAAGTCTGGATTTAATTCATTCTTATGGTGGGTGTGTATTCAAATCTGCCTAAAATGGGGGAAGGAAGGTAATACTGTTTGCCTGAAATTAGGGAGGGGAAGAGATTAGGGAGGAGCAGGGGGAGAGGAAGAGAAAGAAACATGTCCCTTTTAAAAATAAATCGCAGTGGCAGAGCAGCAAGGGCTGGATTCAGAGCATCAAGTGGACCCTGTTACAAGAGTGTGTGGCTCACAGCATGTGCTCAGTCTTTAGAAAGGGAGTGGTTATCCACAGAGGACACAGGGCTCCAAGGTCCTGAGGTTTGTGCTTGAAGTCTCCCTTCCAGGGCCTCCAGAGGCTCCAAACATTCCTGTATGCCACTGAGATCCTTTGGCCGGCAAGCATCTTACTTTGCTGGAGTCTTGCTACTTCCCGGGCACCAGGTCCAAGCAGTGCCTCATCAATGTAATGGCCGCAGTGTCCTGCGGGGGGATAGGGCAGTTAGGTCCCTCCACCAGATAGCCATCGGGGGCTGAAAGGTCAGATCTGATGTGGGGCCGTGATGGCACATTGCTGGCCCTGCTAGGAGAGAGCGAGCTGCTCCCGACAGTCTTCGGGCAGGTCGAGGGAGGCCCTCCAGGTGCAGCTGTGTGCTGGGTCCCAGGGGATGAGCTGACTTGCTCCAGCAGAGCAACCACATCTAGTGCAGCGGCTTCAACTGGCACTGCCAGCGGCTGAGTGTGTGATAAACCGACGCTCTCCAGGATCCGCTGATTTTCAGGAATACTCGGAAGTGAGTTGGCTGGATCGTGAGGGCTGCAACCTGATCGTCCAACTAGTTTGAATGGACTTGTCTGGGTGGTGACTGTAGGAGGAGGGTGGCTGGACGAGGTTGGTCGCTGGGTTATCCTGGAAGGGCGATCTTGCCTGTGGCCACCTCCCCCTTCTCTCTGTCTCTGCTTCCTGGCCACCCGTCTTGAGCAGCTTCCCTCCACCTCACCCTTCTGCCCTGTGTCGCTGCACCTGAGACCCAGAGCAATGGAGTCAACGCACCACAGACGAACTCCGTGAAACCACAGCCCAAATGAGCTTCTCGTCCTCTGAATTGTTCCTGTGTGAGTCAACCTGAAGAGGCTGCCCAATTCCTGACGATGTCTGTTTGCGTCACACATTCTGGAATGGGAAATGACCACAGATCACCTGATGTCCGCAAGACCTTACTCTGACTGGAGAATCACAGTGACCTTTTGGGTCCCCTGAACTCGGGATTAGTTCAGAGCCAGGGTCCAGCAGGGAAAAGTCTGGTTACGTCCTTTACGGTCACCCTGGCGAGGGCTGCAGTCCTTTGTGGAAGCTGGGGAGATGAGCAGTGCCCATTATTCTCGTGTAGCTGGGTCCTTCTGGAAGGGGGCCCGCTCCCCATCTCATTCCTAGGGCTCTGGGTCTGTGAGGTGACCCAAGGCCCGGAATTGCCTGGGGACTGTGGCTGGCTGGGTGATCAGGCCAGCATCCGTCAGGAGCTAAAGAACTTCCCGTGCGCACAGGTCCACAGGGCGTTCGAAGGCTGCCCCTCGAGGCCCACCCAGGAGCAGCCCAGCAATGTCGAAGGTCGCTACAAGTCGGACCTTCTGTAACTGCTCTGTGGCACGGGAGTGCCACCACTCGGCACCCCACCCAGGATCCCGCCATCCCCACTGCCCTCCAGATCCCAGCTCGTTGTGAGCAGCTATTCCCACTGCAACTGAGAAGTGTCACCACGGACCTTCTCAAGGGAGCTGGGACACCCTGTGGATTACGTCTCGTAGTTATGGAGGGAGGTCTGCCCTGAGCCCTCCCGGGATTGTCAGCAGGGCTGTGTGATAGAGGCACCCCGTCATTCCAGACTTCCTCTGCCTTTGGACACTTGCTTCTAGAGACCGGGAAGTCCCGGATTTCAGCCTCATTTCAGGCAGACCTCTTTGGGTCCACCTCTGGGTCAGCCAGCCATGGACACTGCATTCCCATCTAGTCCCTCAGCCTCAGCCACCCAATATAGAGAAGCCGTGCTTAGGGGCCATGGAATGACCTGACCCGACTCTCCTGCTCATTGCACTTTGACCTCACATCCTTAGGATGCGCTCCACCTGGATCCCCAGGTGTCTGTAGATGCGAATGGGTGAAACGACATAGTCCTTTAATGTGACGTGAACCCCTTGAGCCATGCCTTGCCCTCTGGATCTGCAGGGACTCGAGTCTGGATGCCAGGGGAGGGTGAGGCAGTGGTCCTGGTGGTCAGCAGGGCTCCACAGGCACCCCCTCAGCTAGGGGAGTGGCAGGCTCCGCAGAAAGTCAGAGTACTCTCGGCAGGAGAGGGACGCTTCTGGCAAGGGAACTGGTGAAGTGGCGCTCAGGAGGGGCAACGGCAGTGCAGTCTCTACACGATGAAGCGGATGTGTGTGTGGACAGGCTCCTGAAGGCCACCCTGCCTGGCAAGCTGAGCGTGAAGCCTTTCCCCGGGGAGAAGCTGCAGCTCCATCGTCCTGTGCTCTGTGCTCTCTCTGCTGCCTCCTCAGTGTCACACGTGGGGTTCAAGCACTCACATTGCTCACACCTGTGCTCCAGGTGAGGGAAGGGCCGCTGCCCTGCCTGGCCAGAGCCTCTTTTCATGGCCTCACTCTGGAAGCTCTGCAGGCGTGCCTGCCCTTCACCACGGGCCTGGGATGAGCCTTTGGTTCCTGTGTCGCTGGCTCTTGCTCTGTAAGCAGCTTCTCTCTGTGGAGAGGGGACCATGCTGCCTAAGTGCTCCACTTGCTCTAGGCCTGGCTGCATATCCGCTAGTGCGCTAGGCTGGGTGTCAGTGCTGGAGCCTGCTAGCCCGGCTCCGTCCTCAGGGGCCACCTCTAGCTCCTGAGTGGACAGACACCCTGAGCAGTGAGTGTCATCTCGGTGCTCATGGAAATGCAGGGGGATTGGAGTCCTGCTTCTGAGCAGGGCCTAGGAAGGACAGTTCATGGCCGAGACCCACAGAACAGACGGGGAAGGAGAATAAAAGCCACTCAGGCAAAATAATTGCAAGTCTTACCTTTGAAATTGCTGTGAAATGAGCTCCTCTGGGTCTGACCTTGCCCCCGGGTTGTCAGGGCTTTGCTTGACTGTGTTTGTTGAGGAGCCCAGAGCACACCAGACCAGAGAAGCATGATGGCAGCGCTTCCGCAGGGCAGAGCGGCGCTCCTTAGCGTCTCCCCCAGCCGCCCCATGGCTTCCTCCTTTCTTTTCGCAACTCCAGTTCCTCTGCCACTTGGAGAGGAGACCTGCTGGCCGTTGACTTTACCCTGCCACCTGCCTCAGCTCCAGAGCTTCCGCCATATGTCCACTGGACACGTACTCATCAGATTCTTCTCTGAAGACGTTACATTTGATTGTGCATAAATGACAGAAGATATTGCCAGGAATTTCAGGATGATATTCCAGGCATAGAAGCCAAGCAGCTTGGACAAGGGCAGGGTTCACTTTCCTAGATTCTCCCATTTATTTTCCCATCATTGGGAAGTTGAGTGGTTGTGCTCACATGCTGAGCTTGCATGCTGGCCCAGCGACACCCTGGAGCACAGAACCTGCCTAAGAGACCATGATGACTTTCATTGTCTCACTTGCGTCAACGACTTACTCATGCGTGGAGAGAACTCACGCACTACAGCAGGTAAAATGAGGCTCACAGGGAAACCATGAAGGGACCGAGCACGGTCCTCACTGAGGGACAGCTCCCTCCACTTGCACTGCAGGCCCAGTTCAGCGGAGCCAGTCCATCTGGTGTTATTTAAATAAGGTGGCTGTTTGCCTCTTCTCTTCCATAGACAATAAAGGAGAAGGTGAGAAGAAGGCTTAGGAAGACTTCCAAGTGGAGCAAACTTGGAAGATGCCTGGCTGCAGATTTGTCTACTCTGTGTCTTTCAGATTTTCCACCCTGATGGAAAGACTCGATTATGGCTACCACTCTGGGGTGCTGGGGGTTCTACATCTCCAGGAAAGAATCTCCAACCTGGCTGGCTCCTTGACCTGGCTGGCCTGAGTGAGGAGGGTCCCTGGGTGGGGAGGTTTTCCAGATTTCCGAGTGAATCTCCCCAGAAATAGCATCTGAAGCAGGCCGCTGGCCGTGGACTTCCATCCTGCCTGTAGGCTGCTGCTGGAGTTGTGGCTGGTGGCCTCTGAGAGACAGCCACATGCTCTGCCTTCAGCGAGCCTTCCACCCAGAGGAGGAGGGACGGGGGCTTAGAGGTGTGACGTTCTTCCACACGGACGTTTACGTCAAGGATCAAACGTGGTCGCTCGTTTTCACCACTCCTGTCTACTGCACGGGCACACACACTTCTCCCACATATTAAATCTTTAAAAGTACATTTCACTTCTTCTGACAAGCCATTAGAAGTCAGCATTTGAATGTCATTGTTGGTATGCAATTCGCTGACATAAAAACAACTATAGATTTATTTCCTGGCAAGACTCTCCTGATGTATTGAGCTATATGTCAAAAGCAGAAAGCAGAAAATCAGAATTACAAAAAAGAGTAACATAGTGTCATAATTCCTTAAAAGAGAGTGAAAAAAAGAACCTCCACAAACAATACAGAATGAAATGAACTACGGGCCTTGCTGGCCCTCTCCGGAGCGCTGGCTGTGGTGATGCCTCCTGCTCCTGGGCTGGGGCTCCGCCGGCCCCCCAAGTGCTCACATCCACAGTGGGCTCCTCTTCCTCTCGTATCTGCTGTTGAAACACCAGCCACTGTCCTGGGAAGGAGGAGGCAGTCTCTTCCGTGAGGTCATGCTGAGATCTAGCACTCCACCCTCCAGTGCCTCCTGGTGTCCAGGACGAGTTCAGATCCAAATCTGCTATCCATGCAGAGGACTTGTCCCAATCCCTCCCTCTACCCTGCCGCTCTGTTGATCTGCTTTGCAACATGTTCAAACACCTGTCCCTGCTCTCCACTGGGAACTCCTATTGGCCCTCTTTGGTCATTTCTGCACCCCTTGCATGGTGTCCAGCACTGGGAACGTCCTGATCTGCTGCTTAAACGTGTGAGCTGACAGATTAGCAGTGCCTTGGAATGACCCAGAAGGGGCTGTTTCCCATGGACAGACCCTCCCTGAAGGTGAGGTGGGAGCTCTAGACCTGACTAATCTCCAATGCCAACCAGCTCTGTGGGTGTATCACAAGCCTGGTTTTGTTTAATTTTTGATTTTGAACTTCCTTTTCAGGATACTTTTATATTAAAATAAAAACAGAGAACAATGACACAAAATGTGTGGTTCTATGTGTCCTTGTGAATTTGTACGGGTATCTTTAACTGCATCAGGACTTCAGAGTTTGTATTTAAGCTTTTGAATATTATGTTTAAATTTCCTTACTTGCACCAGAAGAATGGTGGTTTTCCAGGAGTTGGGGAAAGACAGCATCCCAACCTGGTGTGGCCACTCGAGTGTTTCACACCGTCTGATGCACAGCCGTCCCCACTTGGCAGTGCCAGCAGCCCGCTCCCCCGGGGATTCCCAGGCCAGCTGAACATGCATCTGCTGGGCTTTCCTCAGTGTGCACTGTCCCATGTGTGCAGGGACACCGCGGGCTTTACGGCTGCCTCCGTCCACAGTGTGGGCCACACTCCAGCACGGTACCTGTCCCCTGCACCTCGCGCAGTCCCTTCTCCACGGTGGCTGGAGCTCCTACTGCACTGTGGATGTCTTTGGTTGCTGTGGCCACCAGGAGTGCGTCCCTGGATGCAGTCCTAGGAAAGGCCATGGAAGTGATACCGCCGCATACTGGTGACGAGTCCTGCTTCCTCAGGTGTTGAAGTATAACGCAGAGCAGCACCCAGGAGGGGTAAGGGGGCCATGGCTGGTGTTCTAGAATCCCCGAGAAGTGAGCGCACCCTACATCTTTATAGGTTAGGGTCTTCTTTGTTCTGCCCCTTCCTCTGACCCTTATCTATCTCTCCTTCCTGCCCATATGGTGGAGGTGACACAGCAATAAGGTGAGGTGCGAATGGCAGGGGGAAGGGCCACCTGGAGATTCAGGTGGGGGCCCAGGGGGCATTAATTAGCAACTCCCTGCCTGCAGCTTTGGGGAGGGGCAGTTAAGCAGGTAACCTTGGTGATCAGAAGGGCTCTGGAGGCACTGACATTCAAATCTCCCAGGGGCATCTCCAACTTCCCAGACTCTGATGGCCTCCATTCCTCGATTTGGCCAGATTCCTTATTCAACACTAACTTCCTGTCCTCAATTACGAACTTTTTACTGCTGTAAGGAAAGGGGGTGACAACTGCTCTGGCTGCTTCGAGCAGGAAGGGGGCAGAGTTGGGGGGCAAGCAGTTTGGAGTTCCTTTTTAGAAATCTGGTCAATGGAGGGGTCCAGCGTAGAAGTCTGTTAGGGGAAGAGCAGGTTGTAAAGTCATCTGGGGGATCGGTGCTTCTATGAGAGAGAAACAGAAAGGCGTGAGTACCAAGATGAGATTGATACAGAGTAACTGCGGCAGCATCTGGAACATGTCAGTGAATATCACGAAGATGACAGAAGTCAATCTCTCACCAGGTGGGAGAGCTGAGAAGTTGTTCCTATAATCAGGCCTAACAAAGGCTGGAGGGCTCAAGGCCTTTATTTGGGAACTTTAACGTTGGCAGAGTGATCAGGAATGGAAACAACATTTAATCTTTACTGTTATTGATGTCCCCAGAAAGTATAGTTAAGCTACTTATGTCATCTGATTTTTGTAAAACATCCTTTTATTGGTATGACCTGTGTTTAGTAGAGAGCTCTATATTTCTGTTATTTAGGGCTAGATAATCACACTAGTGAACATAGATTAAGCTTACCTGTGTAGCTTAGGAAGCTCTGTAGGCCTTAAACTGATTACAATTTCTTACTCTGACAATTTCTCTTGATAGTTATCAGGCACATCTGCCTAAGAATCTCTCTTTTGCAGCCTCCAGTCTTTACTTATTCTAGGGGGTAACACAAGTGTACTATTTAAGTGACATTAAACTATTGTTTCATTTTAAATGCCCAAGAATGGCTATGTTTGGGTTTTAACTGTTTTGCTAGGTGTTTGAGATTAAACTGGTCAAATTGACCTGTTCCTGTTTCTTAGGAGTCAGTTGAGTTCCCACAGGGACACTTGTGGGGCACTTGAGAGCAGCTTCCTAGCTTTAGTGCCTGCCATTCGCTAGGTAGGGCCTCCTTGATGAGGTGGCTTCCCTTGGAAGCATCAGGGATGTCTCTCCCTTTGCAATGACCCTCCTCTGCAGCAGGCGCACTGATTGGCTTTTCATCCTCTAGTGAGTCTTATCAATCTCCCTGATCAGGAGGTCATGTGACCCAGAGTTGCAAAGCTCCTTAGAGAAGCTCTTATTCCCTGGAGTCAGGCTGACTCTGAGGGCAAGAGCCAAAACCGGTTTTCTTGGCCCTCCTGTGTTAATCTTGATCTCTAAGTTTGATCTTAAACACCCAGCAAGCCAGTCTCACCAATCACAAAGTAAGAGTGCTGGGCTTTAACTCCAATGCCTATAACTTTGCAATTATTTGCTCCCTTTTATCTAACTGGGGTCTCATCTGTTCTATAGGTGATGGCTTAGTATCTCAAATTAATTTGGGTTGTTCACGAAGCAGTACTTCTTTAAACATTAATCAGGCATCAGCTATAGAGCGTACAGGAAAGCGCAAAATAGAATCAACAGTAAAATCATATCTAGTTTGTGTGGTAGTCATCGTAAATTCTGCCCAAGCTATGTATCACATTCCGTCTGAGATCACAGTGATTTTGCAACAAACAATCTTTTGAATATAACTTTAAATGAGCTGAAATCTGGCTTATACTGGAGCTATTCTGACATGCAGCAGGGTGGGAGGCAGACCCTTACCTCAGGTAAGGGAGGGCTCTTTACAGTCTTAGGTAAAGTGTCCTAGTTCTGAAGCTGATTTTTGCCTCCTCTTTGAACATCGTTTTACACAGTTTACATGAATTGCTTCCTGAGTCTGTGTGAATGGTAGTTAACACAACATATCACATCTAAAACAAACCAAGGAAAGGCTTAGGGCTTCTAACTTTCCTTTTTTGTGGCAAAGTGACCAAATGCTATCATGTTTCATGATACTAACCTTTAAACAAATCAGGCTCTCACTAACTTTAAATACATTTGCATTTAAATTTTGATCTCAGTGTAAAAAGTAACAAATTTGCATATACTCTTGATAGCAGATCCTGTTATAGAACATTAAATGATAAAAATAATTCCAATAAAATTTGCTATTTTTGTAAGTTTAAAATTACCATTATAGACAAATTTAGTTTGGAGAACAGCAGCTTGATAAATTTTCTGCTCTAAAGACTTGTGTACCTGGAGGATTTGAACACATTAATATACAAAGAAGAGTAATAGCACAATTATCTTGATGTTAACCAAATTTAGCTTTGAAGAAAAATTTAGACTCTGTAACATAGTACAATACTTTAACAGTTGTTGTTTGACCATAATTGTATAAACCTCAATTTTTAAGACTAATTGCTCTAAAGAATAAAACTTAATAGACATAATGTTAAGAGTAAATTAGCATTTTTAAAGAAGCCCTTGTCAATTTAACATATAGATTACACTTTAGTTTATATCAGTCCATTAATATTTGACCTTGGGGAAAAACCTTAAATAGCTTTTAATTGATCTTCTCACATACATATAACCAACTTAGTTACACACAAACTTGTTGAAATTTGTCCTTTATTTACACACAGACTTTCTTAGCACTTACTTAGAACCTCATGTATTTCATCACACAAAGACTCTCTTACCCAGAAACATTTTTTCCTTCTACTGAATATATTTCCACACTTAGAACCTTCTATTTTCTCTTTCCTATCTGTTGACTCCGTTTTGTTTGCATTCTGAAGCAACTCCTATGAAATTTCTGAATTTAGATAAGTTATTCCATTTTAATAAGATGCAATATTTTATGTTATTTATAGTTCTTGAATTGAATCACAGTTGAAACCTTTGCATCCCTTTGTATATAGAATGGTACCTGTTATGATTTCACTTAGTAACCTTGTTTGTAGTGATGGACACAAAGAAATCTTAAACCTTTTATTTATCAATCTATTAAAAAACACCAATAATATTTTAAGTATGTTACCCAATGGAATTTAAACATTAAGAGTACTCGATGTTATTTAACAGCATCTTAACTTTGTAAATTAACCAGATGTCTCAAACAAACACATTTGATTAATCCTATATATTACATCTAATTTATTTATTTTACTGTAAAAAACCAAGATATCAGACAAGTGTATTGAACAGTATTTGCCATCTCTTTCCTGTTGAAGAAAAGTCCTAGAAACAATTGATTAATATCAATTAACATTTTATAGACAACATTTTATTAGTTTGACCACCTAGACACTTGTGAGTTGAGAAATTTAAAAACATGTTACCTTTATTTATCCAATTTAAATTGAACCTTTTTAAATCACATGAATTAAAGTTGGATCCATTTTTTATTCTAATTTCTTTGAGCACTCTTTATGTCAATCTAATATCATGTACATGATTTTTGGACACAGAAGACAACACAATATACACAACACACACACAAATATTTTAGCTTTTTGTATGAATCTCCATTGCAGTGTTATAGATCAAAAGTAATTCTAGAGTTGAAAATAAGAACTGATCCAAAAGCATTAACCTAGTTATGTAGGATTGAAATTGTGGAGCTCCAGAAATATAACATTTAAGAAAAACAAAACAAGAGTCCTAGGAGAAAAAATGATAATGGCTATTAATAATTTTAGTAAAGCACCATATAATTTACTTTTGCTGGAGTTCAAGTAAAAGACTCTTTTTGCTTTTTTTTTCCCCTTGGGTTTGAGACTGGTCTCCTACTGGGCCTTTGGCTTCTTCCTATTTACATTTTGATGTAAACCTTGACTTGAAATCTGGTTCCAGCAGAAACTTGATGCTTAGGGCATTTTAACCATTTCTATCAGGACAGGTTTGAATGTTGAAGAAAATTATGTGATCTCATTTTTCATTACTTTTGAGAATGAAGTTACTATGCTAAACTTTTTACTGATATGCCATTGGTTATTGACTTGGTTTGTCCATGGCTTCCTATCCAGTGTTTGGGGGTGAATATTTTTAGGATTATTTTCCTCTCAGTGACAAATTAAATCTTGCTCCATAGGTAAACTGAGGACAGAGGCTTGAAGTAAGGCCTCTTTTTGATATTTCTGAGGCAGAGGATATTGACCTATGGTCGTTATTTTCCTGTCCTAGTTTGTAGGTTCTTTGAGACAGTTGCAATCCTAAGTATTGAACCTGTTGATAGCATAATTAAGCTTTATTTTTTTGAGATCTTATAATTCCTATTAGCTAAGAGCTAGAGCTCTGTAATGGGCTTTTGTTATTCCTCCTGGGTGGAGGCACATAAAGGATGTCATTTACATATTGTAATACATTTACAGGTGTTTTGTCTCTGAGTTTTGTTAAGTCCTTAGCTAGAATCTGTCCAGAACAGGGCTATTTTAAATCTTTGAGGCAATACTGTCTAGGTTAGTTGAGATTTGTAATCTGTTTCCTCAAAGGCAAATAGATATTGCAATTGAGAGTCTGGCAGTATGTAAAAAGCATCTTTTAAGTCTAACACAGTAAACCAAGCAGCAGCTGGAATCTAAGATAACAAAGTGCATGGATTAAGAACTAGAGGGTGGAGGGAAATTACTGCTTCATTAGTCATGCTAAGGTTCTGGACTAGGCATTATTCCCCATTTAGCTTTTGAATTCCTAAAATGGGTGTATGGCATGAGCTGTTGGAAGGCATTAAAAGTTTCTGTCCTGAGGTTTTGGATGATCTTTAATGGCCCTTTGTCTTTAAGTTCCCTTTCTGTGTCTTTTGATCTCCATTATAAAAATGGAAGATGCAAGCTGGAGAAGATCATCTAAGGATTGATCATGCCATGTGCCAATTTTTTTGTAATTTCTTTGAAATGTTTGAGGCTGACTGGTAAATTTATCTTTTAAAAATTAGGTAGCCCTCTATGGATTTAGGATTCAGGGTGGTGTGTTTTTCTTATTGCCTTCCTGAGTCTCCATGAAAATAGCAGGACCTTCCAGGAAGCCTCATATAATAGTTTTTCAGGCATCCTACTCATTATTTGAATCCCAGTTAGGATGGTTTCTGGGAACTGCCTGTGCTCTCGATGGTTAAGTAATAGCATAATTCTTCCAGGTGAAGTCAAATACCTGGCATAAGTTTTGAAACATCCCAATATATTTATTTGGATCCTCCAAAAACCTCTTTATCTCTCTTAAGTTGGGTGGGGCCCCCTTGATTTTTCCCCCTTAGAAGGTGATTCCTTAAGCTTTTTTCCTCTCTGGTAGAGACCATTGAGGCCAAGCCTGGTGACGTATGAAGGGCACTTTTCTTGATCATCTGTAATTTTTCAGAATGCAGGCTAGTGGTGAACCTGGCAATACTGTTGAGAGAGAAGCTCCCATCTGAGTTAGAAATATCAGAGATGTCTCCCTAACTTTGAGTTTCCTTCCGGTCCAGAAAAACCCGTCTCTCCTTTCCTTACCTGACTTTGCTAAAGTTATTTCTGGCCTTCTTTGGGAAAGTGCTAGGGTCCTAGTTTGCCCTGTGCTAGAGACCCTTGGAGGATTCAGACTTAAGGGCGTTACTGCTTTCCTTGCTGCCACTAAACTCCTGATTATGAAAAAAAATGACAAAAGTGAAAATTGTGCATTTTTGCCTATCTTTTGCCCTGTAGACTAAAGGAATCTCTGGGGGGTGGACATCTATTGGTTGTTAGGCGTATAACACCCTTTCCTTGGAGGGTCTCATGGGAATGGTTGATTTTAAATGCCTTCCTCTTGCAGCTTAAAGAGAACACAGTGAGCACATTTAAGCACAGGAGCAGTAATGGGGAGAGGCTAGAGGAACTAGTGATTGCTAACTATGCAAAGAAAGGGAACCTGGGCATTTTCTTACTAATCATCCCAGGTCTTTCTTTTAATTTTACAATTTGAATTCCTAATGTTTGATTGGCAAGGGAAGGGGAATATCCAGGAGGGAGTGGATGTGGCGGGAAGTGCTGTATGGCCCATATAGAGGCAAATGTAATTGGCACTTTCCTTCAGTGCCATTCATCAACTGATCACCCTGGATACCCCTTAGGGTGGTTGGGAGGGGAGTCCAGAGAAGGAACCTTTGGGATCCACCTGAGTGTAGGCCAGGCCAGAGAACCTCACAGTTGTTCCAACCTTTTTTCCTCCTCCAAGCATCCGAGGTGGATCAGGACTAGGGACACTGTGTACTGGCGGCAATTGCTCTCCGAACCTGGACAGAAAAGTAGGAAATGGCTTCAGCAAAGCCCAACATGCCTGCTCTGCATAGAGCAGGTGATTGGAACTTGCTTAGGCCAGGAAACCTCTCACCCGAGTCTTGAAGGATGGCGGCTGCACTAACTGCATTTAAGTAGCTGACGGGTGCCCATATTGCCCTCCAGAGCAAAGAGACAGAAAGATGCACCTCAAGCAGGTGTGGGGTGCATGAAGAAAGAGGTTTACCTTGGTGTAGATCTCAGTGGGACCTCCAAATCTGATACTGCCACAACCCGGTGACGAGTCCTGCTTCCTCAGGTGTTGAAGTATAACCCCAGAGAACCACGCCAAGGCGAGCATGTTAAGTGAGCTTTGTTTAAAGGTAGCAACACAGACTTCTCCCAAGCGGGAGAAGGGGGCCATGGCTGATGTTCTACAATCCCTGAGAAGTGAGCGCACCCTACATCTTGTATAGGTTAGGGTCTTCTTTGTTCTGCCCCTTCCTCTGACCCTTATCTCTCCTTCCTGCCCATATGGTGGAGGTGACACAGCAAAAAGGTGAGGTGCAAATGGCAGGGGGAAGGGCCACCTGGAGATTCAGGTGGGGGCCCAGGGGGCATTAATTAGCAACTCCGTGCTGCAGCTTTTGGGGAGGGGCAGTTAAGCAGGTGACCTTGGTGATCAAAGGGCTCTGGAGGCACTGACACTCCAATCTCCCAGGGGTGCCTCCAACTTCCCTGACTTCATTTTTTTTTTTTGAGCCACATCCCCAGCCCTCTTTTGTATTTTATTTAGAGACAGGGTCTCACTGAGTTGCTTAGGGCCTCGCTACGTTGCTGAGGCTGGCTTTGAACTCGCGATCCTCCTGCCTCAGCCTCCCAAGTGCTGGGATTACAGGCGTGCGCCACCGTGCCCGGCACTTACCTGACTTTGATGGCCTCCATTCCTCGATTTGACCAGATTCCCTGTTCTACACTAACTGCCTGTCTGATTCTGGCTTCAGAAGCAAAGTTCTCAGTGTCCTGCATGTTTTTTTTTTAATTTAAAAAATTTTTAGTTGTAAATGGACACAATACTTATTTTACTTATTCACTTTTATGTGGTGCTGAGGATTGAATCCAGAGCCTCACACATGATAGGCAAGCGCTCCACCACTGAGCCACAACCCAGCCCTCATTGCGTGGTTTTTTGAAATGTTTGTATCTTTTATACCCAGAGGCTAGTTCTTTTAGATGAAAATTCCTGGATCACATATCTTCTCTTAATTGTCTCGAGTACATTACTGTGTTCTTTTCTGGCAACAAAACCAAACAGAACGACCGTTGCATAGGAAGGCAGGATAAGCTCTGTATTTCCTTTCCAAGCAGGTCATTCTCACACCTGTGTTCACGGAGCTGCGAGCCCACACTGCAGTCTGATCTTAGCATGTCCCTGTCACCTCAGGAAGCAGCCTGGCGACTGTCAGAATCACTTCCAGAACTGCCGCAGCCCTGAGTGCTCAGAGTTTGCCTCGCTGGGACGCTGGTGAGAGTGGAGTCATCCAGTCTGGGTGGTGGTCTGCTGGCTCCTCCTGCTCGGGCACCGCTCGGCCCGGCCACTGTCGGCTCTCCCCTGACCTGGGGCCCGCCACCTGCTCGCCACTGAGGTGCGTGGCCACTCTCCTGGCTGTTCTGCACGCTGCTCAGGAGAGTCTCAGGTCTCGGGTCTCCGTGGGCACGAGCAGCCTGCCCCGGGTGGACAGCAGGCTGGAGGTGCTGGGTCACAGTCACGTCCTTTTCTCTAGATGTTGAAGCGCCTTTGCGTCCCGCAGTTTGGTGCTCTCCTGGCACGCTCTCCTGGCACGCTGTGTGCTCCCTCACCGTGCAGCCTCGCCATCCGCAGGCTGGCACGAGGGCCGTGCAAGGTGCAGCTCGACACCAGGCAAGTGTTTCAGACTCATCCGTCGTGTGCTCTTCTGCCTCGATTTTCTGTTTTGGGGGATCTGTTTTTTATATACTGTACCATTTTTGCTTGTCTTCAATATTTGTTATTCTGCCTCATTTGTATCGTTTATTCTTATTTTCAACATTGTCTTTGCCTTCTAATCATCTTCATGTATTTTTGGTTTTATGAATTTTAAGGGGTTTTTTTTTAGTTTGAAAATGTTTCCTTTTTTATTGCTCATTCTAGAGTTCAGTCCCTTCCTTTCTTTTTCTTTTCTTTTCTTTTTTTCTGATCTCAGCTTCTGTGGTCCTAGTGAGGGCTATCTCCCTGACCTCTGCAGTCACTCTGAAGTGCTGTGCCGTGGTTTGGGTTGTCACTCTGGAGTGCCGTGCCGTGCTTTGGGGTGTCACTCTGGAGTGCCGTGCCGTGGTTTGGGTTGTCACT
>JAJEJO010005458.1:101072-114356 GCA_020662805.1 Glaucomys volans | reverse complement strand
GTCATCAGTTAGTGCACCCTGAGCTTTCCCTCCGCGTGGGCTGTGTTCTCTTGAGAATGCCTTTCAGTTCTCTTGAGTGTCAGCAGGTTCGTTTCTGCGTACGATCCACTTAGACATTTACATCTTGCAATCTGTAAACACTGAGTCGTTGCTGTTATTTAGGTCTTTCACTTCTTTCAGCTTTTTCAGAACACTAGTCCTTACTAATTTTGATAAATTCATTTCTAAATGTTTCACTCCTGTAAAATGAATTGTTTTTATGATTTTATTTTCAGATGGCTTGTCTTACTGTATAGAAACACAACCGCTTTTTATATTTGATTTTGTATCCTGAAAAATGCTAAACTCATTTATTATCTCTAGTCTTTAATGTGTGGCTTAGGATTCTTTACAAATGAGTTTGTGACATCAGCAAATTAACTTTACTTTTTCCTTTGCATAACTTTCTGCGTAACTGTAACTTCTCTCTCTAGTCTAATTGCCTTGGCCCGCAGCTCTAGTGGAATGAAGAATAGGAGTGGTGAGAGCGGACATCTGTGCTTTGTTCCTGATCTTGGGTGAGAGTCCCGGCCTTTCTTGACTAAGAACGCTGCCTGTGTTCTCCCTGGCCGATGCCACACTCAGGTGGCGAGGTTTGTTCTAACCTGGTTTCTTAAGCGTTTCCATGTGACAGGCTGTTGTCAGATGCTGTTCCTGCACCTGGGAGGTGGCCACATGATTCCCTGTCTGTTCAGGCTGCCATGACAGACAGCTTGGGTGGGCTGACGGCACAGCAAATATCCGTTTCCCACAGTTCTGGAGGTGGAAAGTTCCAGATCAAAGCACATGGTGTCTTGTTCAGAGAAGCTCCTTCCTGCTGTGCTCTCACAAGGCGGAGGGGAGGGAGGCTGCTCCCTGGGCTCCTTTGTGAGGCACTGATGTGTTTTATCAGGGCTCCGCCTCATCCCCTCACCAACCCCAGAAGACCTTGTCGTCTGTACCATCAAATACAGAGTTCAGCACGTGAATTTTCAGGGAACACAAATGTTTAGTCTCCAGACTGGCTTCTGATTGCCCTGGAAATTCCTGTCTTTCTCACACGTAGAAGACTCATTTAGTCCCTGGAGCTCCAGCAGTCTTGACTTACCCACCGTCAGAGTCTGAAGGTTCACGTCAAGGTCATCTGACTCCATAAGAGACGGGGCACGAGTGTCCTGAGACAGACTGCACTCCTGCTGTGGGCTGTGGCTGAGCTCTGTGCCTCCCGGATATCGTGGTTCAGGCCTAGGATGGACATCTCCACACCAAAGAAAGAAATGGGAGACAAGCAGGGTCGTGGGTTTCAAGGGAGTCCCAGACCTCAGGGGCAGCACCAGGCCCAGAGGCCCAAACATGGCTTTCTGACCCCCAGGCTCGCTGTGCGGCAGTGGGACAGCCTGCGAGGGCCCTCTGCCCCCTTCAGCCACCCTCCGGGGCTGTGCCCTGTGTCACTTGTGGGCTCCAGGCAGCCCTGCCCTTTAGAGCCTGGGTTTGGGCAGCCATGCCCCCAGGCCTGTGCTTGCTGAGCTAGGATGGGAGCCTCAGGGTCCCTGATTGTTTCAGGGCCTTCCTTCCTTCTTTCCTTCCTTCCCTCCTTCCTTCCCTCCTTCCTTCCTTCCTTCCTTCCTTCCCTCCTTCCTTCCTTCCTCACAATCCTTTTTTAAAAATTTTTTTCTATTTTATTTGTTCTAATTAGTTGCACGTGACAGTAGAATGCATTTATACATTTTGATAGATCACACATCAATGGAGTGTAATCTCATTTTTCTGATTGTACATGTTGTAGGATCACGTCAGTCAGCAGTCATACATGTGCATAGGTAATAATGTCTGTTTCACTCTACTATCCTTCCTACCCCCAAACCCCTTCCCCTCCCTTTACTCCCCTCTACCTGACATAAGGTAACTCTATTCTTCCCTGTCCACCACTGCCATTGTGAGTTAGCATCCGAGTATTAGAGAGAACATTTGACTTTTGGTTTTTAGAGATTGGCTTATTTCACTTAGCATGATGTTCTCTAACTCCATTCAGCAAGTGCCAGAATTTTATTCTTTAAGGCTGAGGAATATTCCATTGTGTCTCTGCACCACATTTTCTTTACCTATTCATCTGTTGAAGGGCATCTAGGCTGGTTCCATAGTTTAGCTGTCGTGAGTTGAGCTGCTATAAATATTGATGTGGTTGTGTCACTGCAGTATGTTGATATTGTCATTCGGGTGTAAACCCAGGAGTGGGATAACAGGGTCAAATGATGGTTCCATTCCAAGTTTTCTGAGGAATCTCCATACTGCTTTCCATAATGGTGAACCAATTTGCACTCCCACCAGCAACGTGTGAGTGTGCCTTTTCCCCACATCCTTGCCAACACTTATGGTTGCTTGTGTTCTTGATGATTAGGGCCAACCTTTCAATGTTCTGAGGAACCGCACGTGGCTTTTGTTGAGAGGGCTGATCAGTTCCAACCTTCTTATCAGATAGCTGTGTGAGCTCAGCCTCACGTTCTTGTCTGGGACGTGTTGTCGTGGTTTCATGGGATGGACGGCTGAGAATTTTCTGGGTCTTTAGCTTCTGGCTCCTTTTCGCTTAACAGTTCTGTCTTCAGATCATTTTCCTCTTCTCATGTGTTACTGCAAGCGGTCAGGAGGGGCCAGCACAGCTCAGAAACGTGCTGGTTAGCTGTCCTGCCTCACAGCCCGTGAGGCCCCCTTCACAGGGGAGCAGAGCGCGAGGGGCTGGTCACTCTGAGACAGGACTGGCCTCTTCTCCAGCGTGCTGGAGTCTGTTCCTCGTTTCCTCTGAGCCTCATCAGCTGGCTTCGCCTCCTCTCTGAGACTCCGGGCTGACTCAGGAAGCCTCTCTGCAGCCCCCTTGTTTGTTCTGACCTCCCAACAGAGAGTCCTTGCAGGTCCTCTCACGGCAGTGGAGGTTTTCCCAGCAAGCCTCAAGCTTCAGCCAGGCTCTGCCCCTGCCCGGGTCCAGGCCGCTCCCACACATCTGGGCACTGGCCGCAGCAGCACCGCTTCCAGCACCAGCGTCTCGGTCGGTCTGGCTGCTGTCACAGCGCCATCGCCTGGGTGGCTTGAACAGGAAGCATTTACTGCTCATGATTCCGGGGGCTGGAGTCCAAGGTCAAGGCTCTGGAGGGTTACTGTCGGGTGGAGGCCTGCCTCCTGGTTCCCGTCTTCTCAGCGTGTCCTCCTGTGGCAGAGGGAGCCACAGAGCTCTCGGGCAGCTCCTCGGTAAGGGCACGCGCCCAATGAGGGCTCCTCCTCCATGGCCTCCCTGCCTCCCCAGGCCCCACCGAGTCCCCTCACACAGCGACTCCGCCCACAGCGTTCAGAACGTGCGGTCTGTGGCCGTCAGCCTGTGCGACACAGCCCTGCTCGGTTCCTGGTCCTACGCAGAGCTGAGCGACTTTCCTGGAGAAGCCTCACTCCGCCATGCCACAGAGTCCTTGGCACGGTGCTGGCTCGCTTTGCAGTGCTTTGTTGGGGGTTTGTGTCTGTTCCTGGAGGTGTTTCTCGTGATGTCTTTGGCTTGGCATCGTGGAGATACTGAACTCTCCAACTGATGGGGTGATGTTCCTTCCTCTTGTAATTTCTAGGAAAGCTTGTGAAAGATTTCAGTCAATTCCCCTTAAAGAAGTGAAGTGAAGACGTTGGCAGTGGGAGCCCTCCGACCTGGGCTGTTCTCAGTGGGAAGCTTTCAGGTTATTCATTCCATCTGGATCTTTACTGTAAGCATGTCCCGACTCTCTTTCTCTTCGAGCCCGTTCTGCAGTTCAGGTTTGTCTGTTTCATCCAGGTCATCGAATCTGTTGGCGTGGCTTGTTCGCAGCATTTCCATGGCACCTTGTAATTGTTAGCATTACAGTTTGACACGGCTATGCCGGCATGGAGTGTGATCTGCTCCACTTCAGTCTCCAGTGCTCCCTCTTGCCCTTCCCTCCTCCCTGTCCCCTTCCTCTTCTGCTGCTGGTCGTCCTTGTACTTCTTCGTTGTTTTTTAAGTTGGAGCTTCACAGACATTCATAAGGTGAAATGCACTGTGGAATACCCACGTGTGTACATGCAGAATTTGGCCAGTTTCTTTCCGCAGTTCCTCCCTCTTCCAGTCCCTCCACCTCCTCCTCAGTCCCTTTCTCTGCTCCGCTGATCTCCCTTGTGTTGTCATGGGACCCCTCCCTTTCCCCTTGCTCTGCTCTAGCTTCTCTACATGAGACGACCGCCGGACCTCGACCTTCTGGCAGTGTTCTCCAGTTTCACCCATTACCAGCAAGCGCCATAGTTCCACTCTTCTCATGGCTCAATCGTAATGGCCTCTCTTTCATCTTGATGTCAGTCACTACTAACGTCTTCTCTCTTTCTCGGTCAGTCTTTCTAAAGCTAGGTCATCTTGCAGATCTTTTCAAAGAACCAGCTTGGGTCTTCCTCGCGGTTTGTCTGCCCTCCGTTTTGCTTGCTTGCGCTGCAGTGGTCTTTCTTCCTGCCCTTGCTGCGGGCTCTCTTGCTGCTTGTTTTCTGCAGGTCTGAAGGTGGAGGTCCAGGGTGTGACTGAGATGTCTCCTAGAATGGTGAGGGTCTCCCAGAGAACTCGCCCCTGGCTGCTGCTTTGCCCTCCTCCTGTGCCTCCGTGTTCTGTCTCATGAGAGGTCACGGGTGGAGAGACCAAGATTGCCTTTAGGTGGTGGAAACATTCGACTTCACGACCCTGAGGGCTGTGGAGCCCCCAGAGGAGCGGCTCTGCCCACATCCTTGTGCTACACGGAGTGTGACCTGGAGCTGCACCACTGTGGGTGCGTCAGCTGCTGCCTCGTTGCCGTGAGTCATGAGCTGAGCACTTCTCCAGGTGCCCTGGACTGGGCACCATGGGTAGAGATTGGCACTGGCCGCCAGGGTGATCAGCAGTCACCTGAGCTGGCAAGGGAGGTGACTCGGCAGGGGGAGAAGTGGGACGAGGGTATGGTTTGAGATGCCTGCGCTGTGCCCAAGGCAGGGGACACTACGGGTCAGCCCCCAGGAGCATGGGCCGTGGTGAAGGTGTGCACTCTGGCGCGGTCGGTGGGGGGTTCTGAGTCTCTGCAGCAGGCGGAGCTGTGGGCTGCTGGGTGGGCTAGTGCGTTTCTCTGTTAAATTAACAAATACCGAGCATTCAGCCAGTGGTCTCAGGAGCTGAAATGTTGAATCAGAATTGGGAACCTTTGTTACCTGGACTCTTTACAGTTCAGCACAAATTAATGCCAATGGATGAGAAAAGCCAGGGGGAGTGTGTCAGGCCTCCGGGACTGATGTTCCTGGAGGCCTGACACACTGGTGATCCTGGTGCATCACACTGCTCGGTGCCGGCTGCATCGTCAGCAGGGCCCTGTGCAAACGGCCACCTGGTTCAGAAATCAGGCAGACTCGCACGGAAAGACCAAGGGGTGTCTCCTTTTAAGACCCTCTCTTGACTTGTCAGGTACTTTTCTCTTGATGTTCAGCTTCATCCTAAAAAGAAAAATTCAGGCTTTAACTGATTAGAATGGGTGTTCCCGTCCGTCTTTGCATCAGGCAGTGCTGGCTTCCAGTGAAAGCACAGGACACAGACTCACAGAACGCCAGCGTGGCGCTCACTGCCCGTCCCGACACGCACGTGCGTTTTGTTCCTATCAGAACCGTGCAGGGGCTTCTAGACCACTGCCGTCCCCTCACCTCGGATGTGTGCACTTCTCGGCACGTTCTGCAGACGCAGGAGGTGGAGGAAGGACCTGGGAATTTCCGCCCAGCCGGTCAGCACCAGCAGTGGTGGGGCACTTGGGTGACAAGGACTGCACTTGGGGGCTTTCCTTAGGTGTCTGAGAGTAACCTGGACCAGAGAGGTTGGCTTCGTGTGTGGTAGAGGACCCTGCTAGGCCGGCTGGCCAGCGTGACCTGTCCGTCCTGGCTTCCCCTGCTTGATGCCATGGTGTGTGAGGGAGTGGATCAGAGACAGCCCATTTGGGAGGTGATCTGGCAACCAGACGCTGCAGTGCCCTGGGGGCTGCGCCCTCAGAGGCCCTCCCTGCCCGGAGGTGAGTGGCTGCGGAGAGGATGCCCAGCTGATGGTGGGGAGCCCTCGGAGGTCAGCTCCCAAGAACACTGCACAAGCCAGCCAGTGCTCCCGACGTGACCTCGCTCATCCAGCTTCCTGTGTGTTCCGTGCGGGTAGATGTTCTCTCGACTGGGCTGGGAGGGGGCAGTTGCGTTTTGGTGGCATCTCTCCAGACCACCTCTCCCTGAGCTCTCACTGCAGTTCACAGGCCAGGCCCTCCCCTGGCTCCCTCTGCAGACCCCAGGACCCCGAGATTGACAATCAGGTCACACCACAGCGTGGGCAAGAGGGAAAGACTTGGACGACTCCAGTGTGCCGCAGCATGGGGCAGATCGCAGGTCCTGACACGGCTCACACACCATCTTGGCAACAGAAGACTAAGTGAAAATCCCACTTGGCAGCCTTCCTCGTCCTCTTCCCCAGGTTGTCCGTGCTGCACACCAGGCTGTGCGTGTCTGTGAGAGCAGACTGAAGCCCTTCGCCTGGGAGGCCCGACTCAGCACGGGGTACATGCACCACCTGAGCAGGGACAGCAGAGCTCACGAGGCAAAGACACCCAAGGCCACAACCATGGCTTGGGCACCACCGGATGGGAACACACGGCACACGCGGGGTGCTGAGGAGAGGTGCTTGCAGAGAGAAGCAGCAGGAAGGCCCCTCGGCGCATGAAGCTGCGTCTTTGTGCATGCCCTGTTCCCTGCGGTTCAGCAGCCCTCAGTTGTGGCAGGTGTGCTGGGTGTGACCCTTCTTTCTTCTGCAGAGAAAGGCAGACACCTGGCCTTGGGGGGTCTTCCCTGATGACCCTCATGTCTCCTGTGATCATCAGACCCACAGGAAGGAGGGTCCTAAAGAGCCATTCGGGACACGTCCCAAGCTGGTGTCAAGCAAATCTGGGCGGCGCACATGTGGGCGTTCGTGAGATTTCATTCTGTGCCTGAGGCATTTCACGAAGATGCTAGCAGGAAGGAAACCACAAAGACAGGAGCAGGAGGCCAGCAGCAAGACCACGAGCACACACAGCAGACCCACATCCCAGTTCTTTGAGATTATAGACCATACTTCTCTCTGAAAAAGAACAATAATTTTTGTTACAAAATACAATTTCTAGGATTAAGAGACACATCACTCTTTTTAAGTTGAGTTTAACAGTCGCAGGAGAATACCGTAAAATGACTTTGTTGTAAGAAATTGAAAACACAATTTACAAAACTGCAAACCAAAAAAAGTGACTAAAAATGGCCTAGAGAACCTGATCACACCTGCAGTCGCTTTTAAATGCCTTCACTGAGGTTACCGAGTAACTGGTGTTGCCAACGCAGCAAGAGCAGCCAACATCCACGGTAGGAAATCCACTTGGTCCACTATTGCCCCATTCACAGCCCCCAAAGCCCGTGAGAGGGGAGGTGACACCCGACAGGGGTGTGGGGGACAGCGGCGGGTCCTCAGGCCCTCGCACAGGCAGCGGGTGCGTGCAGCAGTCCGGACTCCATGAAGCCTATGACCTGACGCGGCGCTGCCGGCCTCTCCCGCTTGACAACAAAACGAATGGTGTGCATCCAAGTCTGGCTTTGCCTGGGCCCGGAGGTTAGCTGAAGGGCCCCTTCTTAATAGTGGGTTTTGTGCCCACAGATGTAAAGGTCATTAAGGAAGACCCCCACCCCGTCTGCAGAAGGGTATGGAGTCAAGGAAGACCCCCGACAAGACCCCCGTTTGCAGTAGAAGAGTATGGAGTCTGTGTGCCCTTCGTGGGGCAGGCTGCTGGGCCCAGGGAGCCACGGCATTGTGCCTGCCTCTGCCTCAGAGTGAGGGCTGGTGCCCGAGCACGGGCCAGAGGGTTGGAGTCTAACGCCCCCTTTCCAGCATGGCATCTGATGGCACGCCATGCAGGTTGGTGGGTTCCACGGCTGGCACCAGGTATTAATGGACCACAGTGATCGTTCAGTGCGGGCCTGGGCAGGAGGAGCAGGGCTGGCAGAGCGCACACACGGGCCCATGTGTCTCTGCTACTGGGCTGAGGGACACCAGCTGAGGAGCTGGAGGTCACATGACGTATTTTCAAGGCAGAGCAGATGCAGAAAATGCAGCTGTGTCATTCCAGGCCAGGGTGCAGTGGGGAGACACTGGAGTGAACCTTCAATTCCTACAGGAGGCTCGCTGCAAATGCGGGAGCAGGAGAGAAAGCAGCGAGCTCCCTGCAGCCTCATCACTCGTGGGCACAGGTGGCTCTGTGTCTGGGTACCGGGAGTCACAGGTCTGGCTCTAGAAGATGCTGCCTGTTCTCGTGGGTCAAGATACCCCAATCAACCCTGCGCTACTCTGACCATTAAAACTGGGAGGCTCACCTTGCATTTTTTTCTGATGCAAACTGCAAGTTTTGCCTTTTAATTTTAAAGTGTGAGGCTGGGAAGACAATCCCTATTTAAAACTTAAAAGGGTAAAAGCTTAATTCAGGGTATTTAGTGTTAATGGAAAAACCTCATTGGGGAGCAGGCTTCACCTGCTCTTGAACACCCCAGATAGGGACGATCTTTGTCTAATAAGGGCTTCATTTCACACTCAGGAGAGTTAGATTCCCCCAGAGGTGGGAATGGAGACCTCTGGAATCCTGAAGCTCACCGGAGGGCACAGAAAACCTGGCATTTCTGATAGAAGCAGGCAGGAGGGGCAAGGGCTCCACCGATGCCTATGGACTCTTACCTTGCCTTAAACCTCACTAAGAGCTATGTAGGTCACGGAGACAACCAGGCTTTTATTCTCTGAAATAATTCACATTGCAGGCTGTGTATTACTTGCTTTATCAAATAAAAGCCTTTGGACTCATGTGGGCAGATAATTACGCATTGATTTCTGGACCTCTCATTTTGGAAATTGCTTTTCCCCTCCTCCTCTTTTTCTCCTTCCTTCATCTCTCTCTCCTCAAGTTAACTTCCCTGTGATTTCACAGGGCTCTGCTGCTGTCCTCCAGCCGCATCAGTAAGTGGTAGAGCCGCGTGAAGAAGCACTTTTATCTGAGGTCAGGAATTGAATTACAAAGTGCAGGGACACTGGCACACAACAGAGAATCTCGTTTGACACTGTGTCCAGCCTGCAGACGATGACAACCCAGAAGCAATAAGTCAGACAGCCAATGGCAGCCAGGCCGCCCGACCTGTCCTCTCTGTCCTGGGTTGTGTCTTGGCTGAGAGCTCTGCTTTACTTAATCTGTAAATCTAAGTTTCAGGGACAAGAACTAGATGAATAAATACTTTTTGTTAAACATTGTAAACCAACCAAGGTCTAATTTATTCATCAAAACTCAGGAGGTGGGGAGCTCCTGGACTTCAGACTTTAAAAAAAGTTAAAAAAATTAACACACTTAATAAATGATGCCCTCATTGTCTCCCCGATCTACAAATAAATGCAGTTCTGTATCCTATGGCTTTGGCACATCAAGGAAAAATAGTATCATAAAGATCCCTAGAATTCTCAAGTAGGAAAACGAATGAAAACGATAATGGTATCTTAAATACTGCAAAGTAAGACGGCTAGATCCACATTTTAAAAGGTATTCTGAAGATCAAATCCAGGTAAATCCAGGCAAACGCATTTTTGTAGATTTTGAAATGTCACATAAACGGAAGCTTACACCATTACCAAGCAGAAGAGAATGAAGTATGCCTTTGAAGTTCCTTCTGCCAAGCGAGTCTAAGCCTCCCCACTCCTGGAAACAGAAATCCCATCTCTGTATGCCCTGAGCTCAGCAGACCTCCTCCCCTCCTCGAACAAAGAGCACTCATGTTTATTCTTGGAATTCTTCAGGACTCAAGGCCCTCTTTCCCTGAACGTGTTAAAGATGTCACGTGGTCAACACTGACTGGAGATGAGCACCAGTAAGATGCCTCAGAAAAACGAATGACCAAAGTGAAAAATGTAGCAGAGATTGAAATCATTCTAGAAAATCAGATAGAAATTGTGGAGTTGAAAAATATAATGAATGAACTGAAAAATGAAATAGCTTCAAGAGCAGAATTGAAGTTGCAGAAGAATCCATGATCTTGAAGACGGATTATTTGAAAACAGGCAGAGAAGGAAAAGGAATGAGAAGAAATCTTACAGAATTTATGGGAAAGCATCAAAAGTTCAGATTTTGTTAAAGAAATTCAAGAAGGAGAAGAGGGAGTCAAAAGGTTGGAAAACTTAATAGAAGAGAACTTTTCAGATCTGGGGAAAATATGTACATATCCAGGTACAGGAAGGTCAAAGGTCTCCAGCGGGATGCAGTAGAGACATTGCCACACCAACATGTAGTGCAATCACACTGCCAAAATCAGAGCCAAAGAGGTTGCTTACAGCAGCAGGAGAGAAGAAGGAAATCACGTAAGGCAGCTCCAATATAGAGCAGTGGATCCCTCATCTCAAACCTTACCAGCCAGGAAAGAATGGTATGTTCACAGTGCTAAGGAGAAAAAACAAAAAGACAGAAAATGAAAACCTGCCAACCAAGAATAGCTAGAGAAGCTGTCCTTCAGAAATCAGACAGACAGAGGTTTCCCCGCACGCAACAGATGTGAGCATGAATTTGTCATTTCCTGTCTTTATTGTGTTGAGTTCATTCCATTTTGAATTCTATCCTCAGTTGTCTCTGTGCCCTCCCCAGTCTGCATCCACCTCTTCAAAGCCTAACGCAGGCCTCGTAGTGTGGCTGTGCCTAACCCGCAGGCTTGTCGTGACGATGTTATCAATATTAATTTATTGACATCATATTAACATATTAACAGATAATGTTAGCATATTAACATAAGATGGTCTATCACGAAAGGGTGGTGAGGTTTGCTAAATGCTATTCTGCATCTGTTGATAGGATTGTGGTTTTTTTTTTTTTAATCTTCTATTGACATAGAATGACACATTTGCAGACTTGCTTGTACTAAGTTGTCTTTGCATCCCTGGGATAAATCCCACTTCGTCTTGGTTTTGATCCTTTTTTTGAAAATGTTTCTTATTAGTACATTATTATGCACAATAGTGGGATTCAGTGTGACATTTTCATACATGTATATTACATAATTTAATCAAATTCATTCCCATTTTCATTTGTATCAAGATATTTTTAAATTCCTTTTTAAATTGTTTCTTTGACCTATTTGTTGTTCAGTATCATGTTGTTTAGTCTCCATGTGTTTGTGAATTTTAGGATCTTCCTTCTATTATTGATTTCTAGTTTCATATTATTGTGGACAGAAAAGATACTCAATATGATTTCAGGCTTCTCAAATTCGTTAAGATTCATATTTTGCCCTGAAATATGATCTGTCCTAGAAATTGTTCCATTGCACTTGAAAAGAGCATCTGCTCTGCTCTTGGATGAACTGCTCTCTATATATCTGTTAGTTTCATTTGGTTTAAAGTGTAGTTTAAGTCCATTATTTTCTTATTGATTATCTGTCAGGATGATATGTCCATTGCTGAAAGCGGAGACATTGAAGTCCCTTGCCTTTATTGTATTACAATCTATTTCTCCTTTGAGAGCCGTGAAGTTTTGCTTTATATATTTAAGTGCTATGATATTGGGCGCATACATATTTACAATGATTATACCCTTTTAATTAATTGACTCCTTATTATTACATCATGATCTTCTTTGTCTCCTGGTACAGTTTTTAACTAAGGTCTATTTTAGCTGATACAACTATACGAATCCTGTTCTCTTGGTTTTCCGTTGCATGGAATGTCTGCTGGTTTCCCTGAGTTTCAGTCTGTGTTTGCAGTACAGATGTTCTCCCTCACAGACAGCATAGAGTTGGTGTCGTTTCTCTTGCCACCTTTCACTAGGAAGTGACTCTTAGCCTTTGGAATTTCTCACTCGTCAGACCCTTGGTGCATTCTTCTGCTCCTTCTCAGCACGGGCCCTGCAAACCACCCTCTGCTGACCTCATGAGATCCTCCCACGCATGCTTCTGGGAGAAGCCGCTTTGCAGTGGTGGGATAAAGGCATGGCACATCCAGGTACCTGACACAGAAGGAAAACCGTACATTTTCAACTCAAAGCAACAAGGCCAGATGCAAGGTAACTCAGCAGGTTACCAGGATGAGGAGTGGCTGATGGAGAGCTCTGACTGTCCTGCTTCACTCTCCCAGTGAAGGACGCAGCCTGGGGTGCGAAGGCAGATGGAGAGTGAGATCCCTGGTGCTCCGTACAGTGCAGGAGGTGATCAAGGGGATGCACGTTCAGAGCCATACTGTTAAGGTCCATGCTGTTAGCGTATGCAGTGTTTCAATATGAATGTATACATAGCAAAGTTTTGAGATTATTCACGTTCATACTATTATAGCCTTACGCTGTCATTGAGGAGAATACCAGCAGAGGAGCAGGGCAAGAATGTCACTCTGCTGCCGCACTTGGAGAGGCAGGGGATGGCCAACAAAAGTCCCCTTGGAGCGTAGGGCAGAGAGGTGGGTCTGAAGGAAATGTTGCTGGAGGGTGGGTCCTCCAAAGGCTCGTTAGGAAGTACAAGAAACTGTGTCATTGCTTCTAGCCATGACAGTGGCTGTGTCTGCATTCAGTGCTCACTCTTGCTTTCAGGCCATGGTGGGCATACTGCTCCCTGCCTCAGTTTCTCCTCTGTGAAGTGGGAGCAGGCCAGAAGTGCTTACCTTGTGGGACCCTGGGTGGCTGAGCAGGTAGATGGTGCTAAGCACCAGAAATACCTGGCATGGGGAGGTGCTCTTGAGGTTGTACTGCTTGCAGTTGTTTAGGAGCTCTTGAAATGTAGACAGGTGCTGACACTGAGTCCCAGGAGTTGCGTTTGGGCAGCACATAGAACACATGGGACGCGATCCAGGTGCATCAATGTGTTGTCATGTGCTCAGGCAGCTCCTGAGCATCAGCCTTGAGTGGAAAGTGATGGCATGGAAACCACTGGGGAATGTCTGATAAAGGCAAATCATGTTATAGGTAAACATATCTGACCTTGAATTCCTTAAACTTGACATTTTTTTAAAGTAGAACATGATCATTTTGAGAAAAACCCTGAGCTGCGGGCTGCTCTCCTGCTCTCCTGTCTAGACGTAGAAGCAAAAGCCAGAAGGCTCTGGAGTGTGTTTGGCTCATGTTCCAACCTTTTCTGCTGTGGCCCTGGTCCTGGGAGGATGCTGCGCTGTCAGTCATGGGTCTGCAAACCTTCCGAGTGCACCCACCGGGCTGGCAGCTGGGGGGCC
>JAJEJO010005458.1:43346-101062 GCA_020662805.1 Glaucomys volans | reverse complement strand
CCTTCCGAGTGCACCCACCGGGCTGGCAGCTGGGGGGCCTGGTCCTGCAGAGCTGGCATTCTACGCTGTGGAGGACCAGAACTTGTCTCCAGGAGCTGTTGGCAGGCCAGTGTGAGCTCACCCGTCCCCTGGACTCAGCAAATCAGTGCACCCCCTTCCTGTGGGCAGTCCCTGACCCCTTTAGGAAGGCTGATTGCCCCAGGGCTGTGACTGTGTGTCTGTGGCATGGCTCGGCCCGCCCTGTGTCTTTATTAACTTCATGGATGCAGCAATGTCTTGCAAGGCAACGATCTCTGGGTAAGTCACACACAGGGCAGCCTGCGTCTCTCCTCGCTGGGTCTGGCGACCTCTGGTGATGTCCTGAATCAGAGCTGGCCTTCCTACAGTGGTGCCGTCTGACTGAAGCACCCACAGGCTTCTGGAGGTCACGGCATGACAGGTGCCGCTGTGAATTTTCACAAGCCTGGCTCAGGGTCCTCATCTGGCCAGGCCTGGGTTCTTCGCATTTTTTCTCCAGGAGCTAAGGGCCTGCAATGGGAGGGAGGAGGCCAGCACTGTGCCCAGCTGCCAGGCTGGTGGTGGGCTATGCCACTTCATTCAGTGCTCAAAGCAAGCCTCCCCCAGCAAATTTTACCCTAGACGGAGGTCCAGGTTTCTTAAAAGGCAAGCTACCTTGAGGTTCACGAAGTCTGGGGAGTCTCCAGGAGGCTCAGTTTTGCTTGCTTTTGAACTCAGACCTTGCTACTTCTTAGCAAAGCGGGCCATGTGGAGCCAGGGCACTGGAGACCAGGTAGTCTCAAGAACTGGCAGGGTTTAATTCTGGTTCCACCTGCCACTGGCTCATCATTCTTTGTGAAGAAACATCCTTGCTGGGCGCAGGGTGGGCTGAGGCCTGGAGCACTTGCTTCTCTCCGCGTGACTCTAGACAGAGAGGCTTCTTCTGGCTGCCATTGTCCCTGGGCTCTGGATGGGGCATGAGGTGGAGCCCAAAGCAGGCGTGTTGAAGTCAGGGGACTGGGCTGAAGGTCCTCAGCTACCCCTGTGCCCCTAGCCAATCTGAACGGTCTTCCTTAAAGCTGATGACAGGCCTGGCAGTGTGGCTGTGCCTCACCCCCCAGGCTTTTGGTGATGGTGTTCTCGATATTACGACTCACTCTAGTTTCATTCTTCTTACTTGTTGTTTAGGAGGATGTGTACTATGGTCCTAAGAGTGTATGTGCTTCCAACCATACTCACAAATTTAAATAAAAGATATATGGAGAAAGAACAGTAAGCTTGAGGGTGTACAGTTAGTTCACATTTCCAGACAGATCCTGTGGCAGTCAACTTCTTTCTCTAAATTTAACAGATGAACTCTCTCTGCAAACAAATCTTCCATTGTTCAACGTTTGGGAAAACCTAAAGGTTGATAACGTGGTCCTTTGTGGAAAAGAAGTTCATGGTTTTTCTCTAGTTGCACTAGTGAACTGGCTCAGAATCCATGATGGTGAAGGCCTGGCGGCTATGTTGGCACCTGCCCATCTCGTCCTGTCTCTGACCCTCCCTCCATCTTTCATCTTGAGCCACCCACCCCTTTTGGTACTGGGGATTGAACCCAGGAGTGTTACATCCACTCCATCCCCCTGTCTTAACCTTTCTGCCCCAGTGACCAAAAGACCTGACAGAGACAATTGTTAAAGGAAGAAAGTTTATTTTGGGGCTCAGTTTCGGAGGTCTCAGTTCATAGAGAGTTAGCTCCATTCCTTAGGGTCCAAGTAAGGGAGGACATCATGGCAGAAGAGTGGTGGAAGGAAGCAGCTCAGGACAAGGCACCAGGAACGGAGAGAGAGAACTCTGCTCGACATGGAAAAAATGTATGCCCCAAAGGCAAGCCCCCCCGTGACCCTCCTCCTCTAGCCGCACTCTCCCTGCCTACAGTCCCCACCAAGGTAATCCCCATGCAGGGATGGATGCAATGTTTGGGTTACGGCTCCAGGAACCCATCCCTTCACCTCTCAACTGTCTTGCACTGCCTCACATGAGCTTTTGGGGGACATCTGAGGTTGAAATCACAACAACCCCCTTTTTGAGAGTTTTTTTTAAAAATCTGGGATTGCAAGTGTGTGGTACCTGGGTCCCACACTTATCTCCCTCTATAAACCCCAGTATCTTTCTCCTTTATCTCAAAGCATCATGTGAAGTCCTCAGAGACCGCTCTCATGAGTGCCCCAGAGAGGCCAGTGACACAGAAGCTTGTGAGGATGATGGAGGCCGTCCTGGGAGAACAGGTGGGGCCGCCACCCCGCTCCATCCCCTTGGAGCAGGTGTCAGGCCACACTTGTCCTATCCAGTGGCTGGGCAGCCCTTGTTGGGAAGGGAGTTCCACTGGGTGCTGGTGACAGTATTTTCGGAGCTGCTGTCCCCCACTGGCTGCAGCCTGAGGGGGAAAAGGAGCTGACAGCACTCGGGGTTGTGAACGTTGGGTGCCTGAGGCCCTAGACCTGGGTGTGAGGTTTGTGCTCACGTGGTGGGTGGGGGACTGGTAGGACTCATTAACGCCTCAGGCACGTCGTTTCCCCGGGTTGGGAGAGTTCACCCTGTTGGTACCACCCAGACGCCGTCGTGAGCAGTGGTATGGCTGAGTGGGGCCTGTGCTCTCAGCTGTCCTTGTGGAGCTAGAGAGATGTGCTCAGTACTGTGACTGGCAGCTCGGCAAGGTCAAAGTCACATGTCCACCCAAATCAGGCAGGGTGGCATCATGGACCATCCCCAGATGTTGTGATGGGGGGATTGCCCTTGTTTTCCTCGTCCCTGGAGTGGCAGGCAGTCTGGTGTGGGCAGGTGATTTCTGCAATCAGACTCCCTCTGTCCCTAGGAATTACATTCCGGAAGGTTTCCCTGCATGCTTCAGTTTGTGGGAATGTTCCAGGAGCCGATGTGAGGAGGCTGGTGTGTAGGTGTGAGCTTGTGGGCTTTGTGTCCTCTCTTGTGTTCCCTGGGTGGCATCTGCTAAGGTTCTGGCAACCCCAAGATGCCACCTCCCTGCTGCATGGACCCAGGCCCGTGCCTGGGCACCTCATCCCTCCACCACAGCCGGCAGGGAGTCTGCTGTCCAGCAGGAGCACGGGGTGATGCTGAGAAAAGGAGAAGGGAGGGAGGGCCCCGAAGCCAGTGTGCCAGCCCACCCTGCCAGGCCCTTCTTTCTCTGCCGGTCTACAGGGAGGAACTTGCAGTCTCACCCCAGGGAGGGCTGAGGACAGCGTGGAGTTTCCCTCTTTTTCTCTTGGGTTTTGAGACAGACATTGGAGGTGAGACTTGGCCCACTTGGATGCTGTATGTTAACCCCCTGGGTGAGCTCCCAGAGTGAGGGTGACAGGGCCGGGTAGCTGACCTGTGGACAGACACTCATTCTGGTGTGCTACCCACCGGAGGCCTCTGGTCCTCAGGGCCCTGCACAGTGGGGAGGTGAGCTGGGAGGCCCTGCTGGGTCTCAGCCTCAACCAGGTGCCTAGACGGAGTGTGGTGGTGAAGCTGGAGGCTGCAGCGGCCCAGGCTGCTCTGCGTACCTCTGGAGCATCTGGGCGGGTGATGGCCTATTTCTTGGATGGCGTGCCACCTTGCTTCCTCGCACTGAGTGGCTGACAGAGGGACGGGGCTGCCACCCCTTGACCATGCTCAGGCCCCAGCTCTGGGTCCCAGGCTTGGTGGACCGTCACTTTCTCCTGGGAAGTCCGGCTGTGGCTACTGCATGTGATGTGCCAGGTGGGGGCCTGACCCTGAAAAACGGGACTCCATAGTGAGCACCTTGCTGTTCACCAAGGAACGGAAACCACCGACAATCACATGCAATTAGCAATTTTAAATTATTAATGGTGGTGAAAGAATGTGTCTATTCAACAAGTAATTTGTTGTAATTTTTAGTAATTGAAAGCGGTTTCCAGCAATTAAACCTTAATTCATTGCACTCCCTGGTGCCGCCTTTGTTCAGGAAGTGCCTCGGGCTTCGTTGTTGGCTGCTTTTCTCTAGGCACTTTGTTGGGTAAATTTGCTGGGTGGCATCTGGGGTGAGCAATGCGGGAAAATAGAAGGTGGACAGCTGACACAGGGAGCGTCTTCAGGAGGGGTGTGCGGAGCCCCCCGTGTGTCCCCCGCTGAGCCTGGTGATTCAGCTGCTCCTGGGCTCCATCTGGTGCGGAGCTAGAGACCTGCTGGCTTTGGGCCAGCTGCGCCTTGCCCTCTCAGGACGCCTGCCCAGTATCTGGGAAGTCCGGGCTCCAGAAGGGGAAGCACCTCAGCACAGGGGTCACTGGCCCTGTGACTGGAGCCTTATCTGATTGTTGTTTATTCTTCCCGCTTTAGAAAATTGCGCGATCTCTCACACGTGGGACCTAGACAACCCCTCTCACAGAGGTGGTTACCTGGGGCCGGGAGATGTGTCCTGGCAGGTAGGTGGGAGGACTGTGAGACAAGGTGTCCAGAGCAGGCGGATGTGGAGATGGAAGGAGAGAGTGGGTGCTGGGCAGGCGGGGTAGGGAGGAAGGGCCGACAGCCCAGGGCTGTGGAGCTCCCCTCTACGTGATGGACTGCCCCAGCGAGGGCTCGGGCTCTGCGTGGCTCTGGGGACACACGGAGTGTTTGGACCATAGACTGTACGTGGGAGAATCGTGGGATATGGGAAGCAGCCTTCAGCACACCCCTGTGCTCGCTGGGGTGGAGCAGGCCGGGCGATAGCCCTGCACCCAGGCCAGCCTAAGCAGGGAGGGGTTGGGTGTGACATGCAGCTGCCAACTGTCTGACCCAGGAAGGGAGATCGTCCCTGATGAGGGCTGGGCTGCCCTTTGTCACAGCAAGTAAATACTCTAACTGCAAGTGAGGGCCCGTCTGGCAATGTGCTTCCTTGCCCTTGTAGATCAGTCCCTAACTGCAGGACTTAGCTCCTCCGTGTGGGTTGTCACTGGAACGTCAAGAGGTGGTGCTTTTCTCTGTCTGCTTTCTGCTGCGGATGGTGATGGAGCAGCAGAGACCCAAGCGTGGGTACCCATGCCCATCATGCCAGCTTCCTGCAGGTGGCAGGCCAGCCGTGTGTGCTCCTGGGCCGCAGCTGCGGGCTGGTGTGTTCTGTCTCCGCGCGGGCGTCCGCACTCCCCTGCGCTGGGCCTTTTCTGCTTCATGCAGACTCTGAGGTTCACGCTGCTCCTCAGGCTCTGGAAGCCAGGCCCTCCACACCACCAAGCCAGCAGCCCTGGCAGAGAGCATCTCCGGGGGCCGTGTCCTTGCAGGCAGTGTCTCAGCCTTCCCAGCCCCGGGCGCTTGTTATCACCAGCGTTCCGTGTTGCTCCTCGCATTAGCTGGGAATGAAGTGGCACGTGAGAGAATGTGCTGGCACACAAGCATTTAAAAAAAACTAGGATGCTGCCCCAGCTGCCACGTGAAGGGAGACAGAGAATGGCAAGTGATGGCGAAGTGGCAAACTATTGAGCACTTTGACGCAGATGCCCCCGGGCCAGCACAGGGCAGGGCAGGCCGCCCCCCAGCTACTCCGGGCGCACTGTGAGGGAAGCATGCTGTCTCACCTGCTTGCGCTGCAGTGCATTCTGGAAGGTCAGCCACGTGACAGCGTGCAGGGTCCACCGTGTGCTCGGGTGCAGAGCGCTCCAGTCAGGGTGCCCTGGACACAGGTCGGTCACTGTGAGTGTCTGAGGGCCTGGTGCAGGAGCGTGGCCCCAGCACCGTGGCCCACATGCCCTCTGCAGTGAGGCTCTGAGGACGAGGTGGGCGCCATGGCTCACCCACACCCATCGACGTCAGCAGGTGCTGGTCCATGACCCTCCCTGCCCTGGGCAGGTGCTGCTGGAGACGTGGAGTTGGGTGGGGCAGGCTGGGGTCTCTCAGCTGGCGTGTGGTCGTGCCGCCTGCTGGTGAGCTCCATGGGGTTCTTAAGACAGGAAGCTCAGCTTGCCAGTAGGCACTCTGAGCGGCACCAGCCGTGCCTCGAGTGCCCGCTCCTCTGGGAGCCTCTCCTTGCCCTGACCTCAGCCTGGGTCTTGTCTCCTTCTCAGCAATGGTCACACTTGCAAGGGGTTGTGCATGGAGCTGGGGCCTGCAGGGCCGCAGACCCTCCGCACCCATGGGCCCAGCACAACCTCTGAGCTGTAAGAGGTGCTCAGTAGGCCTTGCACGTGCGAATGAAGCCACCTTCCAGAGGCTATGATCCTGCCCTCAGCTTCCTTCAGGGCAGCACGGTGTGTCTGGATGTCCTCCTGAGAGATGAAGAGCTGCAGGGCAGTGAGGGGATGTGGAGTGACTGGCTGAGTGTGGGCGAGAGGGTGGCTGCCTCCAGGAGCCCCACTGAGCTGGCCTGGGCTGGCAGCAGAGGAGCTCCAAGAGCTCAGGGGCTGAACTCGTTTCTCAGGCTGGGTTTGCTAAGCACCTGCACTTAGTAATCCACGTAGCTGGGGCCCACGTCCCCCAGGGACACCAGCATGGCCTCGGGAGCTTCTTTGGGTTCCGCCTGGCCGTGGGGCAGCCTGGCGAGCTCCAGCCTCCTCAGCTTGTGTCAATCTGGTCTTCCTGGGTGGAAACAGCGATTGCAGCTGCCAGCACACATCAAGTAAGATAGGCAAGGCAAGGGAAGGAAGGAAGGCGAAGGGCAGCTACGCTCTGTGCAGATCGAACCAGGGAAAGCAAAGGAAAGCGTGAAGACCGGGGTCAGCCTCTGCTCTGGACATAGCAAGAAGCAGCGTGGGTTCTAACTCCCTGGAAAGACCGTGCTGCCACTTGTGGGCTTCTTCCACAAATGGTAGGGAAGCAGTCCTCTGGTCCAGGAGACGTCAACTGCAGCCACATTCCCGGCTCCACTGGTGTGTGGGTGGGTGGGGAAGGGTATGCCCCATGCCCACGGCTCATGCATCCTCTTGACCCTCCTGCGGTGAGGCTGGTCCGCTGTGTGTGTGTGTGGATGACAGCCATGTGTCACAGGTACTCTTGCGTCTGGCCCTGGTTGGGGCTCATCGAGACCGCTTACTTCTTTCCTGCCTGGGTGAGCCAGAGGCCAATGTGCAGCTACAGCCGTTGCTGTGAGCGGACTGGATCCCTGGGAGACCCCCAGTGGGCTACAAGGCAGCCTAGACCACGGGCCATTTTTGTGAACAGGTGTAAGTCTGTGTTGTGCTCCTGGTGAACGTCTGGGCTAGTTGTCAGCGTAGCACTGCCAGAGCCTGTCCTGACTGCAGGGAGGAGCGGAGAGAGGAACAGTGACAATGCCAGTGCTTGATCCTCGGGACAGAAATACACCAAGTGTGGAGGCCAAGGTGTGTTAGCTGCACTACAGCCCAACACTTACTCCCCCAGAAGGTAGAGAGATGACGTAAGAAGTGAAGGGGATTTCAGAGCCTCCGTAACCCTGAACACACAGGACCCGGGAAGTTAGTCCAGATATTAAGGTAAGCGTGCCACTGAAGTGAAGCGCGTGGCCTATCCAATCAGCCCAAGATGAGCTGAGCTGAGCCTGCAGTGGGTGTTGAGGGACATGGGTCCAAGGAGCTGTGTGCACCTGGGCAGGGTTGAAGCATGGGGATGGTCCCTGGCAACAGGAAGCCCTGGCTGCCTGAGGCCCAGTCTCTGCTGAGAGAAGCAGGGCAAATGCATCCAGGAAGGACTGTCCCCGTGGCTGTCCTGTGAAAATGCAGTGTGTTGGCCTCCGCCTCTCTGTGAGTGCTCCTCTCACTCCAGCTGCCCCCTGCTGGGACTCCCAGGTTTCCCCTGGAACTTTGGAACATGGTGGGCTGAGCTGCTGTGAGGTGCCTCTTGCAGCCGGCAGGGTGCAAGCTCTGGGGGTCTGCCGCAGCCGGGCACCTTGGACTTCATCCTCAGTCATCCCACCCGTACCCTCCTTGTTGTTAATCCCTCCCGTGCTCCTGCCTCTCCGCCTCCTGCCTGTCCCGTGCCTGCCTCCAGGGCCACTCCCGTCCATCGGGCTGTGGCCCTCTTCCCTCTGCAGCTTGGTGGAAGAGCCCAGGCAGTGCGGACCGCTGCACTCTATCTTGCTGGCCCTGCTGGCAGCCTTGCTTGGCCCTAGGCGTGCTGCTCCCTGAGGGGGGACGCTGGGCTCCCCCTCCCTCAGGACTGACTCCTCTGGCTAGGGACTTGTGGAGACTTTCCTTGTCCTTTCTCCTCAGCACCTTCTGCTTAGCCTGAAGTGTCCTGTGACCAGCTGGTGACGCCTTTCTGGCCACCTTTGTGATCAGGTGGAAGAATGTTTTCTCATCGGCATAAACAAGAGTGCAAGCTGATGACTCTCATGCTGCCCGGGGCAGCTCGTTCCTCTCTGCAGTCTGGGGACGATGTGAGAGGGGCTACTGCTGGCCCCCACCGAAGGGAAGCCCGGATCCAGGCAGCAGGCAGCAGGCTCCGGGCACTCCCGTGTCTGCGGGGCCCGGGCCTCTGTGCGCAGACCTGTGAGAACGCACCTGCTGCTATACGGACCCAGACTCGGGTCATTGTTGTGGCCCCTGGACAGGCTGACACCCATCAAGTGAGTGAATGTGTGTTAAAGTCTGGCATAAATAAATGGATAACTGGCAGTGTCTGCTGGCCCCGGGCAGCACCTGTCCTTGCTGCAGGCACGGACCACTGGGAGTGCCCACAGCTCTTGGAGAGCCTTGTGAATTTTATCCCTTGGTTTGCTTTGAGTCACTTATGACCATTGGTTGTAGACAACGTCCAGTTACCCTTCAATCACACACGGCCAGTGGTCCAACCTCATCTACATGGATTTGTTCATTGCTGGACAGTCTAGAACCCTGCTCTGCGTGGATGGCAAATGTGTCCGCAGCATTCTGGTCCCTGTTCCCAGTGCCTGGTATCCCACTACTGCATCGTGACACCAGGACATGCACAGGGTGCTGGCAAAGTCATCTTCACTTCCTCTGGAGTTACTTCCTCCAACAGCATCCAGGACGGGGGGCAGCCCAGGAGCCTGGCCCTGGCAGCACGCCTTCCCAGTGTCCACCCTGAAGCTCCTCATTTCCTCCTTGCCTTTCAGCCGTTGCTCTGACAGTGGCCGGGGCAGGTATTGGCTGTGGGCAGGAGGGATCTGCAGTCCAGTTGGGCATATGTTCTGACAGGAGGCACATCTGCTCTCCACTGAGGTCCAGTATGGTGCCCTGCTGTCAGCTACCCACAGGGCAGAGCCACTTCATGGAGTGAGGCTTGCTCTCAGCCGCCCTGGCTGGCACTCTTCTTGTCCTCTTCTTCTCAGGCTCTGAGTCTCTCCTTCCAGGGTTTTCTAAGCCCCAAGAGTCACTGCTGCCCAACTGCTTTCCTTTCCTTGATTTGCTCTTGAATAGTTCATGTCCTTGGATTCCTAATTATCTAACCTTCCCCAGCTCAATCTCCACTAATGAACTGGACTTCCCTTAAGAGCTCTGGTCACAATTGAATCCAGGGCAGAACCAGCAGTTGGCAGGGCCTAGCCAGGGGACAGGTCAACTGGTCATGTGAACACTCTCTCCTCCTGTCTCTCTCCCTCTCTGTCTCTGAGTGTCTCTGTTTCTGCCTCTTTCTGTCTCTCTTTCCCTCTGCACTGCTCCCTCTCCAGCTCTGTCTCTCTCCCTCTCCCTCACACACTCTCCTCCCATACCCCTCTCTCTCTGCCTCTTTCCTTCTCAAGGGGCAGATGGGAGAAAGTCCACCACCTCTTGAAGAAACCTCCATCACTCCTCCTGTGGCCTTGCTGCCGTTGACCTGAGATGGAAGACAGGAGTGGTGGGGCAGGGTCTCTGTCTATAAATCGTGTGTCCTCTCTCAGATAGGTCCCATGTCACTAGCCCACAGCTGATGTCATTTTGGGTGCCCCCAGATAAGCTCCTGGGAGGCTCTCATATTGCATGGCTGGTCATCGTGGATGCTCACAGCTTTTCTCTCTTGGCAAACAGCATACCCTTTCCTCCCTGCCCCAGGGCCTTAGAGAACCCTAACTCAAAGAACCAAACAAGTGGGAAATTGAGGTGAAGCTGCAGAGAGCTTTCCTTGCAGGTCCCAGACCTGTGGGAAGAGTGCTGTCACGCAGAGAGGAAGAGGGCACATTAGACCACCTTATAGTCAGTAGCTTTCACTGATGGATGCCAGGAGGAGTGGGGAGCAGATCGCAAGCTACAGAAGGCACTGGCCATTCATAACCTACTGGTGGCATGTGTCAAGGACACGTGCTGTGCACGCATCAGTAGGAAAAGGAGCACGAGTGCTAGGGCTGTGACTCAATAGAGCACTTGCCTAGCACGTCAAAGGCCTGGGGTTCCATACCCCGTACTGAAAAAAGTACAAAGAACGAGAAGGAGGACAGTCTGCAGAGGAATGGGCAAGGGCCCAGAGCACACTGTAGGAGAAAAGGAGGACTGCTGGGGAAATGGGGGAGACCACCAGCAAGGCAAGAGGAGGACCTAAGGGAACAGGAGAGGCCTCCACCGCAGGAGGAGGAGGAAGAGGATCTAGTGCGACCTCGTGCTTCTTGCCTGGAATCATCGCAGGAAAAAGCCAGCAGGGGCTCCCACACGGAGTGTCTGAATGTATGCACTCCTGGCAGTGCTGGGAGCACCTGCAGCCCCTCCACCGCCTGGCCTCTGGACCCTCTGCTGCAGGCTTGAGTGGGCATGGCCACCTCCAGTGAGACCGTGCACCTGGGCAGTCTTTGCTGGGGCCTTCTCTGTTCTCTGCCTTCTCTGCAAAAGCCTGCTGGTCCTGTCCTTGGGGAGGGTCTCAGAGGAGGTCCCTGGGTGTCTGCCTAAGAAGACAGTGGGACTCAGAGACAAGGGCCCCCTTTAAGCCCCTCAGTTCAACACATCGAAGTGGGGCAGCCCCCACTATCCCTCCTTGAAGACAAAAATGGAGAGATGCAGGAGGTGCCCTTGGGAAGGAGCTGATTCCAGGCCAACAACTGCCCTCAGTGATGGCATCACAGGGCATTTGGAGCCGGGCTCTGTGTGTTTGCAGCTGTGACTCTGAAGGTCGGATGTGGTGCTGATCCACTAAGAAGTCTCCAATGAGCCACCTGCTGGAAAGCTGAGAGGCCGCAGTGGCTCCGCTGTGGCCCATTGTGCTGAGGACTTGGGACCTGCAGAGCACTCACGGGCCCCCGGCACCACCAGTGCAGCTGAGCATCTCTAGATGTGACCGCTGGGTCAGCATCCTGTGTCATGTGGCCCCAGAGTGTGTTTAGAGGGTGGCTGGGGAGACTCAGGCCTGGATGCTCGGACCCTTAGGTGGACAAGGAGGAAACGGTGGTGTGAGGAGAGACCTCGTGTGCAGACTAGCTCCTGGTCCTCACCAGAGACCTCTGGGTGGGTTGTGGAGGCTGGCCATCCCGGCCACCCTCAGGTTATATCCAGTCTTGAGCTCCAGGAAAGGGGACATGGCTTTGAGGGTCTACTGGAGCATCTGGGTTTCAGTGCCTAGAGCACCCGCCAGCCTTTAGAAATAGGGTAGTTCTTGGTGTACTTGAGGGCCGCTTGGAGCTGGGGCAAGGGCACGAAGCTAGCAGGAGACCTCGTGGTTCTCTGTTCTGACCTGTCCAGGGAGCTTGAGGCCCATTCAGGAGAGGTGGGTGGGCAGGAGGGAGTCTCTGCCTGGACTCCTACTAGAGCCACCACCATGGTCTTCCAACACTCCCACCTGCCATGGACAGACATGCGTGTCCTGTGCTGCCCATGTGGTCCCAGGAGTGGTCTCTGGGCTGTGAGAACCCAGTGCCGAAGCAGCAGCAGCCTTGCTGAGTGCTTAGGCAGGTGCCCGGGACGCCTCTGGCTCATGCCACAGTGTTTGAATGTCCGGGAACACTAAAAACCTGCAGCATGCTCTCCAGCTGTGGACGTCAGGGTGCCTGGGTCGCCACGCAGCTGCATCAGGGTGTGTGCTATGTCCTCTGCGGAATTGCTGCTCTTCTTCCTAGTGCGGCATGTCCAGCAGGTGTCCTATCACTTGCTGCACCTCTGTACTTGCTCCTTGGGGACAGTGTATTGGCAAGCACTGGACTGAGAGTCAGGGACCTTTACCCACAGGACCTCCTCTGAATCCTGACAACCCCCCTACCCTCCAAGGGCCCTGACGTGAAATGGAGGTTTTAGGTATTGCGAGTGGATTTAGATTCGAGGAGGAAGAGTTGCTCTAGTGAAATCCAGCCTTTGTCAGCTGTCAGGGTCACCTCGATGGGTCTGCCAAGTGGCCAGTGTGGGTATCCTAGGGAGGAATTTGTGAGCATCTGCAAAGTACAGGTCCTGACATGGACCTTGCCCTCTTGTCCTTCATGTCCTCCACAGGTGGGGTGACTGTGTCCTGGCTCTGGATGGGCTGCTGGGGTTCTCTGGGCTCCCAGTCCTGTCTGGACCTCACAGGTGGCCACTGCGTCCATCTCAGCAGCAGGAGTCCAGGAGCTGCCCAGGACAACAGCTGGTTTACAGGAGTGCTGCCTGGTGCTCCTGGCCAAGCGTCCTCTGCCCGCTCCACCTGTGGTCTGAGCCTGCACTCCTGGGACTTGGGCAGAAGTCCCTGCAGGGACCACAGGGCACTGGGAGGCTGGTGAAGAAGCGGGTCTTGACTCCGGTGCTTCGCTGCTCCTTGGCCACCCCCTCACCTGTGTGCTCCCTGCGTGTGGCTGCTTCCCAGCAGCCTCTCCCTGCTGGCCTGCTGGCCTGCTTCCCACCTGCCCGTAAACTGCCTGTGAGCTTGCCTCCCTCCACTGGCCCACGGTGACAGATCTCACGGCACAGAACTTTCCCAGTGGGCCCCGCAGCCACGCTGATGGACACCTAGGTCCCTGTTCCTGATGAGCCGCTCAGAGGTGGACTGTCTCTGGGTGGCTGAGTTGACCAGAAACTGCCCTCTTGTTACCCTTTGTGCTTCTTTGCTCTCAATGACTGGTGTCTCCTGGGAACTGGGAGCTGGTGTTCTTGACTAGGGTCATCCCTTCCAGACTGCCCAACCCCACGAAGTCCAGCAGCAGCAGCTCATCTAATCTGAATTTGTGTGCGTGCTACGTGGATGAGGACTTTAGCCTGGTTATAAATATGTGCATATCCGTAGGCTGAGAGATCAGTAGTTTGGGGCATGTTCAGGGCACATGTGGTGGGTTTATAGCTCCCTGGGGCTTTATCCAAATAAACTCCTCTAGGCCTTCAGGAAAAGTGACGTCAGGTGTCCTCATTGCTTCTGTTAGCCAGAATTTATGAATGTATCCATTACTATACGTTAGGGACAAATTAATTACAATGATTTACAAAGCACAGCGTTGTGCATGCAGTCTACTCCCTGGCGGAAGCGTTCAGTGCAGTCCAAACTGTGCGACGAGCAGACAGTCTTGCAGGCACCAGCACCAAACCTCATGTCAGCCAGCGGCTGCTCTGAAGGCAGCCAGTGGCAGCATCCTGCTGGTGACAGTCTGATGAGCACCTCCAGGCCCCAGAGAGACAGGGGACATCCCGTGTGTTAGGCAGCAAGTGTTCTCACCGGCACACTCTGCACGTGTTCCTGGTGGTCCGCCCTCATCCCAGGCTGGTCGCAGGTGGGGTCTCCAGGAGGAGGCAGTCCTACTCTTGGTCTGCTCTTGGCAGACGCCATCCTCCAGCGGGTGTGTACACAAGGTCAACTCACGCCCTGCCAATGCGGCAACAGAGCCCTGCTCTAGCTGCCTCGGGTCAGGCTGTTCCTCAGGGATGCCTCAGACCTCTCTCAGGTCTCGGCAGCCTCCTTTAGTCTTTGCCCTGTGACTGAGTAGGCACCGATGTCACTTCTTCTGGGAGCACTGGTGGCTGCAGGAGCTGATGTGGAGCAAGAGCCAGCCCAGCTGCGTTTGCTGCTTGGTTATCTGCTTGAGTGGCCTTCACTCCTGGAGGCCAGGAGCTCTGCTTCCAGTTCCTGGGTTTGGTCGTGGAGTGTGGGTCCCCACCTGAGAGGTGCCTCAGCAGCAGAGGGGGTTGTTGGGAGGCCTTGCTGAGGACAGGTGCAGCTTCAGGCACAGCAGCCCGGACACCTCCTGCTCCACATGCTGCTCTCGGGCATGCCACACTGTCTCCCACAGCAGAAGGCCGTCTTCACGGCAGGGTCAGGCAGGTGCCTGTGTGGGAGGGGACTCTAGTGGTGGGAGACGTCCACCTCAGATGGACTGGGAGACCAGGCCCCACAATGTTTTCCCTCAAGCTTAGCACCATGAGCAGCATGTTTGCTAAAATGGCACGTCAATGGTAAAGAGAGGCCACTGCTGGCATCCCAGCCAGCCATCAGTGAAGGTGGCAGGGCATGTTCTGAGAAGCCACCTTCCTTAGGAGGGTGCCTCAGCAGAAGTCCATGAATAGATGCTCCAAACCCTCCCCACAGTGCTGACTGTGAAGTGACAGGGGCTAGCCGGGCTGTCCTGAAGAAGACGGGCGTTTCCACTCCATGATTCCTCACCCCACCAGAAACAGGATGCAGGGCCCAGCTGGCCCCAGGAGAGCAGGCGAAGCAGAGGCAAGAACAGGATGGTGAGCACTCAGCTTCCTCAGTAGCACTGAACAGAAAGCCAAAGCACAGACAGCGGGGAAAACAGAACCAAAGTTGAGAAGTGGTGGAAGGAAGGAGCCCTGGAGCACCCACTCCCCCTGCTGAGGCTCCTCCTGCCTGCCAGGGCCCCTCCTCTGTGCTGAGGCTTCTCCACCTGCTGGGCAGGGCTGGGGGCAGCAGTTCTGGACAGGTCAGAGGCTTAGTCCCTTGCAGGTTTTGGGAACTGCCAACTTGAGCAGGACTCAGCACAGTTCCAGGAGAACCCAGTGGGAAGCACCCCATGGCCCAGGGCAGGTGCACCTGTGGCCTGAGCACAGGGCCAACTCCCACCGTCATCCTGTTTCCAAACTCGGGCCCAGACGCTCATCCCATGGAAGAGCCAGCGTCCGAGAGACAAGTGTTGGGGAGAAGCAGAGGTTTATTCAGTGGCTGAGGAATGGAGAAGAGAGCTCTGCTGGCAAATCAGCGCCGTGGGGGTGGGGGTTACAGACACGGGCAGGGGTAGTGAGGGTGAGACAACAGGCTGAGGACTGGAGGACCACCGTCGTCCCTGGGAGCAGGCAGGGGTCCTCGGGAGCTCGGCACGACCTCCTCTTGCTCCTTTCATGGTCTGGTGTTTCTGGTCATGGCAGTTGGTAGGCGCCTTTGGCTTTGAGGACACCTTTGGAAAGAGAGGCTGGGTAAGTGAAGCTATGTTCGCTTCTCATTGCTGTGACAAGCACCCGAGAAAAACAACGTGGAGGAGGAAAGACTTATTTGGTTCTTGGTTTCAGAGGTCTCAGTCTGCAGTCGGCTGACTCCACTGCTCTGGGCCTGAGTGAGGCAGAACGTCATGGCAGCCAGGAGGCAGAGAGGGAAAGAGGGACCAGGAAGGGAAATACCCTTCAGAGCACGCCCCAGTGCCCTACTCATGCCAACCGCGTGCACCGCCAGCTTCCACCACCTCCCACCAGTCCAGTCGGCCACGGATGTGTTAATCCACTGAGGAGGTCAGAGCCCTCGTGATCAGTCCCTTCCCCACAGCCTCGTCCCTGGACCGTGCTGCACTGGGTCCAAGCCTTCAACCTGGGCGCCTGTGGGACACTCCCGACTCGCCACAACAGCAAGTCTAGGTCAGGCTGAGCCGTGTTATAGTTCCAGACAAGAGGTTTCTCAAGGGCAGAGCAAGTAGACTCTGACCCAAGGGTTAAGGGTGCAAAGGGGACAGATACACATGAAGGCAGAGGGTCCAGGCCTGTTCATCCTGTTTCCTTCATCCAAGGAGCATCTGCAGGCCCACACGAAGAGTCCATGTTTTCACAAAAGGTGACTTTCTTGTCCTGAAGAGCACCCCAGGCAAGACTGTCCTCACAACCCACATCAGGTGTGATCTACGGCAGAGCTAGTGGGAGGCTGGCAGCGTATCGCCCAGCCAAGTGGCCTTCAAGTCCACCAAGCGTGAGTGAAACGAGAGAGGTTAGTTAGGGTCCACCTCCACGCCAGTCCCACCTGAAGTGGAGTTAGCGCTCCATCCGCAAAGTGAAAATCTCCTCAAACGGGTCTTAGATAAAAGCTGGATTTGGCCAGTGTAGTTCTCAGAAGAGAAGCTGTATCGCTTGCTCCCTGGGCAGGGCTGTGAGCAGCCTCCAGGGTGAGCAGGTCGTTGTCGCCCTCTCCCACAGCACCGAGGCTGCAGTAGTGAAGCCTCCTGAGACCCAGCCTGCACTCCTCTTCTGCCCTGCGTGTTTTCCTCTCTCTGCTCTCTCTCTGTTTTTGTTACCTAACCATCCCATACTCTGCTGTGCTTCAGGCAGTTATGTTTGTGTTTAAGACAAAAGGAGGGAGATGGGATTAATTTGCTTTTATTGGTTCTTTTGCAACAAAGGAAATCAATTCTCTAGCCAGTAAACCCCTTCTGTTTCTTTGGCCAGAATTGGTCGCGTAGGACCCCAGCAGCAGGGGAGACTCTAAAGTGAACGGTTTAGTTTTTAGCCCCTGAGGGGTCAGGTGGGGGCGAGGGCCGTCAGCTGAGCCCCTGCAAAAGGAAGGGTGGAAGCAAACAGGTGGAGCGTGAGTCGGCAGTAGAAAAGGAGCCACTGAGGAGCGGGAAGGCAATGATGGTAAAGGCGGAGTCAAGGGATGAAATGTGGAAATCCATTAAAACTGCTGAGTAACATTGGAGCTGCGTTAAGGGAAAGGGAGGAGAAAATAAGGAAGCCACTGGTTGGACTCGCTAAGAGGGAAGAGAAGAGGTGTGCGGAATCGATGCAGAGGATCAAGGGCTCGACGAGAGCCACAGGGGGTGTCCGTGGCAGCATGAGAACTTCTAAGAAATCCGGACGAGATAAGTCACTTCAATGACAGTCGTTACTGAGCATGACCACAGATTCAGGATGCCTAAATAGATGGCTGTCATTCATCAGATAAACACAGAAGCCACCCGCATCCACCCACGAAGTATGAGGTATTACAGCAAATCTTCAAGAAACTGCCCTTTAACGTGCTCCAGACTGTCGCAGAGCACGGTGAGCTTCCAAGGCAGAGCGCCATGCCGTAGCCTGTCGGTGAAACAGAGGAGGGTTAGGATGTTGGCACTCGGAAGGCCACTTTCCTGGCTGCTCCATGGTGTGAAACCAAGAAAGCAGACAGGCAGCTTCTCCGCAAGCCAATCTCTGTTGTTCTCCCTTTCACTCTTTCTTTAATATTTTACTTCTATTTTCTCTCCTCCTGCCTCCGAATAATCACATCTTATATCACTTCTATCCTTTTCCTGTCCACCATTCAAAATTGCAGACTTTTTTGCAAACTTACTGTTCTCACTGTAAGCAGTAACTGATCATGTTTCTGTTTGCTGTGACAATTAGCATTTGCATATGTCATAGCAGGAACAATTTTATTTAATTCTGTATATTGTTTGCATTGGTGGTGTTATTATTTGTATCCCCTACATGGTGACGTGCTAGAAACCTCCAGGGGACACTATAAACCCACAGGGTAGAAATTCTACTGACTCAGATCCACATTGTTGAATGGGTAGACACACAAACACATGAAAAAGCAAGGGACAATGGCCCAAACAAACCAAGGTACTTCAACAACAGAATCCAATGGCATCATGGTGGAAGAAATGTCAGGGAAGGGGTTTAAAATGAACATAGTTAAACTGATCTGTGAGGTAAAGGACAATGTAAGAAGTGAAATCAGGCAAAATGCAGGAAGTGAAAGATCACTTCAATAAAGAGATGGAGATTTTGAAAAAAATAAAAATAAAGATTTTCTCCCACTCTGTAGGCTCTCTCTTCACATTGCTGATTGTTTCCATTGCTGAGAAAAAGCTTTTTAGTTTGAATCTATCCCAGTTATTGATTCCTGCTTTTTTTTCTTGCACTTTGGGAATCATGTTAAGGAAATCTGGTCCTAGGCCAACATGATGAAGATTTGGACCTACTTTTTCTTCTATTAGGTGCAGGGTCTCTGGTCTAATTTCTAGGTCCTTGATCCAATTTGAGTTGAGTTTTGTGCAGGGTGAGAGATAGGGTTTTAGTTTCATTTTGCTGCATATGGATTTCTAGTTTTCCCAGCACTGTTTGTTGAAGAGGCTATCTTTTCTCCATTGTATGTTTTTGGCACCTTTGTCAAGTATGAGAAAACTGTATTTATGTGGCTTGTCTCTGTGTCCTCTATTCTGTACCATTGGTCTACCTGTCAGAGCACTAATCTCCAGAATATATAAAGAACTCAAAAAACTTTACCCCAAGAATACAAGTAACCCAATCAATAAATGGGCTAAGGAAATGAGCAGACACTTCACAGAGGAGGATCTACAAGCAATCAACTGCTATATGAAAAAATGTTCAAGATCTCTAGTAATAAGAGAAATGCAAATCAAAACTACCCTAAGATATCATCTCACCCAATTAGAATGTCTATTATCAAGAACACAAGCAACAATAGGTGTTGGCGAGGATGTGGGGAAAAGGGTACATTCATACATTGCTGGTGGGGTTGCAAATTGGTGCAACCACTCTGGAAAGCAGTATGGAGCCTCCTTCAAAAACTTGGAATGGAACCACCATTTGACCCAGCTATCCCACTCCTCAGTCTATACCCAAAGGACTTAAAATAAGTATACTACAGTGATGCAGCCACATCAATGTTTATAGCAGCTCAATTCGCTATAGCTAGATTGTGGAACCAACCTAATGCTCTTCAATAGAGGAATGGATAAAGAAATTGTGGTATATATACACAATGGAATACTATTCAGCCATAAAGAATAATAAAATTATGACATTTGCAGGTAAATGGATGGAATTGGAGAAGATCATGTTAAGTGAAATAAGCCAATCCCAAAAAAAACAAAGGCCGAATGACCGCTTTTATAAGTGGTTGATGACACATAGCGGGAGTTGGGGGAGGCACGGGAAGAACAGAGAAGGGATGGATTGTATAGAGGAGAATGAGGGGTGGGGCAGGGGTGGGGAAGGAAAGATAATAGAATGAGACAAACATCTATACCCTATGTATATGTATAAATATGCAAATTGTATGATTCTACTTTGTGTACAACCAGAAAAATGATAGTTGTACTCCATTTGTGTACAATGACCTAAAATTAAAAAAATGGAAAAAAAATAAGATAAATTTGAAGTTAAAAAAAATTAAACAGAAATGCTCAAAATGAAAAAATTGATAAACCAAATTAAAAATTCGGTGGAAAATATCACCACAGTCTAGACCACTTGGAAGAGAGAATATCAGGCAATGTAGACAAAATATATAATTTGGAAATAAAGTTGACCATGGAAAAAAGATGTTAAGGGACTATGAACAGAGCCTCCAAGAAACGTGGGCTAACCCGAAAAGACCAAATTTAGGATTTACTGGAGTTGATGAAGGCTTGGAGATGCAAACCAAAGGCATGCCCAATATTGTCAATGAAGTGATACTAGAAACTTTCCCAAACCTGAAGAATGAAATGGAAAGTCAGACGCAGGGGGCTCACAGGACCCCAAATGTACAGTCAGAGCAGACGCACACCAAGGCACATCATCACGAAAATGCCTGGCACACAGAATGATAGCATTGATGCAAATGGCCTAAACACAATCAAAAGATATAGGCTGGCAGATTGGATTTAAAAACAAGACCCAGCAATATGCTGTCTCCAAGAGACTCACCTCATAGGCAGAGACGTCCGCAGACTGGAGGTGAAAGACAAGAAAAAACAGCATTCACGTGGATCTCATCAACACATGGGCTCATGTCCTCACATCAGATAAAGTGGACTTCAAGCAGAAGCTAATCTGAAGGAACCAAGAAGGCCATTTCACACTGCTAAGGGAATTGTATATCAACAAGACATAACAATTGTAAAAATTTCTGCCTCAAACAATGGCCACCCACATACATCAAACAAACCCTTCTCAATTTTAAGAATCAAATTGCCCAAAACACAATAATACTGGGTGACTTTAACCTACCTCTGTCACCACTGGAGAGACCCTCCAAACAAAAAGTAAATAAAGAAGCTTTGAAACTAAAAATAACTACAATTAATAATTTAGACTTAACAGACTTCTATAGAATATTTCATCCATCAATAACTGAATATACATTCTCTTCAGAAGCCCATGGATCATTTTCTAGAAGAGACCACATCTGAAGTCACGAGCAACTCTGAACGGATACAAAAAATAGAGATAATACCTTGCATTGTTTCATATCATAATGGAATGAAATTAGAAATCAATGGTAAAATAAAAATTAGAAGCTACTCTTAACACCTGGAGACTAAATAATATGCTATTGAATGACAAAGGGATAGCAGAAGAAATCAGAGATGAAACAAAAAATACTTAGAGGTAAATGAGAATGGTGACACACATATCAAAATCTCTGGGACACTCTGAAGGCAGTGCAAAGAGGAAAGTCATTGCCCTGAGCACGTTCTTTAAAAGGTTAAAAAGTTACCAAATAAATAACCTAATATTACATCTCGAAGCCCTAGAAAAAGAAGAACAGATCAACACCAAAAGGAGAAGATAAGAAATAATTTTAAAAAGAGCTGAAATAGATGAAATTGAAACAAAAAACTTCAAAAAATTAATGAAACAAAATTTGGTTCTTTGAAAAAATAAACAAAATTGATAAACCCTTAGCCAAGCTAATGAAGAAAGAGGGGAAACTCAAATGACTAAAATTTTTGATGAAAAAGGAAATATCACTACAGACACCACTGAAATACAGATGATGGAAACTATTTTGAAAATTTACACTCTAATAAAACAGGAAATCTTGACGATGTTGACAAATTTCTAGAGACATCTGACTACCCACATTGAACCAGGAGGACACAGAAAATTTAAATAGACCAATTTCAAGCAATGAAACTGAAGACACCATCAAAAGCTACCAAGAAAGAAAAGCCCAAGACCAGATGGATTTTCACCTAAGTTCTACCAGAACTTCAAAGAACTGACAATAATCCTCCTCAAATTAAACCAAGAAATAAAAAAGCAGAGAACCATTCAGACTCATTCTGTGACGCTAGTTTCATGCTGATACCAAAACCAATTAAAGAAACATTAAGGAAAGAAAACTTTAGACCAATATCACTGATGAATATAGATGCAAACATTTTTAATAAAATTCTGACAAATTGCATACAAAAACATATTAAAAAGATAGTGCACTGTGACCAAGTGGGGTTCATTCCAGGAATGCAAGGTTGGTTCAACATATGGAAATCAATAAATGTAATTCATCCCACCAATAGACTTAAAGACAAGAATCACATGATTATCTCAATAGATGCAGAAAAAGCATTTGACAAAATTCAACATCTGTTCATGTTCAAAACACTAGAAAAACTAGGGATAGTAGGAACATACCTCAACATTGTAAAAGCTATATATGTTAAATCCAAGGCCAACATCATTCTAAATAGAGGAAAAATTGAAAACATTTCCTCTAAAACCTGGAATAATACAAGGATGCCCACTGTCACCACTTCTATCAACCTAGTCCTTGAAACCCTAGCCAGAGCAATTAGACAAGAGAAAGAATTTAAAGGGATACGAATAGCAAAAGAAGAGCTCAATCTATCCCTATTTGCCGACAACATTTTTCTATATTTAGAAGACCCAAAAAATCTCCACCAGGAAGCTTCTTGAACTCAAACAAATTCAGCAAAGTAGCCAGATAAAAAACTAACACCCATAAATCAATTGTATTCCTATACATCAGTGATGAATCCACTGAAAGAGAAATTAGGAAAACCATCCCACTCACAATAGCCTCAAAAAATAAAATATATGGAATCAATCTAACAAAAGAGGTGAAAGAGCTCTAGAATGAAAACTACAGAACACTAAAAAAAGAAATTAAAGAAGACTTTAGAAATGGAAAGAACTTCCATGTTCTTAGATAGGCAGGATTAGTATCATCAGAATGTCCATACTACCAAATGTGCTATACAGATTTTATATAATTCCCATTAAAATTCCAATGATGTTCTTCACTGAAATAGGAAAAGCAGTCAAGAAATTCAGTTGGAAAAATAAGAGGCCCAGAATAGCCACTCAGCGAGAAAAGTGAAGCAGGAGGCACCACAATGCCAGACTACGGAAGGAGGGGAAGGTTGGTGGTAAGAAGGAAGCTGTCAAAGCCAAGGGGACAGCCTTGCCTACCCCCAGCTCCCTTTGTCTCTTTCTGCCCAGACCCCCGTCGCCCGCCCTGTCCTTCCCCTCCCTGCGTGGTGGAGGCGCTGTGCATGGCTGCAGCGGCTCAGCTCTTCCTGGCTGTCATCAAGTGGGAATTCTGTGTGAAGAACATTACAGACAGGTGGATGCGGGCAGCACTGGAGGAGTGTTGGCTTTCGATGCTGCTGCTTTTCTGAAAAAATCAGGGCTTCCAGACTTGTTGTTTGGAAAGATTTGGGACTTAACTGACACAGATGGCAAGGGCATCCCGTAGAAAGAACTCTGTGGCTTGGTGTCTTATCGCATGTGACCAGAAGGGACTGGAGGTTTCACTGACAGCTTGAGCTTGGCTGTTTCAACGCCAGATTCCGTGATTCAGTGGTCCTTTGCTGACCAGCGGAACCCCTGCAGCTGAGCTTTCACAGGGTGTGAAATGTGAAGAGAAGGCCAATTAGATGCAAGTTTTAACAGTTTAAGCTCAGTGGATGGATTTTTGTCTTGTGATAAAGTGAAGCCAGTGTCGCTCAGCTCTAAATTACTTGTGGGAATTCTTGGAAGGGCTTGGGAGGTGAGTGATACTGACCGTGATAGGAAGCCTGACAGAGATGAGTTTGCAGCTGCCCTGGTTTTGTGTACTGCGCATGGAGGAAGAACCTGGGCTGATGGCCTTGCCTCCAGCCGTGGTGCCACCTTCTAAGAGAAACACGTGGGCATAGGTCCTGCAGGAGAAGCTAAGTATGATCCGACCTTTTTGAAAACTGTTAAAGATATGGATGGGTTCGTACCAGGACTGGAGGTCTGTGGAATGTTCCTGAGAACAGGTTGACTATCTTTCAAGCCCATATTCGGGCATTGTGTGACACAAGGACTGTGGGAAACTTTCAAAGGATCAGTTTGCCGTGGCATTTCACCTAATCAAATGTTGGTAAAGGGCATTGATCCTACTCACATTCTTAGTCCTGAGATGATCCCACTGTCAAATAGGACCAGTTTGCAAAAGAACATCATAGGATCAAGTCCGGTTGCAGATTTCTCTGCTATTAAGCTAGATTCTCCTAACAATGAAGTAGTCGATCTGCAGAGGGAAAAGAATAATGTGAAACAAGACCTTAGGGAGAAAGATATTATTAAGCAGAGGACAAGTGAGGTTCAGGATCTTCAAGATGAAGTTCAAAGGGAAAATGTTAATCTACAAAGGCTGCAGGCTCAGAAGCAGCAAGTATCGGAACTCCTTGATGAACTGGATGACAGGAAGTCCAGCTGGGGAGCAACTCAAGGAAGTCAGAAAGAAATGTGCTGAGGAGGCCCAGCCAACCTCTTCTCTGAATGCAGAAGTAACTAACCAGGACTCACAGAAGAAGAATCGGCCAAAGCTGGAGAAGAGCTCAGTCACCCACAACAGGAAACAGCAGAAGTGGAGGAGAGTGGAGTCAGGGGAGGCTCAGCTGGAACCCCTTCAGCAGCAGATCAGTTCAATGCAAATGAGACTGATGGAGCGGAAAGACCTGGAGAATGGTTGTAAGTGGTCAGTGGCCAGGAGTCCACACAGCTTTCCTGTGAATGGTGCTTCAGGTCATTGCAGCCTCAGCGCCAGCAGCGGTGAGGCAGTGGAGCTTAGTGAACAGGCCAGAACAGCCTGGAGGCTCCAGCAGGAAGTAGTCCCGAAATGCCACCTGACGTGGCTGATGACAGTGACGTGGTAACTGCGGCTGTTAATGAAAATATTTGTCCTGAATTTGACAATGACAGACATTCAAAAGGGGACGATCCATTTAATACAGAATCAGGGTCACTGAGAGGTCCAGTCGCAGAAACAAACTTGGATTTTTTCTGGTCTGATCCTTTCACTGGCAGTGATCCTTTCAAGGATGATCCTTCTGGGGAAATCGATCCATTTAGTGGTGGATCCATCTGCACCTGACTCTCCAACTGAACCCTTTTGCACTTCCAGCACCAACCGTCCAGTGCATCTGGCCGGGGCAATCAAGCGTCAGGAGAAACTCTGAAGCAAGATGGTCCCTTTGCTCCTGGTGGGACAGTTGCTACTGCAACAAGTGGCTCAGCCACGGACCCTTTGGAAATGAATTGTTTGAAGGTGGATCTGTGGACTTCAGCTGTCCCAGGTCGACAGCGAAGGTTCTTTTAGTTCAGCCACATCAACCACTTGTCAGCAGTGTGGCCACTCCAAAAACTGTGTTTGATGAAACTTCCATCGAGAGTGAAGATGTGCGCTGGGGTCGCCACCCAGGGCTGGAGTGCTTCCTAGCACAGGTGAGGTCCTGGGCACCACATGGAAATAGATAAATAAAGGTACTGTGTCCATCTACAGCTAAAACACATATTTAAAAAAATTGAAGATGTGCCTCCAGCTCAGCCACCCAAGATGGGAACCCCAGTGAGACCCTGCCCGTCAGCTATGACTGAATGGGCCAAGAGGGAAAGCGGGAGAGGAAGAGCAAAGGTTGGCTGCCTGGCCAGCAGGAGCAGCAGGAGCCACAGCACTGAGCACTGGCTGTTGCACTCAGCAAATCCGGGACACCAGATGCGTAAGACCCGCCGTTCTTTGTCCACAGTGCAGAACTCTGCTTCCTGGATATTGAAGCTCTTCACCGTGCCTAGCGAAACTACCCGTGAGCATGGGAGTACAAAAGGCTTGAGATTCATGTAAATGCAACAAAAGTCTAGGTATTTTCTTTTGTACTCTCAGATTGGACTCTTATTATTTCCTCTAAAAGCAGTGACCTAATCAGACCGCTTTACCTAGGCCTCGTTCTGATGCGCATCACTGTGAGCCTCCACCTGCTCCGGGTTCTTGTGAAGGGCAGCACCCAAGCCTCTGCCTTTTGGAAGGTAGAGAAGTGTTCCACCCCTTGCTACCCTCGTTCTGTGGGTATTCTGGTCAGGGTTGGTGCGGTTCCTAGTGTCTGCGGTATATTCTCCCTTGATTTGAATGGTGAAGGAGGGGAAAGAAGAAAACACCCGTTTCTCTTACGATTGGTGTAAACTGGCTAGTGTGAAGTACATTTTTGTATTTCCTTGGAGTACAAATACCATTTAATTTGTTTTCTAGAGCAAGGAAAAATATTTTCCTCAATCTACTCCACTATGAGGAAAAGATGCTTTAGATTGAACCATTATAACTTCAAACTCAAATTTTTTCTAAATAAAAAACATTAAAACCTAAAAAAATGTACCATAGAGTTCTAGTAACAAAAACAAGCCTCCAAAGCACAAGAACTAAAATCCAGGATCGATGAATGGGATGGAATCAAATTAGAAAGCTTCTTCACAGCAAAGGGAGCAATCAAGGATGTAGAGAACCTACAGAATGGGAGAAAGTCTTTGCCTGCACCTCAGATAGGCCATTAATCTCTAGAATGTACAAAGAACTGAAAAAACACCAAACAAACAAACCCCCACCCCCAAATAACCCACTCAACAAATGGGCAAAGGAACTGAATTGGCACTTCAAAGAAGAAGAATATTATTGGTCAACAAAGACATGAAAAGTGTTCAACATCTCCAGTAATTAGAGAAATGCAAACTAAAACTACAGTGAGATTTCACTCCGGTCAGAATGGCAATCATCAAGAATACAAGCAACAATAAATGTTGGCGAGGATGTGGAGGAAAAGGTGCACTCACATTGCTGGTGGGAGTGCAAATTGGTGCAATTACTCTGGAAAGCAGTATGGAGATTCCTCAGAAAACTAGGAATGGACCTGCCATTTGACCCAGCTATCCCATTCCTCGACATATACCCAAAGGACTTAAAATCAGCATTCTACAGTGATTCAGCCATATCAGTGTTTATAGCAGCTCAATTCACAATAGCTAAGCTATGGAACCAACCAAAGTACCCTTTAACAGATGAATGGATAAAGAAAATGTGATATATATACACAATGGAATATTACTTAGCCACAAGAAGAATGAAATTACAGCATTTGCTGGTAAATTGATGGAACTGGAGACTATCGTCCTAAGTGAAATAAGCCAATGTCAGAAAAACCAAAGGCCAAATGTTCTCTCTGATGTGTGGATGCTGACTCACAATAAGGGGAACGGGAGAACAGAAGTTCATTGGATTAGACAAAGGAGCATGAAGGGAGGGGATGGGGAATGGGAAGACAGTAGAATGAATCAGACATCACCTCCCTGTGTGCATCTATGAGTCCATGACCAGTGTGACCCCACATCACGTTCAATCACAAGAGGGAAGCTATATTCTATATATGTATGATACATTGAAACATGCTCTTATATCATGAATAACTAAAAAGAAAAACATTTCTGCAACAAAACAGGGCCAGAACCACACCCAGGCACATATGAGCACCATAAAAGTGGATTTGTAAACCAGCAGGAGGAAGACGTCTCACTCAGGAGGCTGTGTCATCACTGTTTTGGGAAAAACTCTTGAGTTCTTACTTCTTTATACAAAAATTAAATTCCAGGTGGATCAATAACAAAAGAAAAGCCATAGAAGAAGGCATGAATGAATTGGTTTACATGCGGGAGCCAGTTTTCATCAGCTTTTCCATCCCTGTGACCAAAGACGTGACAGGAGCGATTTTAGAGGAGGAAGAGGCTCTGGGGCTCCTGGTGTCAGGTCTCAGGCCACAGGTGGCCGACTCACCGCCTTGTGCCCGAGGCAAGGCAGCACATCGTGGCAGAAGAGGGTGGCGCAGGAAAGCTGCCGAGGACACGGCAGCTAGGAGCAGAGAGAAACTCAGACCATGACAAGACGCACCCCTCAGGCTCGCCCAGACCCACCTCCTCCAGCCGCGCCTGCCCACGGTTAGCACCGGTTCCTTCCTGCTGGGATTCCGGCCCTGGCTGGTGGAGGCAGCAGGGCTGCTGAGGGCGTCTGTCCCGCAGCACAGTTGGAGTCCTTGCCTCGGTGGAGGACGGCTGAACGGCAGTCAGCGTCAGTCTGAGAAGACTCCAGAACTGTGGCTCGGACACCAACGTTCGCACTGCACCAAAACGCAGGAGGGCAGACGCAGGAGCTGGGTTTGAGATTGAACGTAGGGAATAACCATGCTTTTAAGTCTTGCTTCTTTGATCTTCTTTCCTCTCTCTATGCCAGGGAGCATGTGTGCGAGGTCTGTGTGCGTTGAAATGTGGAAGTGTGTGGTGTGTTTGCTCGTGTGTGTTTCATTTCATGTGTTCAGTCTGAAACATTGTTTTGACATTTTTTAATTCATTGCAACAATTTAACAGTTTGAGTTCAAATAAAGCCCCTCCCTGAGGAGTCTGGAGAAAGAGAGCAGCTGGCTCCCCTCTGCTGCCTCCAGCAGCACTGCTGTCCCTGGGGACCATGCCCTGTGCTCCCTCCTGGCCTGCAGCTTGGCCACAGGCTTGTCGGGGAGCGGGTGCCCGTGAGTGTCTCGCACGAGGGCCAGAGGAGGTGAGGTGGAGCTGAGGGGACCTCCGCAAAAGAGCTGCACGCCCCCTGCTCAGCAGGCTGCCTTACACTTGGTGTGGCTTCAAGTGGGGCCTCGCTTCAGGGTTTTATTTCAAAGGTATGTTAAAGCCACCTCGTTTCCTCCGGTTTTCCAGGAGATCTCTAATTCTGCATCCTGAGGGGTAAAGTCTCACGATTTATTTGGTTCATTTTGTCTTCTCAGTGGTGTCCATATCTGCTGTCACGGGTGCATTGTCCCCCTTCCTGTCTCCCAGGTGGGGTCCTGTGCATGTGGGTCAAGAGCACAGACAGTGGCACTTCCCCTCGGGCCAAAGGCCGAGTGCTGACTGCTAGCGAAGGGTTTGCTCACGTGGCACACGACTCTGAGCTTGGGCTTCCTCTCGGGAAACGGGTCCCGGCCGTGCTTCCCATTGCGTGAGGTGTGAGCATGGCGTTGCTCAGGGAGCACGTGCTGCTGGCATCGAGTGGTCTGTGCATCGTCCTGGAGACTTTGCAGGGTTCAACGGCACCTTCCCTCCTGGCCCCTTCTCCTGCAGAGTCGCTCCACTGTGCACGGAACCCCTTCCCAGGTCCACGCACCTTCCTTCTGACTGCCCAGCAGGCTGGGCACCTCTCAGAGCCTGGCACATGCCTGGGGCCCCCTTACCCTGTGGGTGCTTGCTGGGGAGTGTGTCTCTCCAGGGGCAAGTGCTGAGAGGGAATCAGGGCCTAGGCAATCAGTCTGGAGCTGGCGTGTCCCTGCCACATCATCCCATGTCAGCATCGCTCTCCAGCATTCAGTCCCTGAGATCTAGCCATGGCCCCACTCAGGCTGTGAGCCACCCTCCCTTCCTGGCTTCTGGAAGCCTTTCCCACGTCCTGGGAGCCCATGCTGCCCGGAGCTCCCTGGCCAGATCCACCAACAGGGGATGCGCTGGGGCTGAGTTACTGACAAGCCTGTTACGGTGGTCGCAGGCACTGTTGGCATCAGTCTTTTACAAAGATCAAAGGGAAACGAAGATGCTCTTTAGAAAATAGGTTGTCCTACTTGGAAGTCCTGTGGACTGGGCCAGTCATCAAATGTGCATTGCGTGACGCTTACTCTTTGGTGTCCCACTTCGGAACCAAGCTGCCTCTTGCTGTCCAGACACTCCTCCTCCTTCCAGAAGGGGCTTCCTTCCTTCAGATGCCACACCATCCAAGGGATGCCGCTCCTCCTCAGTGTGGAGAGCTGGCTCTGAGGGACGAGGGCTTCCCCAAGGGCACGCACAGCCACGACAGAGCCAGGATCAGGGTCTGTCTCTGGGTAAAACCTCCAGTTCTGTTTCTCTGTCCACCCCTCGCTATCGCAGCTCTGGGCTGCAGGGAGACTGCCCATCTCCACAGTGGGGTGCCCCTCCCCGCTGTAAGCATGTGTTTTAATTTACTTGAGGCATTTAGGTTTTGCCGTGTGCCCCTCAGCGTAGGAGAAACGTGTATTTTAAGAAGCCTAGTAAGGTGACCAAGCAACCTAGCCCAGGAGGCCCAGCTCTGATAACTCGTGGAGGCCCACGATGGCGAGCATGCCCATGCCCATGGTGGAGTGGGCACCGCAGGCCTCCCTGGCTCGTGTCCGGACACAGCTGGAATCGTGTAAGTGACACCTGCTAGATGGACCGGGTTCTCCCTCCACAAATTGAACGGGACAACTACAGGACCAGAAATGCAGGGCACATGATGGCTCACAGGAACGGCCCCATGCCCATCGGGTCAGCCACTCATCCACCCGGGGGGTATCCTGTCTCACTTGGGGGAGAACCTCCCAGAGGTCCAGGGCCAGTTCTTGACAGGCCTTGGTGCAGTCTGGAGGGCTCCCTGCCAAGTCAGTCAGCGGGGGGCAGGGTCCTCCTGTTCCTACGGGGGCTTTCATCCACTCCACGAGAGCTGCTCAATGAGGGTCTCTGGCTCCACTGAGGCCGGGAGCCCATGTGCTCTCATCAGCAGGGGAGGAAGGTGCCTGGCAATGGCCTTGTGCAGCCTCTCTACCTCTGCCATTCTGGTCCTGAGCCCAACTTCCAGGTCCCTGAGCAGCCCGTGGGGCCCCCAGCTTGCAACCGCCCATCCCAGGCTGAACGTGAAGTTCTGGGATGATCCCATGACGTCCCCCTCTCCCGCTTCCCCCTGCTCCGTCTTCTGCTCCCCTTCCGTTCTTGTCCCCATGTGCCCTGGCCTTGCTGCACCCTCATCTGCCCAGGTGTAGACTCCCTTCAGCAACGTCTTACCTCAGACTCCTTTCAATTAGAGAACCAGAAATCAGGGGACATCTGAAAATGGAGAGATTCAAAAACCAGGCTCTAAAGATTCAAGTCAGCCAATGTTCCCTTGGGAACAGCTATGGTCACGGGGCCTGTTGGCCTGAGATCCCTTTTCTTGCAGTGTTCCAGACTGGCTTTGGGTCAGGGTGAGGCTGACTTCATGGAATGTGCTTGGAAGGGTTCTATCCACTTCATTTTTGGGAGAGTTTGAGAAGAATTGGTATTACTTTTTCTTTAAATGTTTGGGAGAATCCAGCTGTGAATCCATCCAATACTGGGTTTTTTTGATGGGGGAGTACTTGTCTGGCTGGCTGAATCTCCTTGTGATTGATGGGTTCAGGCTGTCTATTTTAGACTCAGAGTTCTGCGTGTGTTGAGGCATCTGAACATTTCTCCTGGGACATCCAGTGGGCCGAGCCAGCCTCGGCATTCGGTATCAGTTGTAATGTTTCCTCCTTCAACTCTGATTTTATTTATTTGAGGCTTCTCTCTAGACTTTTCTTATCTAGCTAAAGCTTTGTCCACTTTATCTTTTCAAACACCCAAGTCTTAGTTTTGCTGATCTTTCTATTGTCTTTCTAGTTTCTATTTCATGTACTTTTGCTCTGATCTTTATTTTCTTCCTTCCATGACCTGGGGGCTTAGCTTTCCCTTCTCTCTGGCTCCCAAGGTGGGGTGTTGGGCTGCTCACCTGTTCAGGACACGCGGCAGGCCAGCACAGCAGGGCCTCTTCCTCCAGCCCCACCCCAGCTGGCCCAGGAGTGTCAGGGAGCTGTCGGTGTCTGTAAGTCAGATCTGAGCCGAGAGGGACGGAGTCCAGTGCAGGCCAGAGGAGCCATCACTCACTGCTCAGGGGCTGCTCTCACCTTCCCTCGCTCCTCGCTTGGTCCCCAGGGAGTTACGGTCCTGCACACGTTGCACTGCGGCGAGGGACAGCAGGTCTGCGGGTTTGCTGTCCAGTTCCATGAGGAGAAGGAACGCCCGGTGCAGAGAGGTGGCCTGTGATTCCAGCTGGTTGTACTGGCCTCAGGGCCTTCTGTCCAAGGCCCTCCTCCCCCCCAGTCCCACTCTGCCATGGCTATGTGCCTCCAGCCCTCTCTGTCACAGGCTGTCCTCCCCCACCAGCCCCCTCTGCCATGGGCCATCCTCCGAGCTGGCCAGAGTACCAGGAAGCTGACGAGGGAACATCCTGCAGGCCAGGCTCACCCCAAGGGAGCAGGTTCTGCTTCTCAGTAGTGGACTCTGCTTGGTAGTAAGTGCTGAGTACTGCCAAGCACTAAGACCCTCCTAAGTGGCAGCCTCTAGTGAGCACCAAGCGCTGCTATGTACCAAGTCCCAGCACCCAGGTCCTGACACTACTAAATGCTGAGTACCTCTTCAGCAACAGTCTTCACCCTTTCCTCGGAAACTTCCTCCAGTCACTTCCTGTCCTCCCTCCCTCCTTCCTACCTGATACCACACTACCTGCTGATCGTCATGGCAGTCCAGATGTGGGCTCACCCCACCCAGTCTCCTGTGTGTCTCCTGCTCAGGAGGAGGCAAGGGGAGGCTTAGTACCCACTTGAAGACCTTCCAGAGCTCACGAAGCTTCCAGGGTCCTCTGGGCCACTTCCTCCTGGGATTCTGAAGTTCTTGCTTCATGGTTTTCGCTTCTTAGCTCAGAAGTGCAGAAAATGAAGTTCACCTCCACTGAGCGTTGTCACACGGAGTTGGCAGGGTGAGAGTGCTCCACTGGAAGCGGGTGTAGCAAGGCCTTTCCTTTTCTTGTTCAGGAGGTGTTTGGGGAGGACCTCAAAGTTGTGAACTGCCGCTCGGGTGCAGTGAGCTGTGGAGTGTGAATGCAGAATCACTCCAAGCTTCAGCAAGGGCTTCGGGTACTGGCAGGACCCCCTCCTGTCTTGTGTCTGAAAACAGGGAGAAGTCCCCGGACCAACGTCCTCGAGGGAGCTGGCCGGTCGATTTGCACCTAAACTCTGAGCTGGCAGGGGAAAGGCGTAAGTGGAGGAGGGTGGCCAGCCCCTGCGTCAGGAAAGGAAAACGGCCTGAAGTGCAGGCCACTGAGGCGCATCCTTGCTGCCGGGTGCCCTGGGCCTGGGGTTCCCTACCATGACCTGCAGCGGGACGCTGGTTGGAGGGCCACTTGGGCAGGTTCACAGGAGGGCTTCCGGCAGGTTCCTGGGCTGCCGCCAACACCTCCAGCACGAGGTCCACCCCAGCCCACGCAGCTGCCTGCCCAACAGTGTGGGGGCCCAGAGCAGGAACTTAGTTTTTTGGTGGGTAAACCGCGTTTTCTTCCTTGCTGTGGGCAAGCATGCCTTTCATCAAGTCCGTGCTGGACAGCATTTGAAGACCCCAGTGAGGTCCATTGAGATGCAGCCTGGGCCTTAATCACCCCCGGGCTTCTGACCGGGCACTGCGCTGGGTGCTCTTCACTCGATGCCTCCATACCCCCTTCCTGCTCTGCCTCCCTGCTCAGATTGACCTGCTACCCTGGGTTCTAGGTCTCGTGCTCGTCCCACAGTCCCCCTTCTGTCTGCTGCTCGTCACGCTGCTGTGCCTGTTAGGAGGGGAGAATGAGCCTCTTCCTCCACAGCTGCCAGAAAACGTGCAGTGCTCACTGGGTCACGCGCGTAGGCCCTGGGCAGCCACTGCCCTCCCTGGGTGTCACTTGCAGCCGTTCCCCTCCTCTTGCTGTTAAGGGGACAGCTGCACATTTCTCTCCCTAGCCGTCTGGAATTGCAGCTGCAAGCCTGGTTCAGCCTCATGGCAAGTTCCGCACCTTGGCGTGTCCTCAGGTGCCCACGAGCCCGGGAAGTCAGTGGCTGCCTATTGTGCCTGTGGAGCTCCAGCCTGAGTAATGAGGGTCTCTCCAGCAGGCAGCCTGGAGGCAGTGTGGCAGGGGAGGGCCTGGGCCAGAGGAGGCCTTGCGTGGTGCAGCTGCCCCTCCTGGAGGGCAAGGGCGTGGCAGGTGGAGGTAGAGGGGAGGTCCTTGCTGTCAACGAGTGTGGTGGCAGGGGCACAGAGTGGGTCCACTTGTCTGGCTGCTAAGCTCTGGGCAGAGAGCAGGCTGCAGTCACCCAGCAGCTTGTGACAGGACAAGGAGCCCGCCATGCTGCACACTGTGGGCGGCCTGTGGCTGGTGGGCTGAAGCAAGGCTCGCATGATGCAGAAGCTCCGGGGCGTCTGTCTCCTGAGCTCTTTCCTGGCCAGAATGTGGGAATGGACCTGGAGTCCCTGTCAGAGTGGAGGCCGTGTCAACCCAGTGGATCAGAATGCTTACTCTTCCCTGGATAGGCTGTGTCTGCACAAGGGAGCCATGTGGTGATCAGGAGCACTTGGCGAGGTCCTCTTCAGGTCAGCTGAAGCTCGCCTTCTCCCCAGGTCTTGATTAAAATCAGATTGCCAAGCTGGAAGTGATGAATCGTGAACTCCAGAAGGGAGTCTGAGCCTCAGCTCATAATATCATGCCAGAAAAAAATAAAATGAAAATAAAACAAAAAAGGAGCAGGGATAGGCCTCAAATTGAGTCGGAACAAATCTGTGACTCTGACAGAGCTTTCTGTGATATTCATCAGGCACTCCTGTAAAAAACCCTTCCTTTATGACCTCCCAGTTTTACTTACTTTGGGGAGGACTGACACAAATGTACATCTCGGGTGAAAGAGCCATTGTCTTATTTAAATGTCCATCATGTACGGCTGTGATTTGGTTATGTTCTCCTGCCAGTTGGTTAAGACCAAGCTGGTCAGAACTGACCTCTTTCCTGTCTGCTGTTAGTCAGCTGAGATGTGTCAGGGGTCACTCTTGGGACCTAGTGAGAAGCCTCTTGGCTCCTTCAGCTTTTCCTCTACCAGTTGTGTCACCTGCCAGGATGGGTCAGGGTCTTGCTGACCACATGTGGCTTCCCTTGGAAGCCGTAGGGGCATTTCCCTCTCCAGTGACCCTCCTGTTTGCAGAATGTGCACTGGTTGGCTTCCTGTTCTCTGGGGTCCTCTGGATCCCCCTGATCAGGAGTTCGGGTGACTCACCAGAGTTGCAGGGACCTTAGAGAGGTCCCCTCATTCCCTGGATCCTGGCTGACCTTAGAGGGCAAGGGCCAAAATATTGGCATTTTTTTCCTTAACCCTTTTACTTCCTTGACTTTGGTCTCCAGGTTGTGGTTTTAAACATCCATCAGGCCAGTTTCACCAGTTTTGAAGTCGGAGTTCTGGGTTTTAACTTTCATGTCTGTAATTAACCTGGGTCAGCTTCAGTACTGGAAGTCAGCATTCTGTCCTACCTGCCCCTAGGCGATGGCTCATCGTCTGAGCTCAGGTTCCATTAGAAGCAATGCTTCTGCAAAACATTAACAGGCAACTGTTACTTTACAAGTTGCAGGAATAAAAACATTCCATTTGTATAATTGCTAAGAACCGAGAAACATGATCTTTACAGTCCCGAACCTTTACTTAGTTATGTATTCTGTCCCTTATTTGGAGATCACAGTGATCTTTACATCAAAATCTACCTTTTGAGCTCGACTTTGTGCTCGATTCTGCCTACTTTGGAGCCATCCTAACACGGAGTACAGTGAGAGGCGGAGCCGCATCTCAGGTGAGGTGGGACTCTTGACGAATCTTAGGTGAAGTGTTTTATTTCTGAAGCTGATCTTTGCATCTTTCTTAAATGTCATGTTACAAAGTTGTAACATATTATTTCCTGAATTCTTTGAATATCAATTAAGATAATACAACATTACATTTCAAACATGCATCAAACAGAAAGGCTAGGAGAGCTCTTAGCTTAAACTCTTCTTATCACCTTTGTCCACAAATACATTTAAATTGCCATCCCAGTGTAAACAGAAGCACAAAATTTTATACACATGCACACACACCAACTTGGTGAAAATGCTCTCCTAAGCTTCACATTTTTAAAGGCTTGTATACTTGAAGAGCATGAATGCATCTGACAGAGAAGCAAGTGATGTTTAGGGTGACGGTTGCGCAGGTCTTTAGTAACTAGGTTTAACTTCACATTAAAACTCAAAGCCTCTAACAGTTCTCAGATGTATACATAACAGTTATACACAGTTGCAAAGTAATTATTTAAAAGAGTTTGAAAAGGTACAAACCCTAATCCCTTTAAGACTTAGTTTCCCTAAGTAATGAAAGAGACCAGAGGTTATCTTGATAGGTTTGAGGAGCCATTGTTTCTAAGCATAGAGAATTAGCATATTAAAGGTTTCATTCTGAAACAATCCTTATGAAATCTCTGAATTTAGAGAAATTATTCTTTCAATAAGCTTTTTATAGTACTTTAATTGAAACATAGCTGACACTTTATTCTTTGCATATTAAATTACACCTGTTAGAATTTTAACTCTCAGTAACTTTGGTTTTAGGTTAAGATCCAGAAACAAGCAATTTTAAACTTTTTTTTTCACCTACCAATTTATAAAAACACGTTTAATAGGCCCCAATATATATTACCTTATGGAATTGAAAAAGCCAAGACTACTTGACTTTGTACTTAATGTTTTAGTTTTTTAACTTTGTAAATTAATCAGATGTCTCCTCTAACAAACATATTTATGAAGATTAATCCCATTTATGTTAAAATTAATTTACCCATTTCTAACTTAGGTGACCCATGAAAACCAAGGTATCCAAACCAAGGTATAAAAAGTCTATTTAAGCCAGGTGCAGTGGCGCACGCCTGTAATCCCAGCACTTGGGAGGCTGAGGCAGGAGGATCACCAGTTCATAGCCAGCCTCAGCAACTTAGCGAGGCCCTAAGCAACTCAGTGAGACCCTGTCTCTAAATAAAATACAAAATAGGGCTGGGGATGTGGCTCAGTGGCGGAGTGCCCCTGGGTTCAATCCCTGGTTCCAAAAAAAAAAAAGTCTATTTAGTACTTTAAGTGAGTTATTCCTGTTAAAGAAAAATCCTTTAAAGTAACAGATGTTGCCCTTTAAATATTTTATAGAAGTCAATATTATCTTGATTGGTTGGCTACCTGAAAAGCTGGTGGGTTAATAATCTTAACGACATCTTTATTCATATGTATTTAATCATTATAAGTCATGTGAACTGAAAGACATTTGGATCCATCCCTTTTTCTAAATCTATGAGTGCTCATTTGTCTGTGTGCTGCTTTGGTGCCATGGTGTGACGAGACACCACCTAACATGAAAGGTGTGCACAGAAATACACAGGCAGACAGGAAAAAGGATTTGTGCCTTTTTACCAAGTATTAAATCCCTATGGGTAGGACACAAAAGAACTATCAGATTTAAGTCCTTAGAAATTAAAATAGAGCCTGATGCAGATTTGTGCAGTATGACCCGGGCTGGCAAGGATCTGTGCTTTCCGTTTTCCTTCCCTGACCCCAGCCTAGATTCTTCCTAGAGATTTCTTGTACACCCCAAACTCCCCAGGTGCTCGGTGAGTCCAAATAAAACAGCAGTATATTATCATCGTTGGCCTTTCCCCTTGTGTCCTAGGGCTGTCTTTCCAACACGTTAACGTAAGACCCAGAGGCTCTCTGGGGGGACGGCGGTGTCTTTCCCCTGCCAGCATCCCTTTCTCGAGGGTTTTCATTTAGAGGCTCACCCTCCCCCGGGTAGACATTCCCTGCCTCCCACCATCCCACTCTCCTGGGTGTGGGCTCACATTTCTGAATAAATGTTCAACCCCCTTTGAGAGGGTTCTTGCACTAATGTCTCAGTCACCTCCAGGACGTCCCAACCAACAAAGAAGTCCTTTTTGGGTTTTCAGTTACGCTTTATTGATTTAATTGTCTGTTCCTCCACTCATACTGCATTGCCTAGGTCACTGTACTGACGGAGTAAGATTGAGTTATGTACAAGGATTCTACCTGCTACATTCCTCTTTCCCCAGCAGTTTTAGCTACCCTTGTTAATTTGTTACTCTATATAAATCGCTTGTCTGAACCTACAAACTATCTTGCTGAGGTTTGAACCAGAATTTGTCAAACCTTCACAGGTTTGTATCAATTTGGGGAGAATGAGCATCATTTTCACATTGAAACTTTAGATACACAAACATGGATGTCGTTCATTTAGGTCTTTGATTTCTTTCATCCCATTGTGTAGCTTACAGTGTACGAGTCCTGTACGTGTTTTGTTAGATTTATTCCTGAGTATTTAAATTTTGAGGTGACTATAAATGGTGTTTTAGTGTCAGTGCTCTTTTGTATGCATGCAGGAAATGAACTTATTAGTTCTAGGAGGTTTTTCTTTCTTTTCTTTGTAGATTCCTTGGGGTTTTCCATGTAGACAGCCATCATCTGGAAATAGGTACGGTTGTCTGATGTGCATGCCTTGCTCCCCTTCTTTTTCCTCTTGGCACTAGGCTGAATAAGAGTGGTGGGGGTGGACGTCTCTGCTTTGTCCCTGACCTTCAGTGGAGAACTTCAGTTTGCATCAGTAGATGTGGCTTTAGCGTCAGGACTTTCTCAGGGGCCAAACTAATTGATCAGTTGTTATCAAGTAATGAAGTTACCCTTGATTCTTGTTTTTTCTGAGAGTTTTTATCATAAATGGGCATTACATTTTTCAGTTGCTTTTTCTGCCTTGAATGTTATGATGATTTGATTTTTATTCTTCTTTGTCCTATTAATATGGTGGATTACATTGATTTAATTTTGAATAGTGAACCAGCTTCTCCTTGTGGAAATAAACCCCATGGTGAATGATTATTTTCATATATTTCCAAATGTTATTTGCGTATATTTTCAGAGGTTGTTTGTATCTCCACTCATGAGGGACATTGGTCTGTAGGTTTCTTTTCTTTTTTCTTTTTTTTTTTTTTTGCGGTGCTGGGGATTGAACCCAGGGCCTTGTGCTTGCGAGGCAGGCGCTCTACCAACTGAGCTATATCCCCAGCCCTGTCAGTTTCTTTTCTTAAACTGTCATTGTCTACTTTTGATATCAGATTAGTATCGGCTACATGAAATGGATTGAAACTGTTCCCTCCTCTTCTGTTCTCTGCAAGAGACTGTGTGGAATTCATGTCAGTTCTTTCTTAGACATTTGTTAGAATTCTCCAGTGACACCATCTGGGCCTGCGTATTTCTTTTTTGGGGGGGAGTTAAATTCTGAATTCCAGTTCCTTAATGGTTACAGGGCTGTCTTGAGTTGGATAAGTCATGGTAGGTTGTATTTTTCCAGGCCTCAGTCCATTTCATTAATGTTGTCAAAAGTTCATGTGTGTAAGTTGCTGATTCTCTTATTATCCCTTTGATATCTACAGTGATGTTCCCTGTTTTGTTGTTTATATTGGTAATTTGTTACATCTTTCTTCTTTGTTGGGATAGAGGTTTGTCAGTTTTACTGATCTTTTCAAGGACCTAGTTTCTGTTGTCACAGATTTTTCTCTGTCTTTTTCTGGTTTAAATTTCATTGGCCTATCGTTATTCCCTTCTACTCACTTTGGGTTTATTCTGCTGTACTTTATGTAGATTGGTGATGTGGAATTTGGGTTGCTGATTTGTGTCCTCTTTTCGCCTAAGATAAGCATTGGCTGCTGAGCATCTCCCTCGCAGCCTTGCTTAACTGCGAGCCACACGTGTTGAGATTGCACTTTGGTTTTCATTCAGTGCAGAATATTTTACTCCCCTTGGATTCTCTTTGGTCGGTGGATAGCTTTCTGGGTGTCTGGAGATTCTTCCCATGATTTTTCTGAGGCTGATTTGAGCTGGCCTCCGCAGTGTTAGAGGACACTCTCTGAATGACCCAGTTCCTTCCCTGCTGCTGAGGCCTGTGTGAATGGGATGTGGTCTTGGCACTGTGGTCTTGCGTGGGGTGCATTCTGCTGTGGCTGGCGGTGCCCACCAGAGCCCATTGATGGCTTTCTTGAGTTCTTCTCTGTAGGTGCTGGTTTTCTGTGAATTGTTTGATCAGTTGCCGAGAGAGTGATGTGAAACTAACAGCTGTGGAATTTTCCGTTGCTTCTTTAGTTCTGTCAGTTTCTGCTCCTCAAATGCTGCTGCTCTGACGCTTGGTGCATGCGTGTTTAGGGCCGCTGCATCTTGGTGGATCAACCCTCCTATCACCACGTAATTTCCCTCCGTCTCTTTTAATTCTGTTTTTTTCTGTTGATTCACTCATCTGATATTAGAATACCTATCGCTGCTGCTCTTTAATGCTCTTTAATGCCTGCATGACGTATTTTCCCCATATTTTTACTTTCGTTCTTCCTATTGTTATATTTGAAGTGAGTTTCGCAGGAAACATATAGTTGAGTAGTTTTCAAAATTCTCCGCAGCCGGTGCCTGTTTGCATTGGTGTGTGACATGTGATGTGACCCTTGGCATGTTAGGACTTCAATGTTCTGTTTTATTTTTTGTTTCCTAGTTTTTACCTCCCTGTTTTTCCTTGCCCTCCCTTTAAGTTACCTTAGCGTTTGGGAATCCATTTTAATTTGTCTGCTCTGCTCTGAGTCATGATTCTGATGCCATGTCTTGTGGCTGCCGCAGAGAACCACACAGACACACTCCTCCCAGCCTGCCCTGCCGCGGGCTGCCCAGGTGGCTGAAGTGTCCAAGTTCGTCTGTCCTCGTGTCCGGGTGATGCTAAGTACTCCTTCTGCGTGACCTGGGAGAAATCATGCTGCTGTGTGTTGTCACTCCCACTCTGGGCGCAGAGGAGGAGTGGGTGCTGTGCCTGGGTTGGGGCCGCCCTGTCTTGTTGGATACTCTGGGGTGCTGCGTGCATCACTTCCCTTCTATTTAGAGTGTTCCTTTAGTCGTTCTCTTCTGGTGAAAATCTTTTTTCCCTTTATCGAAGAACATCTTATTGGATCCTCATTCCTGAAGGATTTTCCACTGGTTGTGTGGGTTGGAGAGATGGGTGGTTCCTTCCCATTCCTGAGGGATCGTCTCGTGGGCTGTGTGGGTGGGTGGATCAGTGGGTTCTGGGTTGATTCTTCTTGTTCTTCAGCACTTGAAACTCCGCTATCTCCTTGTGACCTCCAGGGCTTCTGCTGAGAAATCCTCTGTCATTTGAATCTTATTTCCCGTGTAAGGAAGATACCATTTTTCTGTGGCTGTTGTCGAGACTTTTTCTGTAAGGTTGTCAGAAATTATATCACCATGAATCTTGGAGAAGATTTAGGGTTATCCTGTTTGGGGTGCATTCAGCTTCTTGAAGTTTTAAGTTTATGCTTTTGTCAAAACTGAGAAGTTCTCAGCCATTATTTTTCAAGTACCTTGTGGCCCTGCCTTCCTCTTCCTCTGCTTTTGGGGCATTCTTGGCATGAGTGGAAGGTTGTTGGTCATGGCCTCAGGTCTGGGCCTCTGCTTGTTTTCCAGGATGCTTACCCTCCGGCTGAAATTGGGTGATTTCTGTTGTTCTGCCTTCCAAGCCTGACCGTCCCTCCCTCTGCACCCTCCTACTGTGACCCACATCCGCAGGACCGCTGTGTCTGGTTGGACGCTCCCACTGGGTCCTCTTTGTGCCACGCACGCTCGCTGGGACTGCCTGCTGTTGGGTTCGCCTCAGGTGTGTGCACGGTTGTTTATGGAAGCAGTTTTGTTGCGGCTGCATCAACGCCTCCATCCATGGAGTGAGCCCCACACCCTTCATCCCAGTGTGGCGTCTCTTGATTCTCTTTGTTCTTTCAGTTTGAGGTCTTCTTGGTTCTTCTGTGAGCAATAATTTTCTACTCAAACTGGTCATTTTTGTGTATTAGGAGATTTTGAAACTCACTCAAACTTGGTGTTGTGACTGGCTCTTCCTGACACTGCTCTACCAGGGTGAGGGTGGGTGCTAGGAGGTGAAGCCAGGCCCGCTGACCTCTGTGGACACCTGAGGGCAGGGGAGGGGTGGAAGTTTCCACCCGTGGGTCTTCTTAACCCTGTGGGGCAAAGGCCTGGCTCCTCACTCTGCCTTCTTCAACATCTCTGGTGGGCGGGTGCCTCCTCTGTCCAGCCCTGTGCTGGCCTCTGTGGGACCTCTGCTTTTGCCATGGCATCTCTGAGGGTCTGGCGCTTGCCTCTCCTGGAGCTGCCCCCTCTGGTCATCTTTAATGGAGAGACAGCCTTGCCTGGGCCTCCCGCCTGTACCCCTGATGTTCCTGGGTCCTGGATATGTGGAGCAAAGGGAAGTCAGGCCCTCACCCAGGGTCACTCTGCAGTCTGCGCCTTCTCTCCACCTCAGGCTTCTGTTCTTTCTGTGTTCAGGTTCCGCTCAGGTTTCTGCTCAGGTTCTTCAGTGATCCTAGCAGAGGAATAGGAAAAAACGCACATTTTCCCCCCTTCCAGAGGCGGGTCGCCCTCCCCGGTGTCGTTTCCTTCAAGACGTAACTCAGAAACATTCACAGGGACGCTGACACGCCGAGATCTTTGCATGTTCTTATTTTCCACCCAAGAGCACAGGTCCTTCTTGCTCCCAGAGAGGCTCACTGATCTGGGCTGGGGTCCTGGGCCCTCCTCACACTCCTGCACACAGCCTTTTCTGGCTGACCAGCAGTTGCCCTGAAAATGGAGCCCTTACCCCAGACCCAGACCATCGTAACGCGGGCTTCTATGCTGTTTAGATAGGAACTTAAATTTCAGTTACCTGATTTTATAGCTGAAAAGATTTTCCTGAAATTCCCTTTTGTGCCCTTGATTTTGTTTCCTGGTGAATATTAATATTGTGGCTATCCTTGGCAATGGCATAGGATTTAGGATTCCCTAAATCCAAAGGGCTAGATGCCGTGTGAACTTGCAGAAGCACTCTCCATTGCAAACCTCCTGGCGGGAGGAGGAGAGCCATGGAAGATGCCCTCTGTGGGGACACTCTGCAGCTGCTTTCGCCGGAGGGTGGGCTTGCTTGTGGCCAAGGGCAGCCACACCAGGGTGTGGGCAGCAGTGGCACTGGCGGTGGGCTGCTCTCCCTATAGTGACCCAGTGGGTCCTCCCTAGTGACCCAGTCTCCTTGTGTCACACTCCAAAGACAGCTGCTCAGCACAAGCAGGAGACCACCTTCCTTGGTAGTGAGGCGGCTGGGCCTTCTGGGACTTAAGACTGCGGCCTCTGTTTGAATCCTGCCATCTGTGAACTTACAGCAATTTAGATTTGCATTTAAAAAATATCTAATGTGTTCGTGAAGGGCGATCACTTCTACTGAGCACCTCTTTAATTCCATGCAGAGTGAGTGTTCTGGACTCGCAGCACACACATGCACACGCACACGCACACGCACATGCACACACATGCACACACACACACGCACACACACACAGCCATTCTGATTTGGAGATTTTGGTAATGTGTTTTGTACAGGGCATAAAAATATACCTCTGTAATTACATGATAGTTAGTGATTAGATAATTATGGATAATTGCATGGGGTAGTTCTAAGTGCGAAAGTGTTACCATAAGATCTAAAATGTACAAATTGCATAATAATTATTCTCGGGAGTTATTTGGTGATTCTGAGCATAATTATCATGTGATCTGCAGTGCATGTTATTAATGCATAATCACACGGTTTTGCCTTCACAACTGCTTTGCCCTTGTTGTAGGCTCTCTGTCATGACTCTTGAGTGTGAGCATAGTGTCACTGGTTCCCAGAGGCAGTGCTCCACTGGGGCAGCGCCCCTGTTCCACTGACCGCTTGCTCCTGAGCAGCATGGGTCAGGGAGGACAGATGACCAAGATGGTGGTGAGCACAGCAGGGACATGCCCTTTGTGGAGCGAAGCATCTTTGCTGGGACCAGAGCCTCCCACGGAGGCAGGGTCCTCCTTGTGACCAGCATCACATTTGGCTCAGGGGCTTGCTCCAGCCTCAGCCAGCACCACAGAGCTTGTTAAAAACAACGCAGCAAAGCCTCAGTGGTCTTTTTGGTCTAGAGGTTTGGGAGGGCTGGACTTGGAACTCCCATGAAGAAGACCTGACTAGTAAGGGACAGTGGAGGAGCCCTGGCCCACAGGTGGCCTCAGCAGTGTGAGGGAGCCATCCGGGATGCAGGCAGGCAGGCGCATGGCCACACTTCTGAGTCAGTAACTGGGTTTTCACACCTGTCCCCACAGGCTTCACGTGGCAAGATGACTACACCCAGCGTGTGATGGCACAGGAGCTGGCGAACCTCCCCAGGACCTACCCGCAGCCTCTGGAGGCTTCCAGCCACGCCAGGTACGTGCAGTCTGGGGTTACTCCTTGCCCCCCGGCCGTAGCGCATCATTCAGCGGGGCCGTGTCACGTAGCAAGTACCTGCAGTCTTCCTGTCTGTGGGGAGCACATACTTGCTCTGCTGTATCCTGGCCCTTGAGAGAAGGCCACACTGATTGTCAGTAAGAGGCAGGCCAAGGTCTTTCCATGGCTCCTTTGCGAAATCCTGCATCCTTAGACCCATGCTGCATGCGGAGGTCAAGGAGTCCCTCTTCTCAGGAGGAGGTCAAGTCCACTGTGGGACGGGCAGCAGGTCCTCACCACGCAGATGCTCATTCTTCCTTTCTCCAAGCGGGGCAGCCTGTGCAGGATGCACGGTCCCTCGGTCTCACTCATGTCGCCCCGAGAGGTTGTGACCACACCAGCCCCACCCTGCAGGTGGAGAGAGGAGGCTGGAAAGCAGCCAAAGACCGAGGCAGCAGGAGGGCAGGACTGCCGGGCTGTTTTCACATTGAAAAGCACACAAAGGGCCTTTCTGAAGGTTTTACTTTGGACAGTCCATTTCTTTCCCTAGAGAGAACTCTAGAACTACAGTCTTTAGTTAAAAAAATCCCTGTCGCACAAAAATCCAGATGCCTTCGTGCCCATCCAATGGGTGGCACCATCCCGTGGGGTCTGGAGAGGCAGAGGAGGCCCTGCCTTCCCTCCATGAGAACCTGTCTGCCCGCTGGTCCCCAAGGGTGCACAGCATATTCCTCTGGAAAGGGAGTCCGCGTGGATCCCCCCAGTGTGGTCGTCGAAGCTGTCTTCCTTCCCATCCTCAGGCCCTCCTGCTGCTCTCTACCTCACACCTGTGTTCATGGTGACTCTCCAAACAACTGGACTCCACCAGGCGCAGGGGTGGGTGGTGCATGCCTGGGAAGGGCAAGGAACTGGGCACTGGAGACCTGGGACAGCTCGGCCAGGAGTTGCTGTAGGAGTCCAGGAGGTGGTAAGTGACTGAGGAGCAGCTGCCTAAGTGGGAGACACATGGTCACCCAGCAACAGGAGAAGCTAGAGTGCGCCCAAGTCAGTCCAGGGGACACTAGACAGGCTCCTGGATCCCACACTCCTGACCGCATGGCACGTGGTCACCTTCCGAGGCTGCATTGTGGAGAATGGTAGCTCGTCTTTGCTTTTATTTTTATTACTAGTGAGATGAAGAGTTTAAATGTGCACACAGAGACTGGAGTGTTCTTGTGGACGTGCTGTGCGTGGCCCTCGTCCACACGAAATGGCATTTGGTATTCTGCTTGTTTCCTGGAGGGTGGGGTTTTGAGTCAGGCTTGTCATGGAGAGGCCTTTTTCCATCTGTGTCAGGGATGGTGCTCGCTCAGCTGTGGGTGGAAGCAGAGGGCGTCTGCCCTCCCGGCTGGCTCTCTTCATTCTTCCCTTCCCGGTTGAACTGGAGAACTGTCCACCAGCTGTAGGACAGAGGGCCTCCTTGGGCGGAGCTGGTGGACACTCTCCCCACATGCCTCCAGCCGCTGCACTCCCCCCGAGTCTGGGCATCATGGGCCATGTGTCCACTAGGTTCCCTGGCCCTCTGGCTTTGCCTGGGTGTGAGTGGGGTGCTGCACCCCAGCATGCACACAGGAGAGGGAGTCCTGCCTTTCCCTGGGCCCCCAGGCTGGGCACAGGACGGGGCTTAGCTGTGTTCCCCATGGCCAGGCAGGTCTTAGCCCTCTCCCTTTCCCTCCTGCTGTGGCCCTGAGTCCTCACCGTGGCCCTGTGGTCTCCTTAGTCCCAGCTTTGCCCTGTCAGCCCGTCAGGCCGGCCGTGGAGACCCTGGCAGCCAGCGAGGGGCGGGGCGTGGCCAGTTCCCTCCAGTGTCTCTGTCCTGATGGCAGCCAGATAGCTCACTCTTTTCTGAAAATTCCCGGAAGGTTTTCTTGATCATTGAATGATCTACTTCCGGGTACATTTTTAAAAACGTTTTTTCTTTCTTTTTAGTCTCTTGTAACAATTATCAGTAAAATACGTCCCCAATTTTGATCGTGATTTGGGGCACTCACAGCTTTGCAGAGCTTGCGACTCGGTGTCCTCGCGCTGCCTAGTGTGATCTGCAGCTGCTCAGGGTCTGTGAGTGAAGTCACCTTGCCGTTTGAATCAAGCCGTCCTTTCATTCATTCAGCATGGTTTCTAACAGTCACCTTCTGCATTTCTTCCTTCTGCTGTCCACGGACCTGTCACTTTCCCTGAGCCTCCTGAGTTGCACTGTGGCTGGGGTGCTGCCTCCTGGCTGCCCTTGTGACCCGGTGTGTCCCAGTCTGCTGCTGCTCATGTCGTCACGGTGTCCTCTTGTGTCCTCCTGAAGCAGAGGGATGTGGCTTCCCTTTCTCACACTCAGGAGTGGTCGTCTCCACGCCTTAAAACAGGGAATGGCTCGTCTGCATTTTAGTCAGAAGTTTAACTTTTACTTTTTGAGAGATCTGAGGTTTCCTCTGCCTAGTTTATGCCACGCTTCACTGCTGCTTAGTGGGACATCAGGAAGGGTGTTTGTCCCACTCTTCCCATACACATATTTCCACGTGTAGCTCACAATTTCTAATACATGTAGTTTAGTGATTCACAAAGAGAAATACCAACTGTGTTACCCAGATCAAGGTCGTCATTGTACTTTCACTTGACGCTTCTCAGACCAGCTTGTCCTGGGAGTGTCTCCGCTGCTGCTCACTCTGGCTGCTGGCTGTGTGGCTCTGCCCATCTTCCGAGGATGGAACCGAGATGATTTTGTCTTGGATGCCATTTGCTGACATCAGGGTTGCCACTCCGGCTGCTCGTTTGTGCTGCCTGATTAACTTGTGGCCTCCCTTGAAATCTGCCTTTGAACTCAGTTTAAAGTGTGGCTTCTTAAAAGCCCTCTGGGCTCCCCGTGGGGAGTCTCCAGCAAGCAGCAGGTCCTGCTTTCTTTCCCTGGTGTCCTCTGGGGACCATGCTTTGCTGGCCTTTATCTTTTTTAGGATCTGTAGCTATATCTCATTTCAAATTCCCCTGTGTGGCCGTTACCCGGGTTTGCCAGCTGTTCCTAACCTCACTCCCCTGTTAGGGGTTGGGGTGAGAGACCATCAGGCCTTCAGATTCCATTCTTCTGCCCTGCTCCTTCTGAGTGCGGGCTCTGACCTGTGGTCCCCCCGGGCTCCTGCCCTACCAAGGCACACTGGTCGGCCCTGGTTGAGGGAAGGGAGGAGGGAGCACAGGTCTCCGGTGCCTTTGTGTGCTGACTGCACCACTGTGACTCCTGCCAGCGTCTCCGCGTCTCCCTCATGACAGAGGGGCGCTCTGCGGGCTCCTCTGTCACCTGGGGAGGAACAGCTGGTGCTCCTCACGTGAGGTGGTTGGTCCTCAGAGAGATAAGTCACGAGCCCCCACAGCAGTTCGTTTGGGAGTAAAGACGAGGTCGGCACTGGCTCTTCAGAGCAGTGTGTCCCTGGGCTGACCTGCGCCAGGGGCCTGCCCTACACACCACGCCTCCACTGGAGCCAGCCCCGAGGACGGGGAGCCGCGGTGGCATGGCAGAACCGACTGCGGGTGCTGCTGTGCGGGGCCAGGCCTGGGGACGGACCTGCCTGTGAACACCCACACCTCCAGGGAACCTTGTGGTGCGGCGCGGGCCCTGAGAGCAGCAGTGGGGCGCCGCACGGGGCTCCTCGCCAGGTGCTGACCCTAACTTGGGTTTTTCACTCTGACAACTTCAGCGACTTTAAGCATCAGGTGTGCTGGGGCTTGAGGCCAGTTCACTGAGGAGAGAAGAACAGGGAGTCCTCGGCGTGAAGCGCGCTTCGCCGTCTTGAAGGGGAAACTGTTTTCTTGCAATGCTCTGACCTGCTTCAGGCCGGGTGATGGGCAGGGACAGCGGCAAGTTAATTGCCGCAGTGTGGTGCGGCACGGCGACGGAGGCCCCCGCACCCACCCGCGCAGGGTCACACCAGGCCTCGGCTGCGGACAGGCTCGCGAGGACCAACACGACCACTGAAAGACACACTTAAGAGCCCGCTCCGTGTGTGTTGATTAGCAATCAGTGAGAAAAACAGACAAAATCTCGGACTAGCAAATTGACTTGAGTTAGATTACCCTCGGTAGCATGTAACCTGAAATTCCATACATTAAAAAATAGCCGTGGGAGCTGTTGCCATGATTCGAACTGCAGAGAGCTGACTCAGCTGACCAGTCACATTCCTGCTTAAGTTTAAGCAGCAAACCTGAAGAAGCCTCGGAAATGAAATCAGGGCAGGTTTATCAATCGAGGTACTTAAGTACATAGAGGAAGATTTTTGGAAAATCTCAGCCTCAGATTCTGTATTCACATGTGATACCTGCGTGTTCATGGAGTCCGGTGCCTTCCCACAGGGGCCCAGCAGGGACTGAGCACAGCGGGGCAGTGGGCCCTCCATCCCCGCCGCCTCTTGCCGTGGAGCCTTCAGGCCTCTCTCCTCTTCCTCACAGAGTGCATGGCAGGTTCTGGTGACCTGCAGGCGCCTCCGTGGTGCCTGGGAGCCCCAGAGCTCACTCCTGGTACTTGTGATCTGCCGCCCACCCTGTGTTCCCTCTCCTCCCTTCCCAGACTCTGGTCCTCACTGCTGGACCCTCAGGCTGGCTTCTTCCAGCATCCACATGCGAGCACGACAGGCTCCCGTGTCTGTCTGTCTGACTTCACTTGACTCGCTGTCCTCCAGGCCCACTTCTTTACTGAAGGACACTCCTGTGTGCACCCGCACTCCATTTCCTATGTCCACTCCTCTGCTGATGGGCACCAGGTCCCGTCTGCGCCTTGGCTGCTGTGACCGGTGCTGCAGGCGTCCCTGGGCTGCCACTCTGTCCTGCACGTCCGCCCGGATGTTTTCAGCCTCTTGAGGAGCCCTCTCGTGTTCCCTGTAAAGGCTCCAGTGTGTGTTCCCACCATCAGAGTGCGGGAGGAGTTCCCTTTTCTTTGTGTCATTGTCAGCACTTTACTTTTTTGGAAATGGCCATCCTAACTGTGGCAAGATGATGTTTCCTGGTGCTTTGATCTGCACCCTTGCCAGCTAATGATGTGAGCATGTTCAATATCCCTGATGTTGGTCACTGCTCCTCAGAACCAGGCATTCCACACGAAGACCTTGGCTGGAGCCAAGGTCACTTTCAGTGGGGAGTTTATGATGAGCCGTGTCCACCTAGAACCCCAGTGCGTGTCCTGCATCTGAACTGCCCAGACCCAGTCTGGGTGCCAGGCAGCCCTGAGGGGCGTGGACGCCCACCTCCTGGTCGTGGTGTGGGTGTGGGCGTGGGCTGCTCATAGGCCTCCTGAGGGCCTCTACACCTGAGCTGCCCATTCTCGGGCCAGTAGTGTCACACCATTGCATTTGGAATGGTGCCTGTGCCCACTGAGGCCAGCCTCTCCCAGGTCAGGCAGTGGTAACTGCAGGGCTGCGTGCTGGCGAGGGCCACCAGCTACAGCACAGACCCTCCTGGCCCCCAGCCTGCCTCTTCTGCTCCCCACTTCTAGCTCTGCCTCTTGCACATGGTCATCCTTCACTCATTAGCTGTGTATCAGCTTTGTCTCTGCACTCAGCCCTCAGGGGGCACTGTGGGGGGCAGGCTATGTGCTGGCCCTCTTTGGGGCACTGGACATTTCCTCCCAAGCGCTCAGCCACAGCCACTGCCGGACTGGCCACTCTCCATGCCAGAGCTCTGAGGCTCAGGCAGTGCCTGGAGGAATTCACAGTCAAGGAGTGGCGAGGTGCAGGTGGCCCCAGGCATGGACTCGTGCGGTGCTCTTGCTTGGACGGCAGAGGCCTTGCCCCGTGCATCCCATGCACCTGTCCGTGTGTGTCAGCTCGTCAGCACGGAGCAGACCTGATTGGTTCATGGTCTCCTTTGCTTTTCAGGTCCCCACAAAAAGATGTTGGAGATGACTGGCGACATGACCTGCTGGAGAATGATGTGGCCCTGGCCAAGGCCCTCCAGCTCTACCTGCCCCTCCTGGAGGCCCTGTCCCCAGCGACCACCTCAGACATGCACCCCAGGCTGCAGAGTGAAAGCCCACCATCCAAGGTAATGCTCGGGTCTGCTGCTGAGCCCAGGCGCTGCCCTTCACTTGCTCTGCTTTGGCGGTCTCCAGGGGCCTGTGTCCGAGCGGCCCATTGACCTTCGGCCCCCCTTGCCTCTCCTGCTGCTGGGCAGTGCAGTGAGGAGCTGGGCTGCCTGGGGGCGGGTTCCAGCTGTTGGGTTGCAGTGTCTCCCACGCGCAGCACCCAGCCCTGCCTCAGGCTGTCTGTCCGGGGTGACGTCCAGCCGCCGCAGGGCAAGGGTCCTCAGAAGCTCTGTGGGACAAGGTATCGCCACTCCAGAGAAAACCCAGCACTGAGGACACAGTCAGGATCCCTGGAGCAAGGCAGAGCTCTGCTTCACCCTTGAAGGAGAGGTACAGGACAGCAGCGGGCATTCAGCACCATCGGGGGAGTGCAGGGGGCACTGAGCATGACTGGAGTTGGGGGATTGGTGCCCAGGGGTCCCGGGGTTGATGCTGCACCTTGGGGGACCCCTCACCCTAGAAAACTGCCCAGGAGGGCATCCCAGGAGAGCAGGACTGTGGGTATGGGGGCCTGGGGGCCAGGGGCAGAGGGCAGGCAGGCCCGGGCAACGTGTGCCTGCCCCTTCTCTCCAGGGCCAGCCTTGCCTGCAGCCTCATCTTAGACCAGGGCAGGAGCTGCGCCAGAGGCCCTGCAGCAAGTGAAGCCCACCCACAGGCAGGTCTCACAGCTCCAGATGAGGTCGCAGAGGACCTTCTATGTGGAAACGTGATGTTTCCGACACCCTTGCGGGCGAGGGTGCTCGGCTTCCTCTTCACGCACAAAGGAAGGCGAGGCTGCTGGAAAGGCAGTCATGGAGCCCAGGGCAGGGTGCCTCCTGGTGACCAGCCTCGAGGTCCAGGGTCGGCTGCGGGACTCTGCAGCGACCTTCAGCACTTCTCTTCTGCCTGCGGGCAGCCACATCAACTCAGATGGGACCCATGCTTCTTCCTGAGGCTGGAGCTGGGCTGCTGACCCCGAGAGAAGCCCGACCTGTTAGGAGGTGTTGCAGGCCTGTAAGGCACATGCGAGCACCTTGGCCAATTTTTTATTATTTTTCTGTAGTCAAGCCATTGAAATTGCTGCAGCTGATCCTGGCTGGCCCACTGGGTCACGCCCATGGACCTAAGGCTACATTTGTTCCAGAGGGTGCACCTCGCAGGGACCTGCAGAGCCTGGTAGGATCTTGAAGGACGTGGCTGCAGCACTGGGCCCAGGGCTGTGTTTCCAGGAGACTGTGACCCTGCAGGCTGGAGAGGATTGCTCCATGTTTGTTCTGAGGAGCCAGCACCAGGAAGGGTCAGGCCTGTGTCCAGCTGTCCTCTGGCGTAACTCCTGAGAGGCCCCTCCTTGCTGCCCTCCACCACCACCCTAGAGGCCAGACCGCCATGCACATGAGAGGCCACTGGACCCCAGACCTGCAGGCCCCATTCCAGGGGCCACTCTCAGGGCCTCTGTCATGACCACATTTATCCTGGGGACGAGGGGACAGGTGATGGGGCCCCCTGGGTCACAGGAATGTGATCCTGGTTCATGGAGTCCCTCCTATAAAGAGGGTGGTCTTCAGCCTCACAGGCTACAGGTGACAGGGCTCTGCAGCCCCCTGAGATAGACAGCAAGGTGACTCGGTTCCCCCTGCCTGCTTCCCTCTGGACCAGGGCCTGACAGAAGATGTGCCCTAACCCTTTCCCAGGAGCTTGGGGCTGGCATCCCATTGCCCTGCCCAAGAACTTGGACTGTTCATCGCTATTTTAAAATGTGAAGCTGGAAGTTTTTCTCCATTCACTGGTAGCAGCCCCATGTCCTTGATGTGCCGGTCACCCAGCTAGATGCTGTGGGGCAGACGGCTTTCACACAGGTCTTTTCCTTGGCTCATCAGCGAGGGGCAAGATGACCTTTCAGATTCCGGAGCCAGTTCCAACCTTGCTCCCCCATCTGATGCTCTGTGGCCTTGAGGAAGTTGCTGAGTCCCTCTGTCCTCCAGGTCTTCCAGTGTCCCACTGGGTGACAGTGGTCATGGAATCATTGAGGATCATGAAGAAAGTCCATGTAAACATGGTTTAAATACATGGTTAATGGCAGCTGTGATTAATTATTGCCAATTCGGTCACCTCTTAAAATGGAAATTAGCTCAGAAGCCTGCACCCCAGTGGCTGCGCTCGCAGTGGAGCCCTGTGGCAGTGGAGAACCCGGGGGGGCAGGGGGTCCACACTTGCAAAGCAGGCTGGCACAGATGCGCTTCGTCCCGGGGCAGCAGCAGCAGCCGCCAGGGTTTCAGCAGTCTTCCTGACACTTGTGGGGACTGCTCACGTCTTTGTCACCATGCCCATGAGCTGGCTCTGGCTCTGGCTCGTCACATCCCCAGGTGGTGGGATGGTAGTCAGCACTAACCTGGGGCAGTCCAGGGGTGGGCTAGTAGAATAGGAGAAAGGATCAGCCCAGAGCTTCAGAGGAGCTTGGATGACAGGAAAGCAGACTTCTCTGTGAAAGTTGGGGTCCTCCCCCCAGCTTGGCAGTGATGTGTCCCCGGGAGCTCCATCCAGGGTGTGCTCCTCTTGCTGCAGAAGCAGAAGAGGGAGGAACGGTGCCTCAGAGGCAGAGCCCACATGCCCTATGGACCCTGAAAGGGCCTTGCCCATGGAGGTCTGGGGTCCTGGCGGAACTCAGCTGCTCAGCTCTGGATCACCACCCGCTTCTCCTTCAGTCCTGGTTGCCCTCCGGCTGAGGGGAGGCAAGAGAGTCAGTGTGGAATAGAGTTTGCCCATTGGACACAGAGAGCCCCGAGGTGCACCTGAAGGGATGTCAGGGATCCCGCTCTGCCATGTCCTGTGGCCACGAGAACCCGACCTGCCACAGACATGCTGCTGTGACGTGGGGCATCAGAAAGAAAGGGCAATAAACCGCAGGCACAAGGAAGTTGAGCCTGCACCGTGGAGCCCATTGCTGTGAGCAGGGGCCATGGGGGAGGAGGAGGGAAAGGCCGAGGTGGTGCTGCAAGGAGGGAGGGCTCCGGAAGGCGCAGGCCTGCTGCTCACTGCTGCTGCAGCCTGCGTCCTGCATCCCCGGAACCTCGGTGGGTGAATGGAGCGCCACAGCCCAGCTGGACGCTCATGGGGCTGCAGGAGGGGCAGTGAGGCTGCAGCCCGCTCACAGTGGGCAGCAGGCTTGCTGAGCTTCCCGTCCTGACAGGTGCACAGGACCCTGACACCCGAGTCTGACTGCAGCCCAGCCTGCTCTCCAGCCCTTCCCTGGGCAGGAGGCCAGCAGCTGGCCCTGAGCCAGAGTGCTGGGGCCTCTGTGAGCTTGTGAGGGACCGACGGGGGTGCCCTGTGGTGTGTCCACTGGCTCTGGCCCTCCCTGGGGTCTGGAGTGCAAGGGCAGAGAGGCAGTGGTCACTGTCCACATCCACACCTGCTTCCCTGTCAAGAAATGGTGTTCAGACTCGCCTGGCAGGACGCCCCCACCTGTGGTCAGCGAGTGCTGGTGTGCACCTGCTGCCCAGCATGGCCATCGGGAAGCTGCCTTTCTCCCCAACACCCAGGGTGAGCGGAGGGACTCTGTGGTCACTCTCCGTGGGCCTCAGCAGCACCGTGGTCACAGGTTGTCAGAGGACAAGCACTGGCACCCTTGTGCTGAGCGGTTCCTTCTCAAGGTTGGGAGATGCAGAGACTCCAGCTCATCGTTCTCTCTGCCCGGAGATCAAGCGAGGAGAGCGTCCCCCGTCCTCTGTGGGGTGAAGTGAGTGAAGTGCAGCCAGCTTACGCGCTGGGGCGACGGAGCTGTGGGTTTGTCCCGCTGGGGACTTGGTCAGCATTCTCAGATTCCCCTCGAGTGGTGGAAAGCTTCCATTGGGAATTTAAGCCTCATGCGCTGATGGCCTTCAAGGTGCAGCCGATGGCCAGTGAATGACGCAGAAATCCTGTTTTCCTGTGCGTCCGTCGTCAAGCACTCACTCCAGCACGAACAGTCGGGAGTGTTCTGAACTTACAGTCCTCCAGGGCTGTCGTCCTGAGGGGTTCCCACAGAAGCCAGGGGGTGAAGTCACACACCCTCTACATCAAGCCGACCGCTCACAGCTCTGACACAGTGACTGAGCTCTTGTCGATCACTGAATCAAGCTGCTGTCGTCACTGCTGCATGGCTGGGGGACCTAACTTACTGGCTCAGTAACGACATGAGCACTAAGGAGTCCCCACCTCACTGTGCTGCCAAGACGTGAGCTGAGATCTCGTCACCTGACAGGACTGTGAACTGACTGACTTGGGAACACTGCAAAGACTCATTTACTCTCCAAACAAAGAGAAAAGACAAGGCTGCTGAGTCCAGAATCTGAAAGATAGAAGTCGCTGCCCTCTAGGACTTTACAGGTTTGCTGGTGAGACAGACAAAAATACAGAAGTACCGTGAAGATGAAACAGATGCAGTGACCGGGGGACCAAAAGAACCAGGATGGACGTGGGAACCAGTGTGGGAAGCAGGCCAGGGGGCTTCTAAGAAGACGGACGCTGGAAGAGCCTGGAAATCCCCCGTGGACAGTGTGGATGGGCTCACACGGTAGAGACCTCCTCCACCCCTCCCTCCCTGACAGGGGGACAACCCGGGGGGAGCTGCTAACCCGCAGCTCCTGAAAGCAACCAGAGAGCCCAGGACGCTGAGAAGCCTGCAGCTCTGGGCTCTGGACAGGGAGGGGCGTGTTCCAGGAAGGAGAGGCCAGGCCTCCTGCCTAGAGTGGAGGGAGGGAGGCTGACCAGAGCTGGGGAGCTGTTAGTGGTACTTGCAGGCTGATCTGAGGGCAGAGTGAGTGGGAGTGCTTCCTGTGGAAGGCACAGCAAAGGAGGCCTGGAGAAGGCCTTGCCAGGGCCTTGCCAGGGGCATCAGCTGTTGGCAGCAGGCGGCCTCCAAAGGCTTGGGTGCGACAGCCGAGGAAGCCCACGTAGGTGCAGACATGGTGGGTGGCCTCGGGCGCCACGCTGGCTGTGAGGCTGACTGAGCTCCTGCGGCTCAGGAGGCTGGCCCCTGACTGCAGGGCATGGCGGTCCCCATTCTCAGCACAGGGCCACGCCCTGCTGAGGAGGTGGCCGAGACCCAGCCATGCCAGTACCGCCCAGGGACTCAAAGGCTCTCTACGCTGGGTGACAATGATACCAAGTCTCAGCCACATTCTATCAGGATGCAGGGGAAAGTAAATGGATGGAGAGGCCATTGGAAAGGGGGCCTAAGCCAGTGTTAGATGAAGGAGCTTCAGGTCCACTGGCAGGGCAGAGCGGGGCGTGTGGCAGTGATTAAGCGACCATTTTGCCAGGAGGATGAAAATCAAAGAACCTCCCGTCAGAGTCTCAGATGCATAAAGCAAGAACCTGCCTGCGTTGTCTGTCATGAGCTCTTTAGGGTGCTTAGGTGACAAGTGTGTCTTGGTCTGTTGTCACAGCTGCTTGCACTTGGCCTGCAGTGACAGCCTGGCGTCAGGGCAAGGGAAAGGACCGTGTGTGTCCGTGAGCAGAATGGTGCCGTGGGTCGTGGTAGCCTTGTTCCTGGAGGCCACAGACGTCTGCCTCAAGCCATCTGACCCTCTGCAGGTGGAGAGGTGCCCCTTGGGGGACAGTGTCTAGGGACACAGGCCCCCTCCTGCCTCTACTCAGCTGTTCCCTAGGAAGCATGTGTGCCGAGGCTCAAACTGTGAGGACCTTGACAGGTTCTGTGTGCCACATCCAGGACATTCATTGACTTAAAACGCCCTGCTGTGGAGTGCTGTCGCTCGCCTGGGGTGGGAGGCCAAGCTCCAGCACGAGCGGGGATCCTCCCAGGCTCAGCATCCCGAGCTGGGCTTGCACGCTTCCCCACTGATCCCGAGCTGGGCTTGCACACTTCCCTCACTGATCCCGAGCTGGGCTTGCACGCTTCCCTCACTGATCCCGAGCTGGGCTTGCATGCTTCCCTCACTGAGCACCTGCAGCGACAGCTTCTTTCCCCGCAGAGCAGCCCCACTGGCTCCCAGGAAGCCCAGGGTGTGACCAGCCAGGGCTAAGCTCATGTGCACCTGGAGATGCAGGGGTGCTGCTGGGGACCTAGGCATGGCCCTGTGGTGACAGGTACCAAACACTTCTGCCTCAGAGCCACCTTGGCCCTCCCTGCTCTGCTGTCTAAGTGAGCTGAGCAGCTCTCCTGTGAGCCTGCAGGAAACTCTACATTTCCCAGGGTCATGCCCAGCTCTGGGCACCCATGGCTCACCTCTGAAGGAAGAGCAGGTGTAAGCACAGCAGGGACGAAGCCTCAAGCCTCCTGCAGTTGTGGGCAGAAGGGGCCCTCGTTTTATGCTTTATTTCCCCTGCGATGTCACCACGTGAGATGCTACTTTGATGCTCTCTGCCTGCCGTGGCTGCTCTTCCCCAGTTGACTCTCCAGAGCTGGGAGTGGACAAGAGAGCAGAGCTGCAGGCCACTGCTGAGTACTGCCACCAGCCCAGAGCCGGGTCACAGGGACAGCGTTCCTCTTCTTGCAGATGGGGAAACTGAGGCTGGGAAATAAGTAAAATGGCCACTTTCAATAGTTAATTGGTGGCAGAGCTGATATCAGAATCCCGGAATTCTTTCCAACTTTTCCTTGACTTTTTGAAAGCTAAAAAACAGCCTCAGACTCAGCTTAGCCCAGATTCTGTGGTTTTCCACAAGGCAGATGGAGAAGCAGCAGACCCTGACTGCAGCCCCATCCAGACCCAGCCCTGCCATCCCCTTCCAGGGGTCTCATTGGCAATCTTCAGACTGGGGGTAGTTGGACTCCTACCAGGGAGCCAGGAGCAACCAACAGCATGAAGAGACAAAGCCCATAGCAGCCTGGCAGGAGCCCATCAAGCACAGGCGCTTTGGGATCGTTACCTGTTGGGTGGACTTATGATGGAAGGTCAGAAAGATGGACCCAAACTCTCAGTCCATCCCTGACTTTCGCGTGCCGGGCGTGAGGCGTGGGTACCAGCTCACATGCAAACCTGAAAGTGAGTGATAGAGCAGTGACAGGGAGACAAGGGCCGCTGGGTCTGCTTTGCTCTGTTGTCTTCAGACTCCTCCTAGACTGGCAAAGCCCATGTCACCTGCAGATGTCCCCGTGTTCCCAGCCACACACTTGCTACTGTCTGCTTTCCCCTGGCTCCTGGATCCTATAATGGAGGACATGACCCTGCGAACCTTGTAGATGTTGTGAGCTCTAAGAAGTGCTTGGGGACCAGGTGTTCTAACTTGAAGTTCTGATTGGCTGCTCTGCTTCCTGCAGCTGAGTGTCTCTGTCCTGGGGACTACGCTGTCAATGGGAGCAGTCCTCCTCCCCTGCACCCAGCGGGCCCTCAGAGCTCCGTGCTGTTGGATATAGCTCAGGGACCCAGCAGCACCCTGCGTCTCCACACCTTAGACACTCAAGCAGCCAGGCACACAGGAGAATCATAAGCTGGTGTTTGCATGTGACCACGGCCCCTAGCCATGCGTTGAGAGGATGACACAGAGAAACAGACGTGGACAAACAGACAGAGACTCAAGACAGATGACGGACAGGGGCAAAGACACAGAGAAATAGAGATGGAAGGATACAGAGAAACGGTAGACAGAGACGCAGACAAGGAAATACAGAACAGAGACAGATATAAACACAATACAGAGACAAAGATGAGAGAGAGAGACGAGAGAAACAGAGACACAGACGTCGAGATAGAGGCCATAGAGTCAGAAGGCAGAGCTGGGGGCAGAGAATGCACACACTGGCCCCATGCTGCCTGTGCCTGAGAAGCTCTCCATTAATGAGCAGGAAATGACAGGTGTCCAAGATCCCCACCTCCTCCCGCCCCTGGCACGTGCTCCCAGATCTCACAGCACCGTGTGACCCAGTGGCAGCTGCCGGCTCATTAGGAAGCCCAGGGACAGCCCGCTGCTGCATGCTTGTCAGGCCAGCACAGGCGTCTTGATCCCTGCGCCTGTCAGTGCTGCCTTCCGGCTATGAGGCAAATGGAGAAAACGTGTGTCGTGTGGTCAAAAGATGTCCCAGTTTGAGTTTCCTCATTTGTCTTGGATCCTGGGCATGAGAGATATCAGATGAGCATGAGTGGCAGCCTGCAGACACGAGTCTCACCCACTCAGTGTGTCCCGTGGGACTCCTGGGACCTTCAGGCCTCCAGGAAGTCTGAACTGCTGCTCTGCAGTCTGGCTGGGAGATGTCCAGGGGACTCCAAAGAAGGAGGGCTGATGTTGGCTTTTGCCCACAGCCGGATGAAGCTGCAGCAAGGAGAGTGGCTCCCTTACTACCTCACTGACGGGCAGGTGGGGGGCAATGTGGGAATAGTCTCCTTGATCTGTCCTGCTGAATTGGTTATCACTTCCTTCCCAGCCACTGTAGCTTCTCTAACTCTCCAACTGTGTGCTTCCAATTAGAGTCATTGGTTTCTCTGACCTACCTCCACAACATGTGCAAGCTGGGCAAGGACAGGGCCATGTCTGAATTGTTCTTCCCCATAAAGCACAATACAGAGCTTAGCACACAACAGCAGGACCTGTGATCCTGCTGGGGTGGGGATGCTGCTGAGGGTGTGGGTGCTGCTGATGGTGGGGATGCTGCATCCCCACCCTCAGCAGCATCCCCACCATCAGCAGCACCCA
>JAJEJO010005458.1:21521-43246 GCA_020662805.1 Glaucomys volans | reverse complement strand
TGCTGCTGAGGGTGTGGGTGCTGCTGAGGGTGGGGATGCTGCTGAGGTTGGGGATGCTGCTGAGGGTGATTGTGGTCTGTTCTTGATAGTAGTGGGGATGATACTGATAGTGATTACCATTTATCACATACCTCTCTGGGCTATGTGCTAAGTCAGGCCCTTTACCTATATATTCCTCATCTTTCTAGCTGCTTTTAAAGATAGAAAGAGTTGTTTTTCCAGTGCTTCTGGTAGTGAAATGGTCAAAAGTGCTGGAAGTGATGCAGGCTGCACCAGTGTGCTGATGGCCTGGGTCAGTCTTCTAGGAACCTGCTTTCAGTGGCTGTTTTCAACCTGTGGGTCCATGGGTTCTGTCTCTTCTTATGTGAAAGTAGCTTGGCTAGAGAATTACCTGGAGCAGGGTCTCCAGCTGAAATCTCAGCGAGGGTGAGCACAACTGTCAAGTGCTTCGCATACCAGCGGGACCCACCAAGGAGGCTGGCTGGATTCTCGTCCGTGGGGTTTGAGACTTCACATGCCTGCGTCCACGCCATGTACCAGATGTAAGAAACTGGCTGGTTTTTTGTTTTGTTTTGTTTCTTGCTTCTGGCTTGCTAATTTCCAAGTTTGTGTAGTTCCCATCTTAAAAATAATTCAGTATTATCTCAGGAAACCCCATGTTGTAGATAAGTTGAGACTCAAAGCATCTTCAAAATAGAGGCTGTGAGCAAGTCAGAACTTTTCCTTTTCCCCTTGATTTGACCGTGAGCATCCACAAACTGAGATTAGGTTGCTTATGGGCCCTGGGCATAGTGCCGTGTTTGTCCTCCGCCTGGAGCTGTCCTCATGACTGTCATTAGGTGGAAGTCGCAGGGGAGGCTGCACACAGCAGCACAGAGACACTCACAGGGCAATGACGAGGCTCTGGTATGCGGACGACCAGCTCTAGCACCATGACCCAGCCAGCCATTCAGGGGTAGCCTTCTTGGCAGACCAGCCTCCAGTGACGCCGCGCCTACTTGAGGGAGGTGGCCAGGCTGTGGACAGTGCTTTCCCTGAGCTCTCTTCCCCGCTGATGCTCCCTCATCCTACTTTCTCTTTCCTCCAGGAAGAGCAGTTGATTTCAGCTAGTCCTCAGAAAAAATTAAATAATTTGGATGACAACTAAAGTCACATCATTTTGGAAACAGTAATAGGCAATTTAAAAAATCTTAAGAGACAATATTGAAATTCCCTTCTTTGACAAAAGAAGCAAGTCTCAAAATGTCAAGTGATTTGCCCAGCTTCACGCATGAGAGCTAAAACTAGACCCAGCTCACTTCCCAGCCCCAAGCTCCCTGCTTGAACTTCTGCCCTGAGGACTAAGCCCAAATATCCTTGAGAACATCCAGACCTGGAGTCCTGAACTGCCTCCTTAGTGTCAGCGCTGGCCCCACGCCCCACCTCGATGCCAGGCGCTCACACTGACCCACATCAACCACGTGCCTGCGGGGCACGTGTCGCACAGGGACAGGTGTGATCCGAGAGCGTGTGGCCTTGGACCCGCAGTGCAGGAGGCAGCTCAGGCTGTGCGTTCGGGATGGCCTTCTCCTTTCTCAAACTGGCAGTTGCTGTGCTTGTCTGTGAAATTTCGATGGCGGGGGAGAGTAGATCACGGAGCTGTCTGGTGTTTTCACAGCTGTGTGACCACTGGACCTTGGCTCTTCTAGTGGCAGAAGCTCAGAGTAAAGAGGGTGCATTTGTGTGCAGACGTTGCTCAGTGCAGAGAAAACAGAGGCAGAGGGACAGGAAGGACTCTGCTGGGCAGGGTGTCAGCTAGTGAACGCGGTGTGGATGCCCTTCAAGGAGGAGGCCCCGACTCCATCCCCGTGCAGGGCTGTCTGCTGAAGGCAGGGCAGAAACTTCAGGTCCCCACAAGAGGAGCCAGAATGCAGCCAGGACTCGCGGAGAAGCAGCTGGAGCCTGCTGAGGGTGGCTGACGGAGGTGACTGCCGGGGAGCAGCAGGGACACAGTCAGCTCCCTGCAGGCAGGGGACACAGAAGGACTTTCCAGCAGGATGCACAGAAGGCAAATAAAACCACAGTGAGACCCACTTCCCAGCCTCCAGTGTGGAGGACAATAGGAGGGTTGGCAAGTGTGTGGGGAGGGCCAGCCCTCCCTCTCTGCAGGACTGATCATGCAGCCGTGATAGGAAGAGCGTTGCAGTCCCTCAGAGAACTAAAGCTGTAGCGTGTGACCTGGCAATTCCACATCCTCGGCGTGTGCCCGGGAAACTGAAAGCATGCGTCCACCCAACACCCGTGCCCAGAGCTTAGGCAGCATTATTGAGAATAGCCTGTGCTTGCAGACAACCTAGTGCCCATCAGCTGATAAGTGGATAAGCAAATGTGATAGCTACACAGAGGGACAGCCTTCATCTCAGGAAGGAAAGAAACCCTGGTGGACTGCAGTCTGGGTGCACCTCGAGAGCTCTGGGGTGTGTGCAGACAGATGTGTGACAAGGGTCTGCGTGTGGCAGGTGCCCACAGGCAGGCAAATCCATAGAGACAGAAAGTAGCAGTGGTGCCTGGGCTGGGGTGAGAGGGATGGCATGCACACAAGGCTGATTTGGGGGGCATCGCAGCATTCTGGAAGTTGCAGTGATGCTACTGGACATTGTCCTGGCCTGTGGGTCATGCGTCAATGAAAGTGTGGCTGAGAACCAGGGCCCGGATGCCCATGCAGCATCAATTGGTCAGAGCCATGAGCCCCTTGCCTGGACTCGCCCCTCAGGGATGTCCGGTGCCAAGTAAGGCTTAGGAGGGGCCAGGTCCTTTGAGTGTGTGGCTGGTGTGGGGACTCGGCTGTCACCCTCTCTTGTTCTTCTGCTCCTCCAGGGTGAGGACCCCTTCCCCGAGCGTGTCCTGACCTACGTGGCCCACACATCTGCGCTGACCTACCCTCCTGCGACCCGAGCCAAGTATCCGGGAAACCTCCCACTGCGGACGCTCAGCCGGCCGCAGCCAGACGAGCTCAGTCCGAAGGTGGACAGCAGCGTGGACAGACAACACCTGATTGCTGCTCTTGGTGCCCATGCTGCTCGCAGGCCCTCTCCAGTCCCCAGGAGGGGTGACCCAGGTCCACAGCACCTTCTGCACAACCCCTTGAACGTGCCGAGGCCCCTCTTGGCAGCAGCAGTCCCCCAGACGTGGCCCTTGTCTCCAGAAGACCCCAAAGGCCCCCTGAGCACTGTGGATGGTGAGTTGTTTTGCTGGCCTGCCTTTCAATGCCAGTCTCCCTGCTCTCTTCCCATGCCAGAGGGTCTTCCCTTCGGTGCTTCCCTCCTAGGGTGGATGGGGGAAGGAGGCAGAGTGGGACCGAGGGTGCCTTGTGCCCTCAGCGCCCTCAGCATGGGTAAAGAGCAAGTGACGGTTCTGCTTGGGGTGCCTGCGGCCGGCTGCGAGGGAGGCGTGACTCCAGTAGAGTCTCAGGTCTTCGCGGTCCCTTGTCTAAATGCTTCACTTTATCCGTGAGATTGACGGGCAGGGAGCGCGGCTGCAGGATAGGTCTGTCTCCGGTGTGCCGTCGGCCTTGTGTCCCACGACTGAATAGGAGCCCTGTCCTGTGTCTCACCCCTCCCGGTGGCCAGACATCACAGGCTTGTCCCTCAAGTGTCCCATCTGAGGTCAGCAGCACCCACAATGCACATGCACAGTGTGGACCTTGGCGTCACCGATGTGTCCACGTGGTTGTCAGAGTTTCAGGGCTCTGTGACCTCGTGTGGCTGACCGTCGCAGATGCCCGCAGCTCCCGCTGCTCTGTGGCACGTGGAAGGCTCTGACCCCCCCCTTCCCTGCAGCCTCCTCCTGCGGGCAGGCTGCTATGGGGATCGAAACCGAGACCGCCCCGGTGATGGCTTCGCCCTCTGTTCTCAGTGAGAGGAAGCCAGTGGAGGCTGCCTGGGGTGCTGCTCTCCTCCTCACTGCTCTCGGGCTGGTGGCCTGCCTCGCGCGTGCTCTGGGTCACGCAGCTGTTGTGGCAGTCTGTAAATGGAAGCAACGTGGAGTCCCAGTAGGAGGGCAGGTGCGTGGCTGTCACCAGCACTTGCTTCTTGTTCCTGCCCGGGGAAGGGGCATGGGGCACTGTGAGAACCGCGTGTGCAGATGGTGAGCTGCTTTGTGCTCGGGTGGTCACACACCCCTGCAGCGCCTCTCCCCCGGCGCTGTCTCGGCTGTCGCAAGCTTCGGCTGCCCTAGGAGTCCTACTGATGTCCCCATGCCTCTCACTCCTCTCGTTTGCTGAGCTTTTGGGCGGCCTCCCACCTCACCTGATCACTCCACAGAGGTCCCTTGGCACCTCCGTGCACCTTCTGCACCTCTGAGAATGGCCTGCATCTTCCCCGTCCCCTCTGCTCTTCACGCCTTCCTGTGGTCACGCTGGCCGTGGCTTCTCTCTGACCCTCCTTTCTCTCTCCCACCCCTCCCCACAATTTAAAAAAAAAGTCCCATTTATTTGAACTTCTGCCTTAGCTATTGGAACAGGAGAAGGTAAACACTGCTACCCCCCAAGGGACTCGTGCCTGGCTGGGGGGCGGGCGGGCGTCTGGAGAGCAGAGGCGGCACCTTCTCCTGGGCCTGTTCTCCCTGGTGCCCGGTCAGCGTCCGGCCCCTCCCCTTGCTGCCTCGGCCCCTCCGCTCCTCTCACACCCTCAGGTGCTGTCTCTGAGAGTGTGCTCCTGGACGCCCCGCCCCGAGGTCCAGTGCCTCCCAGCTGCTGTCTGCTGGGCATCGTCCCTGAGCCGTGACATCAGTTATCTCCGCACACACTGTCTTCCCGGCTGCTGTGCTTGCTTTCAGAAGCACTGTGTGCGACGTTGGACGCAAGCAGAGCTGTGGAGGAAGCCCTGTGCCCGCCGCACCCCCTCAACACGCAGCACCCTGGACTCTGGCTACGTGCCCACTCCCCTGCGCCCCCTGCTTGAATCTAAAGCAAATTCAGTCGTCAGCTGTGTCCCCGTCAGCATTTCAGCAGTGTCCTGAAATCTCTTTTCAGTGCTCAAATTTCCCAATTGTCGTACATTTTTCTCAATTGGTCCTTTTCTTGTTGTTGTTCTTATTAGTTGTACATGACAGTAGAATGTATTTTGACTTTTGTTTGTATATGGAGTGTAACTTCCCATTCTTCTGGTTGTACACGACGTGGAGTTACACTGGTCATGTATCCCATTCTATCTCCCTTCCTTTCATTCCCCCTTGTCTAATACAAAGTTCTATTCTCCCCTACTGCTCCCCATGCTTATTGTGAGTCAGCTTCCACATATCAGAGAGAACATTCAGCCTTTGGTTTTTTGGGGTCCACTTATTTCACTTAGCATGATAGTCTCTAGTTCCATCCATTTACTGGCACATGCCATAATTTAGTTTCTTTTTATGGCTGAATCCTATTTCATTGAGTATATATACCACATTTTCTTTATCCATTCATTTATTGAAGGACACCTAGGCTGGTTCCATAGCTTAGCTATTGTGAATTGAGCTGTTATAAACATTGATGAGGCTGTGTCACTGTAGTGTGCTGATTTTAAGTCCTTTGGGTATAAACCTGAGAGTGGGATAACTGGGTCAAATGGTGGTTCCATTCCAAGTTTTCTGAGGAATCTCCAGACTGCTTTCCAGAGTGGCTGCACCAATTTGCACTCCCACCAGCAATGTATGAGTGTGCCTTTCCCCCTCATCCTCGCCAACATTTATTGTCGCTTGTGTTCTTTATGACAGCCACTCTGCCTGGAGTGAGATGGAATCGCTGTATAGTTTTGATTTGCATCTCCAATTGTTAGAGATGTTGAACATTTTTCATATATTTGTTGACCGGTTGTATTTGTTCTTCTGCGAAGTGCCTATTCAGTTCCTTTGCCCATTTATTATTGGGTTACTTGGGGTTTTTTCATGTTAAGTTTTTTGAGTCCTTTGTATGTCTGAGAGATTAAAGCTCTATCTGAGGTGAGGTGAAGACCTCCTCCCACTCTGTAGCTCTCTCTTCACGTCCTTGATTGTTTCCTTTGCTCTGAAGAAGCTTTTTAATTTTAATCCATCTCATTTTTTGATTCTTCTGGTGCTTTAGGAGTCTTGTTAAGGAAGTTGGTTCCTAAGCTGTAGATTTGGGCCTACTTTTTCTTCTATTTGGTGCAGGGTCTCTGGTCTAATGCTGGGTCCTTGATCCACTTTGAGTTGAGTTTTGTGCAGGGTGAGAGATAGGAGTTCAATTTCATTCTACTATATTTGCATTTCCAGTTTTTCCACCACTATTTGTTGAAGAGCCTATCTTTTCTCTCTCCAATGCACGTTGACGGCACCTTTGTCCAGTAGAAACGACTATTTATAGGGGTTTGTCTCTGTGTCTTCTATCCTGTTCCATTGGTCTCCATGTCTGTTTTGGTGCCAATACCACGCTCTCCCAGTTGGCTCTTTTGAAGCGGGATCCACAGAGGGTCCTCTGAGTCAGTGGATAAATCTGTACAAGATTTCTCCTCCTCTTTTTTCTTTTCTGCAATGTATTTCCCCCCACCCCAGAAACTACTGATCTCGTTTTGTTTTTTTTCCCCACCTGTGGATTTTGCTGATTGCTTCCCAGCGATGTCTAATGTGTTCCCTACTCTGTGCTCCAAGTTCAATGAGCAGCCCTCAGGGAGCATTCTCTGCCTCCCAGGAGGTGGTGGAGCCCGGGGGGTCTCCTCCAGCCTCCCTGATAGTCCTAGCGCCGCAGCCCTCACTGCCCGTGGAGCCTTGCAGCCTCCCGGTGCCACCTGTGTGGATGTGTGCGGTGTCTGTCTCCCTGGAGACCATGAGGTGATCCAGACAGCAGACGCTGTCTTCGCTGTCTCCTGGACCCACTGTGAGCTGCTGCTGCGTTTGCAGAGTGAAAGAGGGACGTGAGTGGCCATATGGGCAGTAGCAGTGGCTCTCACTGAGCTCCCGAGCATGGCAGTATTTCAACCTCATTTTCCTGAAGAGGAAACAGGCTGGAGGGGTGAATGATGCCTCCTGACTGGGAGTGCAGATTGCTTTGGAGACAGGTGGAGCCCTGAAGAACCCGCCAAGTAGCATGCAGATTTAAGCACAACTTGCTTTGCTGCTCTGACTAATTGATTCCCACTCTGAAGTTTAGAATGGCTCTTCAGCTCCAAATCCAGTTTCCTTGACTTGTACATGGCATTTCACGTTGTGCACTAAAACCCTTCATGGTGCAACCAGGTCACCTGGCAGAGGGTCAGCCAAGAGCGGGGATGAAAGTGTATTTTGGTATAGGATTGAGTTGAAGAGGAAAGCTTGCTGTAAACTTGCAGATGAGGCTTCCCCAGACCAGCTGTGGATGCACAAGGGACGCTTGCATCGTAGCTCTCCCCAGGAAGCGGGCAGCACCATTTGGGATGACAGTCTGGAACCCTACAAACAGTTCAGACAGACTAAAGGTCCCCACAAGGACAGAAACCTCTAGGAGGACATAGGGATGCCCAAAGCCCTCACCTCAACACCCAGCCTCACCTTGAAGGCAGTGCAAGGAAGTCTGCAGGCAGGCCCGGAGAGCACCGTGCCAGTACCCCTCCCCGTGGCTCGCCACACTCCCAGGTGTGTGTTCTCACGGATCTGTAAGATGTGGAAGGATGGAAGGCCCCGTGACAGAGGTCCTTGATTCCCAGAAGGCAGGCACGCCAGCTGGAGTGTCCTGTGTGGCTCAGAAAGGGGCTCCCAATGCTCTGCCTCCAAGCAGCAGTGGGGCAGCCCACCCATGCCCACTTCCAATACGCAGAGACCCCTGTGCTGACACCAATCCCCAGCGGGAGCTCACTCTGCAGAGAGACCCGCACCTGAGATGCGAGTGTTGGGGAGGGAGAAAGCAGGTGTTCTCGAGGGCACCCCAGCCTGACAAGGAGCAGACCCCCTCCAGTTTTGGAGGGGGCCAGGGGCTGTGTGTGGAAATCAGTGTTTCCAAGAGCCAGGGGTGGGCAGGCTGGTGTCCGGGCTCCAGGTGCAGGTGGCTGGCTGTGACTGCCTTGTGGCTGTGTCTTATCTCGAGGGCAGGATGTTCTAGTTTTGGGTCAGTTTTATGATCAACAACCGGTTTCAGGAATCAGCTCAGAAAAACAAATGAGATTGCAAGAATGCAGAGTGAGGCCATGAGAAAGGGGCCAGGGACAGAGCAGGAGGGAGTGCTTGGCGCATGCCCGAGTATTGGTGACAACCGGGCCGGAGGCTGCTGACCAGCCATGTGGTGGAAGCTCTGTGGCGAGCACTCAGCCAGGAGCCCTCTTCCTTTATTCATTAGTCACATCTTTATTCCTTTCCAAAAGCTTTAGGGTGACTTAAGGCAAAACAGACTCTCCAGGCTGGAGTCAGCCAGGTACGTGACACTGGTGCAGCCAGGGACTCAGCCTGATTCAAGTCCTGGTTCACAGCACTCCCAGGGCGGAATGGGACTTCCCTGACCCGTGTGCCATAGGAATCAGAGATCATGAGCGGTTATTCGTTGCACTCTGCCAGTGATAAAAAGGATCACCTACTGCATGCCAGTGTGAACAGTAGTCGTGTGGAAAGGAGACCATTTCTCTTCCCTCCCCAGGAGCAAGGAGCCATCAGGACTCACATGCAGCCTTCAGAGCTCGTGAGTCTCAGAGAGGCCTTGTCCTGGAGGGGTCATGGGGGTGGCTCCCAGCTGCTTTCTCTCCTGTCCCTTTAATCTGTCATTTGGGCTAGCTCCACTCTTCTCCCTGGACAGAACGCTCAGGCAAGCACCATGAACTCTGGGCACTCTTAGGTAATAAAATGTTCCGTGTCCACTTGTTATGTCTATTTATTTTAAATCGTGCACAATACGCCAACCTCAGCTTCGCATGCTGCTGTTTTCAGGGCGGAGCTCAGAGGCGCTGAGCGCACCTGTTCTCGTGGGTTCTCGCTCAACCTCCTGGGAACATCGCCCAACCCTGCCAGAGCACAGTGCCCCCAGCCTCGTCCCGGGAGGGGCTCTGTGCCAAGGATTTCACTTTGCATGGCGACAGTGGCAGATTTTAATATGGTGTAACCAGAGTCAAGTGTTTCTGTCCCCCTGGAAAAAATATGCCCACAATTATGGTGCCATGTTCACTTGAAATGGAGCAGCTGCGCCCTGGCCTGGGCGAGGCAAGGTGTCCCCCCACCACCACCCCCGAGTGCGTTCCGGGCTCAGCAGGCTGGAGCCAGCCAGACTGCTGGTGTACAGACAGGACCCAGCGGCCACCGGGCCCCTGGAGCAGAGAGGCTGCTGCAGAAGGTGACAGGCTCTGTGCCCTGAGCCTGCGCTCCCACTGGAGTCTGTGAGCACCTCTGAGTCACAAGGGGTCTGCTGTGTCAGCAGAGACCTCCCACCCGGGGAAACAGCCCACGCTGGGTGTGAGGTGCCGAGGCCTTGGCTTCAGCCCCCTGACACACTGGGGTCAGCAGCCTCCGTTCCCAGTGGAGGGGAAGGCAGGAGGGGAAACTACGTGGCTTACACATCAGGAAAGTGGCTCCTCCGGCGGCGTTTGCAGGTCCTCCTCTGTCTGCTCGTCTGTCAGGCCTGTGTGGCAGCAGTCAGCTGTGCCTGGGGACGTGACTGCCTCGCGTGCTTCCTCCCAGGTGGAGACACTGCCCCCACACTGCCAGAGTCTGTTCTCAGACCGGGAAGGAACCTGGGTGGCCATGGGACCTGGGCCAGGTGGCTTTTAGCCTGCCCAATGCCTGTATGTGACTGCTCTTCTCTGAGGGCCATTCCACTGCAGGCCAGCTGCTTCTTCATATGCGTGCTGCGTTGGCCACTGTCACTTAGGCTGGGAGTGGCAGGGAATCTGAAGGGAACTCGGTGCAACTTCTCACTCCCCTGAGACTTGTGCCCCTGCCATCTTTCATGTTGACCTTAAAGGGACGGCCCCTGGACAGGCCAGCTCCACACAACCTCAGGGCCACGTGTGATGCCATCCCCTCTATGCTCCAGGTGGTCCCTTGGCCATCTGAAGATGCCATGTGGTGCACTCACTGACCGCATGGCAGATCTCCCGGCAGAAAGCGCCAGGCAGGTGTGCGGGAGGTCAGGGGGTCTTTCCCTCTCCTCACAGGCCAGCATGGGCCCCAGATAGAACCGAGGTCTTGAGGCCCTGGCCTTCTGGGCAGCGCTGGTTTCCGTCTGGCCCTAGATTGCATTCCCCATGGCACGTGTGCACTCTCCATACTTTCCTGGTCACCCACCAGGGAGGCGGGCACTTCTGGAATGTGGCTGGACATCTCAGCATTCAAGGGTATTCCCGTGGTCTAGCTCATTTCCTCAATGCAGACAGGTCACTGCCCTGGTGACCACCTCTGGACCTGTGCTTGCCACCCAGTACATGTCCAGGCTCCCTTCCCTGTTATGAGTCAGGCAACATTCTAAGCATGCAAACTGCTGTTGGTGAGTCTCTGAACGACACATGCTTTAGAAAGCAATTTGAGCCTGGGGGTGCAGCTCAGTGGAGGGCATTTGCATGTGGAAGGCTCTGGGATCAGTCCCCAGCACCCCAAAAAGAAAAGAAGAAAAAGAAGCAATGCTCTGGCTTGCTCTCCTCACCGCCAGCTGAAGGTACCTAGTAACACTTTTCTTCTTGGCTGCCTGTTGCCTGTCATAGAAAGCCAGACCGGTGAGTGCAGCTTCCTGTGCGTGTGAGACAGCGAGGACCTGACGGGCAGTGGGAGCATCTTCCTACCTGTGACTTGGGCATTTTCATTCACCCGTGGAGATTCCTGCTGCTCGGCAGTGATTCCTGAAGCCCCTGAGACACTGCAAGGAGGACACGGTTTGCCGTCGTTGTCATTTTCAATGAAAATAGGCACGGCACTGATAAATAATGATGTGCATATCTTTCAGTGAAAACCCCAAAAAAGACAGAATAAAATAATAAGCTCCTACTGAATTTCTTTGAAGACATTACAAATACCAAAGTGTTGAACTCTGCCGTGAAATTGGTGGGATGTCCTTTGAGCAGAAGGGGAAGTCATTTCCTCATGAAGATGATGATGATGGTGTGACAGTGTTGATGGTGCCAAGGCAGTGGTGGTGGTGGTGACAGGGACGGTGATGGCAGTGGTGATATGAGGGTGAGGGTGGTGGTGATGGTGCATGGGGTGATGGTGGGGATGACGGCTGTAGTGACACGAGGTGATGGTGGTGAGGGTGGCGATGGTGATAGGAGGGTGACGTGGGGGTGGCGTGCGAGTGCCCAGCTAACCCAGGTGCCCTCGGGTGCAGGAGGAACTAGGGTGCTGAGGAGCGAAGCCTCCGGGTGATCCGCCTCCTCTGCCGAAGCAGCTGTGAGGCAGCTGCACTCAGTGCTCACCTCCCATGCACACGGCGCTTCGCGGGGGGCTCACGAGCACGCACGGTCTCGCTCGGTTGGGCTGCAGTCGTGCATGAGTCATGCAGCTGATCCGCTCAGGGCCACGTGTTTGATGTCCTGACGCCGATGTGATTGCCTGTTAGAGCCCACTTGGAGCCCTGAAAGCTACTTGAAACGACATCCTAAGCCAGCCAGATCTTGGAGTCACTTGGTGCAACGGAGGGAGCTCAGGAATGTCCACTCTGATGCTCGTGGTCCTGGACGGTGCTCTGTGCCGTGGCTCTTCCATCCGTGGGGCCAGCTGGCTTTTAAAGGGCATTTTCCCACGGCACTTCATCCTCAAGTAACTGATAGCAGGTGCCTTCCTTTGTTTCTCTGTCTCTCCTCCTCTCTACCTTTGCGGTGTGGTTCTTTTCAGATCGTGACTCTGATGATCTCATGCTGCTAGAAGCGCACATGGGCTTCTTATCACCCCTAAGAAGTGAAGCCTTCTCCTGGTCTGCAGGACACTGTGGCACCTCTGCCCCTGCCCCATCATGTCCCTCACTTCTTGTCCTGCTAGCTCTTCCCCTGCCTGCTATGTCCCTGATGCTCTGATGCAGGGACCCACCCCAGGTCTCCTCAGAGCACCAGCAAAGGGGTTCAGGTGAAGGACCCCCCTTCCTCCTCCCGTCCACAAACACCTACTGCACTGCTCTGTGCACAGTCCCTTTGGAGGCACAGAGAAAGACCAGGAAACAATGACCTCACATCCATGTGACTTTCAGCTCTATTAGAAGAGATGGAAAATAAGCAATTAAAACAGACGTACATAGACTGTCTGGTGGTGACAGATGGTTGAAGATAATTACCCAGGTAAGGGGGATGGGAGCCAGGACAGAAAGCGGTGTCATACACAGGATGACTAGAGAGGATTTGCTGAGAATGAGTTCAAGCAGAGATCCAAAGGAGGTGAGGCATGAGCCTAGTGGGAACTGGGAAAACACTCTGAGCAAGTACAAAGGCCCTGGGGCAGAAACTTTTGGCATGCTGGGCAGGGGAAAGAGTAAGGAGGTCAGAGCATCAGGGACATAGCAGGCAGGGGAAGAGCTAGCAGGACAAGAAGTGAGGGACGTGATGGGGCAGGGGCAGAGGTGCCACAGGGTCCTGCAGACCAGGAGAAGGCTTCACTTCTTAGGGGTGATAAGAAGCCCATGTGCGCTTCTAGCAGCGTGAGATCACGTGAGGAAGGGGGGTCCTTCACCTGAACCCCTTTGCTGGTGCTCTGAGGAGACCTGGGGTGGGTCCCTGCACCAGAGCTGAGTTCTGGAAGCATTTTGGCAGGCAGGGGACAGAGGGAGACCCTGGCCCCCACGGGGAGGAAGGCAAGGGAATGGAGTGCTGGCAGGGTGGACGTGCTCCGGAATCCGCAGCCGGCTCCGTGGTCTGCTCGGGAGGCGTGCATAGACCAGGTCCCAACACCGCCCTGACGGTGGCCTCTCCCGCTTTGCATTTCCAGCCCCACCACAGGGACTTGGAGGGGACGAGAAATGAGCTGAGATCTGAAAAGACAAGATCTTTCCCAGTACACAGCACATCCTGACTTTTATTGGAACATTCCCAGATTTCTGGGTTCAGAGAGAAGGGCAGTCGTAGGGTCCCCTGGCCAAGTCAGTGGGGAAATGCCATCTCAGGAACGAGGAGAGCCTGCTGACCTGTGCCAGGGGCACCAGATCAGGGTGGCAGGGACTCCACGGTGGAGCCTCGGGTGGACTCCGGGCTCTGCAAGTCGCAGTGGTCCTGGGCCCAGGACTCAGGCCTGGTGACCAGAGCGCTCGGCCGGCGGTGGGCTGGTCCTGGGCAGCCCAGCACCGCGTTGGCCTTCAGCACACGCGACCCGCCCTCGGCCAGCTGGGCGCTCGTGGGGAGCAGCGTCCTGCGGGCGCCTCTGCCCTGAGGGCCGCCTGTGCGACGTGTCCACAGCGAGGCTCCACACGCAGCCGTGAGCCCTTGGGGTTGTTTTTATTCTTATTCCTCCATATTTTACTGATTTTCTATTTAAAATATATTCTTGACACTTTTTTCTCTGAATTAATTACTCACTTTTAATTAATTAATTACTTTTTTTCCCCAAAAGATGCAATTTGGGTTTATCTTTTAAAAAATCTAGTAAATGAATTGGGTTCACTTTTGTTCGGGATTAAAAATAAACATTAAGAATAATTGGACCTTTTTAGAAAACGGGAAGTTTTATGATTTTATGTTTTAAAGCTTGCTGGTGGAAAGGCCTTTGTCAGGTTATGTTGTGACAATCTGGAGGTCGTTTGGCTGACAGCGACGGAGGACAGCATGACCAGCTGGAGGCTGTGGCCTCCCGCTGCTCCCGGGGCCTCCTGCCCAGCCCTCCCGAGCAGCAGTGTGGCCTGGTGACCAGCCCTGGCATGCTCTGCAGGCAATGGTCCTCTGGGCCCACCTTCTTCCTTGGGACGGCACCACTGCCTGTCCAGTGGGCCCCTTCTTGGGAACAGCTGGGCCTTCTGTGCTGGCCTCTCCAGGACAGGAGAGCTTTGTGGACAGCTGTGCCCATGTGAAGGGACACTTCTCAGATTCCACTTGGCTGCCCTTGCTATACCTCTGACAAGACCTCTGGGGAGAGCCATCCCAGAGGCTGACTATTTGGGCTGTTTGGGGCTCTAGGGAGCAGGACATGGGAGCCAACTGGGTGAGCCTCAAGGACCAAAGACCTTCCAGAAGGCAGGCTGGGGCTGCTGGCCACTGCTGTCCACCCCTTCCCTGATCTCCGTTTCTGGGAGACTGAGTGAGCCTCTGCTGTCAGATTGGCCCTGGGAGGTGGGCGCCTGAGATAAGGCCTCATGAGGCAGTAAGCACGAGAGGAGAAAAGGGTTTGGTGGCAGCAGCCATACCATGGGGGTGGCCAGGTTGCACTGGGCTGTCACTGTGTGGCTGGCTGGGAGCCTCCTCCTGATTCTGCAGGCCAAGCAAACTGCAGTTTTCAAAACAGCACGGTGGCCGTTACACATCCGTGCCTTTGGCCCTATAGGCATCGTCCATCTTTCCTGGAGACAGAGTGCCTTGTGTTGGCCTGCAAGAGCAGGGCCTGGTGCCCCTTGCGTGGGCTGTCCTAGCTTTCAGCCTCCATCGCTGGTACGAAGGGGCAGCTGATGGCTCAAGCCTCCTCTGTGGCTTGGGCAAGCTTCTGTCTGCAGAGCATTTCTCACATTCAGTGCTGGCCATTGCTCTTGAGGATGACCTTAAGAGCATGTGGGCAGGCATGCGGCGAGGGCGGCCCCGAGGGATGGGGGGCCGTGGGAGCAGAGAGGGGGCTGCCCCCAGGGCCTCCCTGTGGAAGAGCCGAGGAGGAGGAAGCCACCGCAGGACCTCCATAGCCCTCCTCGGGACGCTGCTGATTGCTGAGACTTCGTTGTGATTCAGGTGGTGAGGCCAGTGGGCAGGCCATGGTCACTGGAAAGACAGCTTGCTCCTCGGGGCTCTGGGGGCAGGAGGGTCATACCAGAAGCACTGAGTGGTCTGGAGATAGAGGGAAGGGGGCCCAGCAGCTCCTTCACTGTGGCTTTTGGGAAGGAAGGGTCAGGTGCCCTAGTGGTCTCCCTGCCCTGGAGTGACAAGTCCAGGTGGAGAGTGGCCCTGAGTGTGATAGCCTATGGAGGAGAGGGTGGGGCACAGGGTGAGAGTCCACTGTCCAGGAAGTGGCTCTCCCCATGGCACATCCCTCAAGAGCCTCAGAAATGCGGTAATTCAGAAGCTGAGGCTGGGACAGGGAGAGGGGTCCCCACCTGGGTGGACCTGCAGGCCCTTACCCAGGCCCTGTGGGGAGGCAGCTTTGTGCTGGAGAACAGGAGTGGGCATGAGGACTCACCCTCGGCCATGCAAGGTGAAGGCCACGTGCTGTACAGAGCTGGCTTTAAGGACACCCTCTGCCACTCAGGGAGCCCCGGGTGATGCTGCTAAGGAGCCCGAGGGCAGTGGCCCTGGCCGTCAGGCCGGCAGGGGTTCGCCGGGAGGTCTTACCTGACGGCAGGCAGCGCCTTGAAGGAGGACAGTAGGAATTCCTGCAGCAGCTCTTCCTAGGAAGGGGCAGGGAGGGGAGGGTGGGCGGGCAGCTGCTCAGAAGTGGACGCTGGATGTGGTCAGGTGTCCCTGAGACTCCCTGAAGAAGCAGCCTCAGTTAACAGGCCTTCCCAGCAGGGAAGGGCTCCACATGCCATGCCGCTTTGGAAAGTCCGCAGGGTCCGAGTGACTCTGAAGGCCATCTCCTGTCCTGCTCTTTGCCTCTGGTCCTGTCTGTTGACCAGACATGTTCTGCCTCTCCCACGTCGACCCTGACCCAGAGCCGGAGCCCCACCTCCGAGGAGAGGCCGGCCAGGCGGAGCCGGGACTCGCAGCTCCTCTGCAGGGCTCCAGCAGTGCTGGTCTTGCCCTGGTTCTGGTCACTGCTTGCAGAGCCGTTCTGGAGAGTGTGGCTCACAGTAGTCAGCGTCCCCCCACCCGTGGCTGCCAGCACAGAAGGACAGGGGCCTATGTCCGCGGTCTGCATGTTCAGTGTGGAGAACTGACCGCTGGCGACTGTGCTGCTCGTAGCGCCCAGCACTGTCCTGCGGCGGGTGCAGGGGACGAGGTGGGAGGAAGAGGGCACAGCGCCAGCTGCAGAGGAAAGGCACCTGGGGCGAACCAGCTGGGGCCCCTGTGCTTGTAGGAAGCGGAAAACACTGACCACCCATGTGGTCTATAGGAGGCTCAAGACCCTGCCCTGCCACTCCTCTCTTCCTCTCCTCCCACCGCCGCCGCCTCCTCTTCCTCTGCCTCTCACCTCTTCCTTTCCCTTGACCTTCCCTTCTCCTCTCCTCCTGACCCCCTCCTCCTAGCTGCACCTGCCCACCTGCTTCTCTCTCCACCAGCATCTTCACTGTTGAGTAAAAGAATATGCAGAAAACGGGGTGAAGGATACAGAGAGACTGACCCCGGGCCATGGTCCTGGGACCTGAGACCCCACACCTATCTCACCACCAGAACAGCCTCATCTTTTCCCTCACTTTAGAAGGAAAAGGGATTGTGGGTGGCGTGGAATATGGCAGCGGTGAGGAAGGATGAGGTGAACTCTGCCATTTCCAAGCCCAACTTCCAAATAGAGGGCCTTAAGAAATGGGGTCCTCTCTCCTTAGGTCGGCCATTCTCTCCTCCTGCCTGGTTTGCAAGGTCAATAGCTGGAGCCGCCCTGCTGAGGGTAGAGGTGGAGGCTGCTCTGTCCATCTAGAGATGACCATTGTCGCCTTGTGGGCCTGAGTGTCCCCCGGCCTTGTTCCTGGGCCCTCCCCAGAGGCAGCCGTTGCCCCAGCATAGCTTCTGTGTCCTTCCTCACTGCCCCTGGGCGAGGGGTGTGAGGGAAGGCACCGTGGCCTCCTGGGGCGAGCCCAAGCTTCCATGTACTCACAGGTGGGCCCTCAGGTCTGACCCAGGTCCCCCCGGGCAGCCCCATGGGCACGGGGGCCTGGGCTGTGCCAGTCAGAGAGCTCGGCTGTGGGTCTCTGTCACTGCAGGAAGGAAACACCACAGGGCAGACACTGGTGTCTCCATGATTGGTGGGCACCTGGGCCTGGTCTCCCTCCTCATTGTGGCCTCCCTTGGGCAGGTAGATGTACTGGGCTCTGGTGTGGCCTCGTCCCGGGCCTCTCCATCCCCAGCAGGCCTGATGGCATTGCCCCTCTCCGGCCGCTGCCTGAATCCTCCTGCTGTCCACCTGGGGGAGGACCTTGGCCTTCCTTCCTGGGGTGCTTTGCTTGCAGGTAAGACTTACAGATGCTGAGCTGTGGGGAAGGCCGCAGGGCCATCCGTGTCAAGCCCCACAGCAGGTATCTCGAGTGCCTGGTGCAACACTGAGGACAGCTGCCTGTAGGGTCAACCTCACTCCCTGTGGCCAGTCCGGCCCTCACGTCCACCTGACAGACCCACCCACACTTCCCTTCTCTCCTCCAGATGTGCTCATTCAGAGTCTCCTGAAGGACTTGTGGGAGAGCCAAGCTGAAGGGGAGCACCCGGGCCCCCTGGAGCCGGAGGAGAGGGTGGGCTCGGTCGCCGGCCCCATGCAAGGTGAGCGCCCAGAGGCGGCCAGCTGAGGGGCAGGCAGAGGGCCTGGAAGCAGCAGTCCAAGGTGACCTCCGCTCCCCAGGTCCTTGGCATTTGGGGTGGACTCAGGGCAGGGATGTGGTCCCACGCGGTGTGCAGCCCCGCGGATCAGCAGGGTGACATGCTTTCTTTCTCCTGGGGAGGTGGGATTCGTGTTGATGATCTCATCTGTTTGAGCTATTGCTCTAAAGCTTTCTCACCAGACTGAGCCTCCAGAGCAGTCACGCTGATTGGCAGGCGGGTAGCTCCTCCGTGCTGAGCTTTGGAATTAGGAAGCCAGGAGTGATGCCCTGTCTTTGGATCCTGGGAGTAGATGTTGCACACATGTGAACAATAGAGCTGGAGGGCTTCACCTGACTGCCTGTGCCCACCCTCTGAGCCTGCCGGGTGGGGGGCGACGGAAGCCACCTCCCTGCCTGCCTCCGCCGATCAGGCCGCTGCTAGCAGCAGGTCTTCTCTGACCAGCCCCACCCTGCCAATTGCTCCCAGAGTTCGTGGAGCCCTGGCAAACTGCTTACTCGATGCCTCATAGGTGGTCGGTGCCCAAGAACATGAGCTAAAAGCCAGGTGGGGGGAACAGGACTCTCTCCTCTGGGTTGGGACACGGGCTTACTGGATGCTAAAGTAGGGGACACAGGAAGGTCAAGTAGCCTCACCACAGTGAGGTACTGGGCAGCCACCAGTGTGGAGGTCTGCCCACAGAGGGCCTGGGTCCTGCCCAGCAGGCTCCAGGGTGAAGGGGACCTGGAGCCTAGGTGTGGCTTGGCTACAATGTGCCACTCATCCCCCAGGACCCTTGCTTGTCCATGCATGCAGCACGGGTCATGTGTAGGATGTTTATTTGGAGAAAAGCATTGCCCACTGCAAGGTGACCTGAGTCAGTGGACATGCACTATCCTGGCTGGACACTGCTCTGTGTGGTTCATGAGGGTTGACTATGCAGGCCCGGGGGGCTCTGCTGAGGACACAAGGTACTGAGGCACAGGGCCGGGAGCTGGTGGACGGCTGGGGCTGCCTTCCTGTCTCTGGTTTAGCTGGTGAAACGCGGCTCTGTGGACGTCTGCAGGAGCTGTGTCGTCTAGGAGCAGGGCCAGGGCAGGCAGCACCCGTCCAGAGGGGCTGCGAGTCGTCTCTTCACACACTGCGGAGCCTTTGCTCGCGTCTGGGTGGGATGTGTCTCATGCTCCTGTCTCTTACAGGTCACGGAGCTCTCGGGGACGCGGAGGACGGGCGGCTGCACGAGGTAGGATGGATGAGGCGTGCACACTGGCTCTCGTAAACCCCAGGGGGACCATGGTCGTTTGTTCAAGGCTTGGAACGTTTATGATCTGCAGAGTGTTTTTCCCCCAAAAAGTACGGGAGAAATCATGATGTCAAAATTGAGAAAAGTGTAAAAAGTATGTGCAGAATCGTGCACTTGAGGGTACGTAAAGTGCCTGCTTTCAGATTACAAGTCCATGCGCATCCATCATAGAGAATGAAGAATCCACAGAAGACAAAGAACACTGACGTTCTCCGGAGCTCCCTGCCCGGGGATGCCAGTGCCGAATCCGACAGCGCAGGCCTGTTTCCCAGACCACGGGGGCAGGCCTGGCAGTGCCAGTGCGGGTGTGGACCATGCCCACCTGCACTGGCTGGCCTGGCAGCAGCTGGCAGCACCTTCTACTTAAACTAAATTCAAGTCGGTTAAGATTCCGCGAGTCACTCAGCGGCGCTGCCCGGTGGAGGCCTGGGCTTGGCTGTGCGGTGCCAGCCGCCTTCCTTCCGAAGGCCTGCTGGGCAGTGCTGCCTGCCCTGGCTTCGTGAGGACAGCTTCCTCTGGTCGCCTCGCGTTCCCATTGCTTTGTTAGTTTTTAGTTATCCCAACGCAGGACGCCTGCTGGCCCGCGCATGCCGCACGGATGTGGACGTCCACTCAGGCAGGGGCAGTGACGGTGTGTTCTGAGGCTGTCGCTGGAGTGGGGAAGGGACTCTGGGGAGCAGTGCTCTTGAGATTACCTCCGTGGTCAGCGAGAACCAGAAGGAAACATCAGCTTTAAATCCGGACGGTGGTGGACGCTCTGTCAGAGTGGTGAAGTGGTGGCCCACTTCTTGGGCTCAGGGAACAGTCTATGAATTTAGGAAGTAGGCCAGGGAGATGGGTGGCAGCCAGGGCACTCAGGTCCCTGGGCCTGGGCCTTTGGCCAGCCTCCCCCCACTGCTGCGTATCTTCTAGGCCACGAGTCCTGCTTCTTTTCTCTCTTGCTGGGCTACATTTTCAAGCAATTTTTTTTCAGAAAGGGGTGTTTGAATGTTGGTGTCCTGAACTCTACTCATTCACCAACGCCCTCCTTTTCCTCTTCATGTGAAATGCCAGCTAAGTTGGAGTATCATCTCCTGTCCTGAGTCCCTGAGGACATTGTCCTGCCTCCATCTGGTGTACTGTTGTAATTCAGGATCCAAATTTAAGCAGACATCCTCATCAAACTACTGTTTTGTTTAAATATTCAAAAGCACAGAAGGAGAAGTCAAGAATGATACTTAGTCAAAAAGGGAGAGATTCCCGTTAAGGTCCTTCCTTAATTCCCTCAATAAATGTGTGTAGTCAGGCAAGTTGTCAAGCAAATCTGATTCCCGTTCTGCTGTCACACTAGGGCTGATCCTTGGCGAAGCCTCCCTGCTGCATGGCGCAGCGCTTCCACAGCGGCACCTACCAGGGGGCCTCGCCGTGCTGGCTGAGAGGGCGTCTGTGCCGTCATTAGATGTCCCATGCAGGTCACACAGGTCTGACCTCTGCAGAACAGCTTCAGAGCAGCCCTCCACTCCTGGCTGGGGTTTGCAAGTCAGCATCTGGGTTGTGATCCGTGCTCATGCTCCAATCATCACACCCCTTAGTCACAATGCCATTAAGAGGCTGAGGAGCCTCGTGTCCAGGACTGGGGATCAGGCTGGGTGCCTGCTGCCCTCATGAGGACCAGAGACCCCCCTGCTGGTGGGAAGCAAGCACAAGCCCCCACAACTTGCTATTGGGCTCACCTCCATTGCCTCAGTCTCCCCACCTGTGAAATGGGGGTGAGTGACAGGTCCCAACTCCTAGGCTTTCATGAAGATTCAGTGAGTTTATGCACATAAAATATCTAGTATGGGGCTTTTGTATTTGTAAGAGCTCAGTAAATGTAATTACTATTTAGTTGTTGTTATTATGTGTTCATGGCTTCCCGAGGGTTGGGGTCTTGCCATCTCAGAGGCTGTTTTTAAAATAGAGTCTGATGCACATGCTGACTAGAAAGTGAGGCTCTCCTGGCAGTGCCGCTCCGCGCCCGGGACCGCATCTTCACCCTGGTGTGGCGGTCTCCGCGGTCTAGATGTGATTCTGAAGGCAGACAGAGGGTTAGGCTTGGCCATCATCCAGCATTGCCCTTCCAGGCCACCCACTCTGCCCCTTGGGTGACTCGTTCCCAGCCTCTCTTCTGTCGCGAATGTCCCAGTCCTCTCCTGGATGTTTTCTCATAGGAGTTTCCTTTCTGCCAGGTCAGCCAACTGAGTGCCCCACCTGGGGACCTCGTGCAGGACCACAGGTCTCCACTCTTGCCCGGAGCCCCGGCTCTGGAAGAGCACTCTAAGACAGAGACCAAGAAATCGGGGGAGCCCGAGGCGTCCTTGTCTTCAGAAGAGGAGGAGGCCGGGGTGGAGAACGTGAAGAGCCGCACCTACTCCACGGCCCTGCGGGCGACCCCGGGCTCAGAGGCCAGGGCTGCCCGGCTTGGGGAGCAGCAGGCCTGGGTTCCAGGGGCCCTACGCGAGGAGCCGAGCGCCAGGGCAGGAGCCCAGGGCCCGCCTGGCGAGGGCCTGCAACTGGAAGTTGAGCCTCCTGAGGAAGAGGACTCGGGCTACATCGTGACGGGACGCGAGTGAGTAGGACGCTCAGCTGCCGCTCCCGCGCCCGGGGAGCCTGGTGGGGGGCCTGCCTTCCTGGAGTGGGGAGGTGCCTTTCCTTCAAGTGTCTCTGACTGGAAAACCCAGTGGGGGTGTCCGTGGAGCTGCGGGGGAGGCAGCCTGCCCCGGGCTCCCCTGCAGCCCCTGAGCGGGCGCCGAGTGCCAAGTGCAGCAACCCAGCCGGCCCGCCAGGCCTGCTGCCCTGCCCAGCAAGCAGCCGCTGCAGACCGGCTTTAGTGGGAGACGTGCCACGTCTAACCCTCACTCAGACCACGCGTGCGTGTTAGACGCGTGCCTGGAGGTGCGAGTGTCCCCTCTGCCCTGGAGACAGGCAGG
>JAJEJO010005457.1:317155-359679 GCA_020662805.1 Glaucomys volans | reverse complement strand
ATACTATGAGTGGAGCAGTGCTCCTTCACCACACTCTTCCATCTTGATATTCTGTTCATCTTGAACCTACAGCAATGGAAGCAACTGACATGGATTGAACTCCCAAATCTGTGAGCCCCCAAATAAACTTTTCTTTCTATAAGTCGTTATTATTGAGTATTTTGGTCACAGTGACAAAAAACTGACTAACAAAAAAATTGGTACCAGAAGTGGGGTTGTCACCATGACTAACCTGACCCTGGGATTCAGAAGCCATTGAAATTGGCTTGCAGGAGGAACTTGGAAAAGTTTGAAGAAGCAGGCTAGAGAAGATTTAGAATGTTATAACTGGAGGTTAATATATGATTCTGGTGGAGGCCCAGAAAACCAGAAGGTAGACAGTACTGTGCTCATGAGCTTTCAAAGGAGAACAAGGATTATTTTGGGAACTGGACTAGAGGCCACTCATGTTATATTCTGTCAAAAAACTTGTCTACATTTGGCCCTTGTCCTGAGACTTTGCATGAGTCTAGCCTTAAAGGTGATGGACTAATTAATCTGGGGGAGGAAACTTCAGGACAACACAATATTTAGGCTGTGACATGGATATTTCTGACAATGTTAAGCCAAATTCACTGTGAGAATAAGGATCAGAAAGCAGAGAAGGATGTTTTAAAAAACTTGCAGTATGACCAGAAAAGTGCAGGTAAAACCAGAGCCAAGGAAGACACGGTTTTTAAAGAGCTTATAGTCACTATAGAGATGCTAACTAAGTACTTTGCATAGAGACAATAAGAAAGATTGCTTGAGTGCATCTCAGGAATTAAAAAGAACACACCAATCACAGGCTCAAAGGTATATAAATAAAAATTCCCTTGAGAAATAATCATGGGGGCACTCTTCTCACACAGGGGAGCCTAGGAGGTTGTTTCATCAAACTCAACCACCCAGGTACTCAGAGGCTATTGAAGACACAGTCCAAGGGAACTTGGTTACTGCTTCAGCTGACACCAGACCTTGGCATCATTCACATGATGCTGGCTCTGCAGGAATTTAGGATGCTGAACTTAGATGATCAAGGAGGCTTCCACTAAGATTTCAAAGGAAGGCCTAAGAGGCCAAGTAAAGTGTATCAGGGTTGAAGTCCCTGTGGGGTCCCCTGAGAAGACAATGCATTAAGCTGTGAAGGTGAAGCTAAAGCTGGAATAGAAATCTCAGGAATTAAAAGATGCCAGTAATATGAGCTAACTGCTGAGGAAAGCTGTGGTTGCAGAGAGAGGTCATATGGGCTGCAACAGGCAAGGGGAAAAGGATGAAAAGGATGAAAAGGAACAAGGCTGCCAAAGCCCTTTGGAGAGGATATCTCTGTGCCATGTGCCCCTGATACCAGGGACAGCCCTACAGGACTTGTTGGACCAAGTTGGTTTTGGTCTTGTTTTAGTCCCATCCATTCTTCCTATGCCCCATTCCTCCCTTTTGGAATGGGAATATTTATCCTGTGCCATTGTCTATTAAATATATGTAACTAGCTTTTGATCATCATAGGGGTTCAAAGTCAAGAGTTTGCCTTGAGTCTCAAATGAGACTTAAAACTTGGACTTTGGGGCATTGCTGACACTGTTAAGATTATGAGGACTCTTGGAGATGGACTAAAAGCACAAAATGCATTTATTATAATATTTGAAATCTAAACACCAAAATTCATAAATAGTTATGCAGAGTGTCTCAAACACTCAGCCCACTGCTATTTGACAAATATTTTGAAGGATAGGGAATGTGGTCTTAGTAGCTTAGATGAAGATAATAAGGTGCAAATGGACACAATGCATTTTGCATTGTGGGATGAGCATCAACATTCTTTTGGGGGCCGTGGGTGGAATGTCATGGTTTGTATATGAGGTGTCCACCAAAGATCATGTATTAATTCAGGATTATTCAGAAGTAAAATTATTAGATTATGAGAATTGTAACCTAATGAGTTCATCCTAGTTTAATGGACTAATTGGGTAGTAACTGTATGCAGGTGAGGTCTGGATGGAGGATGTGGGTCCTGGGGGTGTATCCTGGAAGGGTTCATCTTTCTTGAAGACCCTTTCCCTCTCTTTCTGCTTCCTTGCTGCCAAGAGCTGAATAGCTTTCTTCCACCACATGCTGTGGCCATGATGCTCAATCTCACCTTGGTCTCAGAGCAATGAAATCAGCAGATCATAGGAAAACGTCTGAAATTGTGAGCCCCAAATAAACTTTTTCACTTCTAAATTGGTTTTGTCAAGTATTTTGGTCACAGCAACATAAAACTGACTAACACAATCAACATATATGTTTTTAAATGATACCAACTATATATTTTCAACATTAAAAATTTTCTATTACTGTTATTAAACAACTTTGTACCCTATCATCTTCATCAAGTACTCTAAGCTATTAAGACCACATTCCCCATCCTCAAACAATTTTGTCCAATATAGCCATGGGCTAAGTGTTTGAGACACTGTGTATAATAACTATTTTTGCATTTTGGTGTTTAGACTTCAAATAGAGTAGAGACATCCATATATTTAATACTTCATTTTTTCTGTTGTTTGTCACCCATGTTGGATTGAGGAAGCAGATAATCTTCACATACATTTACCCCAAGCATTTCATTGAATGATCCTTAGATTACACTGAGATTTTTCTAAGCTTGACTCTCAGATTTTCAATTTTTAGCTGAAACTTATTCCCATCATAGCATATATTGATGGAGGCAGCAAGTTGCTTCTATTGAAATCTGCAAGCTTTTAGCAAGGAGAGGTAATAGAATGTACCACTCAGGGACTTGGGTTCTAGCATCAAATTAGTCTGGTGTTATCCAGGGCAAAATATTAGTGAAATGACAATAATAATGACATTCTTTTCATAGGACTGTGAAGATTAAATATGGTACTGTATATAAAGCATATGGCACTTAGTAATGTTTGACAAGTATTTTTACTAATATAGCTGCAGGTCAAATGTCACTTCTCTGAAATGCTTGAAACCAGAATTTCTTCACATTTCAGAGTTTTTTTAGATTTGGATTATCTGCATAGACATTATCAGTAAAGCACCCCTGAGCTGATAATTCTAAGACCAAAATACTTCAAAAATCCAAACTTTTTGAAACAAGTTTTAGATTAGGGATACTCAATCTGTAATACCATTATGATCATTACTCTTGCCCTAGCTGTCTACATATCTTTTGAACAAATATTTTATCCCCAGCATTATTTATTTCTACCTTAGAAAAGACTTTCTGTCAAATAAGAAGAGTTCTCTTTAAGAGAAGTCAACTGTGAGATGTATGATGTATTGAATGGTAAATTGTGTGTGTGTGTGTGTGTGTGTGTGTGTGTGTGTGTGTGTATTATAAAATCAGCCTATATTATATAAGCTGACCATCATGGCCAAAGGTGTGGTGGAAGGCAAACTCTTCAATGCATTTCAGAAACCCTCAACTGTGTTTCACATGATCTTTAACAGTGATTCTCAATTTGAAAGTAGGGAACATATTTGTTAGTGTGTAGGTTAAAATGCAAATTCCTAGGGCTCTCTCTCTCTCACCACACACACACACACACACACACACACACAGAGCATATACACAGAATTTTATAAATATATATAAAATTTTATGTATATTAAACTATAGAGATAGATATGTGTATATGTACATATCTATACACACACATATATATATACATGTATGTATATATCTATACACATGTATATATACACACACATATCTCCAATTTTCAAAAGGTATGAGACTAAATCCATTGGTCAAGATTAAAGAGAAAGGTTTACCCAGTGAAAGAATGAATACATACACACACACACATACACACACACACACACACACACACACATACACATAAACACACACACACACTCTTGACTCAGGCAGGTATAATAACTCCCATTCACAACAGCCTCAAAAAAAATACTTGGGACTCAACCTAACCAAAAAGATGGAAGATGAAAACTACAGAACACTAAAGAAAGAAATTAAAGAAAACCTTAGAAGATGGAACGATCTGCCATGTTCTTGGATAGGCAGAATTAATACTGTCAAAATGGCCACACTACCAAAAGCATTATACAGATTCAATGCAATTTCAATTAAAATCCCAATGACATTCCTCATAGAAATAGAGAAAGCAATCATGAAATTCATTTGGAAAAATAAGAGACCCAGAATAACCAAGGCCATCCTTAGCAGGAAGAGTGAAGCAGGAAGCATCACAATACCAGAGCTTAAACTATATTACAGAGCAATAGTAAAAACGGCATGGTATTGGCACCAAAATAGGCAGGTAGACCGATGGTACAGAATACAAGACATAGAGATAAACCCAATAAATAGAGTTATCTCATACTAGACAAAGGTGCCAGCAATATACAATAGAGAAAAGATAGCCTCTTCAACAAATGGTGCTGGGAAAACTGGAAATCCATATGCAGCAAAATGAAATCAAACCCCTATCTCTCACCCTGCACAAAACTCAACCCAAAATGGACCACGAACCTAGAAATTAGACCACAGACACTGCACCAAATAGAAGAAAAAGTAGGCCCAAATGTTCATCATGTTGGCTTAGGACCAGACTCCTTAACAAGACTCTCAAAGTGCAAGAAATAAAAGCAAGAATCAAATGGGATGGATTCAAACCAAAAAACTTTTTCTCAACAAAGGTAACAATCAATAATGTGAAGAGAGAGCCTACAGAGTAGGAGAAAATCTCTACCACACACACTTCAGATAGAGCACTAATCTCCAGAATTTATAAAGAACTCAAAAAGCTAACACCAAAAATACAAATAACCCAAACAATAAATGGGCTAAGGAACCGAGAAGACACTTCACAGAAGAAGATATACAATTGTTCAACAAATATATGAAAGCATGTTCAACATCTCTAGCAATTAGAGAAATGCAAATCAAAACTACTCTAAGCTTTTATTACACTCCAATTAGAATGGCAATTATCAAGAATACAAACAACAATAAATGTTGGCAAGGATGTTGAGGGGAAAGCACACTCATACATTGCTGGTAGAATTGCAAATTGGTGCAACTCCTCTGGGAAGCAGTATGGAGATTCCTCAAAAAACTTGGGATAGAACCACTGTTTGACACATCTATCCCACTCCTTGGCCTATACTCAAAGGACTTAAAATCAGATTACTACAGTGATGCAGCCACATCAATGTTTATAGTAGCTCAAGTCACAATAACTAAATTGTGGAACCAACCTAGATGCCCTTCAATAGATGAATGGATAAAGAAACTGTGGTATCGATATGGTTTGGATATGAGGTATCCCCTAAAAATTCTCTTGTGAAACAATATAAGAAGGTTCAGAGGAGAAATGATTGGGTTTTGAGAGTCTTGACCTAATCAGTGAATTAATCACTGATGGGATTAATTGGGTGGTAACTAAAGGTAGGTAGGGTATGGCTGGAGGAGGTGGGAATTGGGGCGTGGCTTTAGGATATATATATATATATATATATAGAGAGAGAGAGAGAGAGAGAGCCTCTCTCTGCTTCGTGATGATGCAAGCTGCTTCCCTCTGCCATGCTCTTCCACTATGATGTTCTGCCTCACTGGAGCCCTGAGGAATGGAGCCAGCCTTCTATGGACTAAGACCTCTGAAATCGTGAGCCCTCAAATAAACCTTTCCTCTTCTATAATTGTGCTAGTCAGATCGTTTAGTTATAGCAGTGAAAAAGCTGACTAAAACAGGTATATATATATACAATGGAATGTTATCAGTCTTAAAGAAGAATAAAATTATGGCATTTTCAGGTAAATGGATGGAGTTGGAAAATATCATGCTAAGCGAGATAAGCCAATTCCAAAAATCCAAAGGCCAAATGTTTTCTATGATAAGTGGATGCTAAAACATAATGGGTGGGAAGATAAGTGAAGAATGGAGGAACTTTGGATTGTGCAGAGGGGAATGAGGAGAGAGGAAGGGGCAGGGGTTGAGAAAGATGGTGAAATGAGACAGACATCATTACCCTATATACATGTGTGATTGCACAAATGGTGTGACTCTACATCGTATGCAACCAGAAAAATGAAAAGTTGTACTCCATTTGTGTACAATGTGTCAAAATGCATTCTGCTGTCCTGTGTAACTAAAGAGAACAAAAAATAATACAAAAAAGAAAGGTGTAACAACTGAACTTGGCTTATCTTTGAGCCTACAAAATACTGAGTAATATAATAAAACAAAATTTTAACAGGGTGAAAATACAAACTATCAACCTATTTAAATCCTTCCCTAGCATTTAATATTCTCTGAATTAAACAATAATTCTACACTTTGAAAGGTATTTCAATATGCCAACTGGAGAATGAACAGAAAAAAAAAATACAATTCTATTAGATACAGTGATTTCCAAAAAAGAGTAAATAAAAGCCTTCCCTGAAAAGACAACGTGCAATAATTTAAGGATCAGAACTCGGTCTCAATATGTGGGAGCTAGGTTCATAACCCAGACACTGAAGACAAGGAGAATAGAGAGGAGCAAAGAAAACTAAAGTGAAGAGTTAGTGCTGATTCCAGAAACATCAATGTGATAGTGATAGGTGCCCTGCAGCAAGTTTCCAGGAGTCCTCTTAGAGAATCTCACAACAGGGGTATGGATTCATCATCAGGGATGGGAAATGCATACCTGGGCCCAGTGCAGCATATTCTGAACAGAGGTTCCTGCGGGGCTCTGTGCCAAATAGACATCCAAGCGACTCTGTGAAGAGATGATTTCTCATCTAGAGGCTTCTTCATTTTCTTTTTAGTTGCTATTAATATTATCATTGTTGTCATTTAGGAAAAACCATGCACCATACCCAATTACCATATTAACCAAAGAAACCTGTTTAAGCATTCTCCTCCCTACAGCTGTTTCTTTGCTCTGGGTAGTGACTTCATATGGCCCACAGAGGGCGTCCCACTGGTTGAAGACAGAAGGGAAGGCCTCTATTCTTTCCTGAGTCCTCACATAGATCAGAGTGTAGAAGGTCAAGGAATTAACGACCTCAGCATTCTCACCTTCACCCTGCTAATTCCCTGCTTTGATCACAAAACACTGAGAAGAGGTATGAATGCCTCCTTTTGTTTGCTTGATTTAAAACAAAGTGCTAAATGTTCTATGGGGCTCTTTGGAAATTTGTAGGACAGAATTCCTTCAATATATTTAGATTTCTTCTGGATCAAAACAAAAAACACTGTATTTTTTCTTTTTTTTCAATTACATTTGTTTCAAAATAAATGTTATTTCCAAAGAGTTATTTTTCTACCAAAGTGAGCACTAGAAACATCTTAGAGCTTTAAAAATATATATACACCTATTGATAAGCTAGTCAAAACAACTGAATAAAAATAAAAATATCTAGAGTTGAGTTCTGGACATGTGCATTTTTTCAAAATTCCATAAAAGCTACGATGTACCTCTAGTTATGTTTCACTAAAACAAACAGCTTTCCAGATACTATAATATTACATAATCAAGTCCTCACAGTGAAACAAAGGCTGATACAATTACATACATAGACAATGAGGACCTTTAACGAATAGCCAAAGGTGCTATTTTTGTAAAGTCTTTCTTTATGAAATTCAGCCAGGTGGTCAGACCACTTTTGAAATTACTGTCTTTTGTGTTTGCTTCTAGGTCTTTTCACTTAGCTTTGCCTACCTAACATGCTTGTACCTACATGAGATACTTCCCCGCAAGTGCTAAGCAAGCATAGTTTCCCTAGAAAATTGAAACAGTAAAAGAAGAGTGTGTGAGGGCAGTGACTCAGACACACTTTGCATGGAAAGTCTTCTGTGAAAGTCTTAAATGCAAGGAAAATTTTCATCATTCTGATAGAGGACAACCAGGCTCTGGGCTGAAGTCTCTAAGACAAATGGAGACCACCTATTCTCTCTTCACCGCTGGTTTCAAACAACTCCTCTCCAAGTGAGAAGTAAACGAACTTCCTGTCTTTCCCCCTTTTACACTTCAAGTCATCTACCGAGGAAAGGAAACTCAGTTGTTAGAAGTAACCTGACAAGAACCCAACACCAATTCCTCTTAGTTTCCCTTACAGAAAAGCTGTAGCTGTCATTGAGGAGCCATTCCTTTATCTCATTTGATTAATGAGTGTTCTAACAAATAATCATTTCCAAATCACCTTTTGGATGTGGAATATTGAAGGGGGGAATTAAAAAAAAGCAGATGCCTAGAATAACTCCCTGAGATTTTAGTTCAGGAGATCTGAGATGTAGCTCAGGAACAGCAAACTTAACTTCAAAACCATAGCCCTCATCCAAGTGAAGGACTTTTTATTTGTGACATTTTAGCCAACAGCAAGAGTTGGTGAGAATTTTTGGCAGCAAAGCCTTCTTCTCAAATCCTCCTATGAAAGCAGGTAAGATTCGCTACCTTGGGTGGAAGCCATGGACATACAAATTACATTCCCAGAGACAAAAAAGAGACCTTGAAATATGGTTTCTATGCAGCCCAGAGTAAACACCCATCACCTTGGTGCAGTAAAAGGATTGTTTTCCCAGCTTGACTACTCATACATACCATGTTTAGGTTTTTGGGATCAAATCCAGTCATAGTAAACAGGAAATTGCTGCACATATGATGGAATATCTTCCGGTTGCACACTTTGGTGGCAATGAATTGGTCCATCAGTGTGTGAGGGGAGAACATTTTGTCACCAAACAGTATCTGTAAGATTGATTTAAGCATGATCACATTTCATGAATGTGGATGTCAAGAGTGGAAAATGAGTGGCAATTCAGACAAGCACCAGACAGGAGGTGACAATCAGCTCAGTGTTAGTTCTCAGTGAAACCACGAGTTTTGTTAAATTTTGCCTTGGTAGTCCTCTCAGTTCACCTCTTAATGTCTCTACCCATGAATCTTTATTTGGGGCATTTTTTGGCATGCTCCTTGAAAGACCAGTGCCCATAGGAAATTGGTACAGCTTTGGAGTCAGACATATGTATGTTTGATTCTGATTCTGTCTCTTATAACTTAGGGAAGTAATTTAGTTTTTATTATCCTGAATTTTTTCAACTATAAAATGGGAAAACCTTTATCCACTAAGTAGAATCATTGTAAAGATAACAGATGATGCTTAAATTGCACCCTTGTGTAGTTCCTAGCAGCAAACAATAGCTATTATTATGATTAGTGAGCCAATCTTTCCAGAGTCTTTTAATGCTTCATACAAAGAAATGAATCTCTTTTAATGATATTTCAGGCAAAGTTGCAAGTGAGTTGAATGCACCTTATGAACTTTGGAAATCTTTCATTAGCCTAAATTAATATCTACTCCCTGTACATATTAATCCAATATTTGTTTTGCAATATATAATTTTAAATTTTAAGATAATAAAGTACAGTGTGAAAAGACATTTTTTACCTCTTAGAACTTTTGGAAATACCATTTACAGAAAAACTGGCCTATCTTTCTCCTGGAACTCTTCACTAAGTGGCAATTATGACTAAAAACCAGTAATAACTAGCATTTATTTTTTATTTCACTAATGTACTACAAAATCTTATACTATCTTTGGCAAATTGGATCCAGTAAATTCTTACTAGGTATAATTGTTGAATTCTGAGTTTGAAAAATTGCTATGTTGAAGGATTGTGTTGAAGGATGGGAGGGAATTCTTATTTAATAGAACATTTGATACATCATGAAATTTTAATACAAAATATAAAATACCAGGATATAATATTTCTGTTCACACCAAATAGAGAGAAAGAGTAAAGGAGGTAGAGAGGAGAGGAAAGAAGGAAAGGAAGAAAAAAAGAAAGAGAAGGAAGGAAAAAAAGGGAGAGAAGGAGATGGAAGAGTAGGGAAGAAAAAGAAATGTAGGGAATAGAAGGCAAGAACTACAAAATAATCAACCAGTTCATATTTCTCAATTCTTTAGGTCTGGAAAATAATAATAGGCCATTGGAGATATTATCAAATACACTTTGACTTTTTCTTCATTTTGTCATAATTACTAGGACACTTGGATAACATACCAAATAATTAATTTTAACTTACCAAGTTTTGGCTCCCCCTGTGTAACTGTTAACTTAGTAATAGCAGCAGTGCACCTTCATAGTGTGAGTTTATCCTTTAAAAGAATGTTGACATCTATTCAAAGCTCTCAAGTGTGACAAGTTAAAAAAAATGCCACACGAGTAAATAGCTGAACTAAAAGGCAGGAACGAATTTTAATCAATGAACATTTTTATTTTTCATTTACGAATACTGTCTCTGTGCTTTAAAAAATAGATGTAAAAGGAAACAGCCAATACATGGAAATAATCAACCATGAAAGTGTGATGTGAAAGGAAAAGGTTATACCTACCACAATGGACCCTGGTTCTCAGTTCTAATAGCTTTACTAAACACAGGGCTAATTAGCAGGATAGTCTCTGACTTGACTCCCCTGCTATATATTTACCCAAGGACAAATAATTACTCCTTCACCCTAATCTAAGACAGGATAGCAATGCAGGCGAGTCAAAAGGGCAGCACTTCCAAAGTGGCAAATGTGCTAACTTGCAGGTGTAATTCCAATTTGATTCTGGAGGGGGCATGTTTGTCACATAATAGTCAGGAGATAGATTTCCTCTGGTAGCTCTTTTAGTACTTTTATGAGAATTAGAAGTCACCCTTTCTTCTGGAGACATGGTCCGATACAAGGATACATACTTGCCAAGCAGAACATGGACTGAATTCAGCCCTCAACAGCCTCCTAAGCTAGGCACCTTTGTGGATGGGTATATGAAGAACCAGGACTTCATTTGGCTTTGAAAAAGTGGAGAAACCATTAACATATAAGCAAAATCACTGACCTTGAGTTGCCTGATTAGACCTGTGTTCAAGTTTTGGCTGTGTCACCCCATTAGCGGGGTGACTTGAAACAGATTGCTTAGCCTCTTTGAGCCTTAGGTTCTTATTTTAAGAGTTGAAGATGGTACTTAAAACCTTTAATTATAAAGCAAGTATAAAGAGCAAAGGATCAAAGAATGCTATAAATAAAAAAAAAATAGGGAGACAAGAACATAAAGATATAAATGCTTAGGGGCAAAACGGGGAGTGGAAAAAGGAGAAAGGGAAATGAACAGGAGATTTGTAACACCAAGTACTGTGACTTTGAATCTAAAATAAGCTTGACTAGTACAATTAATAATACTAAATAATAACTAACAAGCACTAATTAATAGACCCATTGTGATGCCTAAACATGCCTTATCTCAGTGGCTATCCCAACTTGACAAATTTTACCCATTTTATGAATGTGAAAACTAACTTTAGAATGCTTAAATAACCTGTCCACTGTCATGAAGGGCAGAGGCAAAATGTGAACATAGTTCTATCTGACTCAAATTCTTATGCCTGTACCTTATGTGAGTTGAATTTAATAGAAAGAAATGAACAATCAAAATAACTAATGGTATTTATCAAAAGAAATATACTACTTGAAACGGTCTTTAGAATAAATCATATGGTAGGCCACAAAATAAATCTCAACATGGTAATTAAATAACTTATTCCTGAACTATCATTGATCAAGGAAGAAATCAAGAATAAAATTTAAAAATTTCTTGAAACAAAGGATAATGGAAGCATAACAAATCAAAACCTATAAGATAGAGCAAAACAAGTACTGAGGAGGAAGTTCATAGTAATCGATGCCTCTATCAAAAGAGCAGAAAGATCTCTAACGAACAAGCTATTGTTGCATGACAAAATAACTAGAAAAATGAGCAAACCATGTTCAAAATTAATAGAAGAAAAGAAATAGTAAAAATTACAGCACAGATAACTGAAATTGAAACTTTAAAAAGAATATAAAAGATCAATTAAATGAAGATCTGGTTTTTCAAAAGCATAAACAAACTTGACAAACTTTCACCTAGACAAACTAAGAAAAAAGAGAAGACTCAAAATCAGAGACAGAAGGAGCCATTTCAACAGATACCACAGAAATACAAGGATCACAAGAGATTATGATGAGCAAGTATATGCCAACAAATTTGATAACCTAGAAGAAATGGACAAAATCTTGGACACATATACCTTGCCAGGACTGAATTGTTAAAAAAATAAAAACCTATGCAGAGCAGAGAAATAAAAAGTAATAAGAATCACTAACAAAAAGTCTCTAAAGAAAAGTGCGGAACTAGATGCCTTTGCTGCTGAATTCTACCAAATATTTACAGAAGAACTAGCACCAATTCTTCTCAAATTATTCCAAAAAATTGACAAGGAGTAAATTATTTCAATCTCATTCTATGAAGGCAGCATTACCCTGATACCAAAACCAGACAAGGAAACAACAAAAACAGAAAGCTAAAGGCCAATATCCCTGATAAACAGACAGAAAAATCTTTAACAAAATAGTAGCAAACCAAACCTAACAGCACATGTGAAATGTTATTCACCATGATCAAATGGAACCCATCCCAGGGATGCAAAGGTGATTCACCATTCTCCAAATTAGTAAACATGACACACCATATCAACAAAATGAAGGCCAAAAGCCATGTGATCATCGCAGTAGGTTGAGAAAAAGCATTTGATAAAATTTCACATTATTTCCTGATAAAAACTTCGACAAAATTAGGTAAAGAAAGAATATACCTCAATATAATAAAAACCATATTTTAAAAGCCCAGGGCTAATGTCATACTAAATGGAGAAAACTGAGAGCTTTCTTTCTAAGATCTTAAATGAGAAAAGGATATTTTCTGTTACCATTTTAATTCAATATAGTAGTGCAATCAGTTAAAAGAAAAAATAAATGTATCCAGTTTTTTAAAGACAAATTTATATTATCACAGTTGGCAGATGACAGAATCTTATATAAAGAAAAGACTCACCAAGAGCCACCAAAATCCTATTGGAACCAATAAATGATTTCAACAAAGTTGTAGGATACATGGATAACATGCAAAAACCAGTAATGTTTCTACCTGCAAATAGAGAATTATCTAAAAAAAAAAAAAACAAATAAAGAAGGCAATCCCATTTAGAATAGCTATAAAAAATAAAACATCTTGGAACAAATTTAACCAAAGAAATAAAAGATCTCTCTACAGCAAAAACTACAAAATACTGATGAAAGAAATTGAACAGGACACCAAAAAAATTAGATATATTTTGTTCATGGATTGGAAGAATCAATATTGTTAATGTTCACATACTCCCCAAAGAAATTTGCAGATTTAATGCAATCCTTATCAGAATACCAATGATATTCTCCACAAAACTAGGAAAAATTCTAAAGTTCATGTGGAAACACAAAGAAAACCAAATAGCCAAAGTAATCTTGAGCAAAAAGAATAAAACAAGAGGTATTATTCTACCAGATTTCAAAATATAGAAGTATCTTAATCAAAACTGTGTGATATTGGTATGAAGCCTAGAAGTAAACCCACACATCCATAGCCAACTATTCTCAACAAAGGTGATAAGAACACATATTAAGGAAAGGTCACCTTCTTCAATAAATGGTGCTGCAAGAATTGCATATCCTCATGCAGAAGAGTGAAGCTAGACCTCTGTTTCTCACATTTACAAAAATCAACTCAAAATGGATCAAAGCTTAAATGCAAGACCTGAAACTCAGAAAAGGAAGAATAGAGAAAATGCTTTAGAACATTGGAACATGCAAGGATTTTTTTATATATGTAATACCCAAAAGCACATGGAAAAAATGGACACATGGGTTTATATCAAACTAAGTAGATTCTGTACAGCAAAGGAAACAATCAACAGAGTTCACTCTGTCTTTTCAAAGACAACCTCCAGAATAAGAGAAATATTTGCAAACTTAATTTAACAAGAGATTAACATCCAGAACATATAAGCATACTAAGTCAATAGAAAATAATATCATTTAAAAAGGGGCAATAGACATTTCTTGAATGAAGATATGCAAATGGTTAACATCATTAATCTTCAGGGAAATGGAAATCAAAACCACAATGAATTATCACTTCACTTCAGTTAGAATAACTATTACCAAAAGGACAAAGATGGTGGGTGCTAGTGAGGATATGGGGTAAAGTATCTCCTTACACATGGTTGGTGGGAATGTAAATTAGTACAACCAATATGGAAGACAGTATAGAAGTCCCTCAAACCAACCAACCCATCAATCAAATCAGCTCTCACTTAAGATGTGATTGAGAGATGTCACCAAAGAGAAACTTCTAGACATAGATGAAGACACCAGGGTAGAATGGCATCAACATGAGTTCCCTGAATCCTGCTAATTAATGTGTACTTTATCAGTAAGCCTAGAAGGATACCTTGGACACCATTATATTCTCAGATGTTTGTAAAATGTCATTTGTCATCTTTTGAAATCAGTGGAAACAGATATAGTTATTTCAGATTTTTATTTGGAAAGTGACATACCTTGATGGTTTGCCTGGAAAGAGTTGTTAATTTTTTCATAGGACTTTGGGTGTACTTCACTGTGACAACTGGTGCCAGTGCAAAAAATATCTTAATCCGCTTAGCCAATTCTGGATTCGTGGAGAAGGCTATGAAAGCTGAAAGTGAAGTAGACACTAGTTCACAGGTTTAAAATAATTTCCTCTTCATTTTAAGTGATAGTAAGTATAGCCACATTAAAAACAAAACAAAACAAAAGAAGAAGTCAGAGTAATAACCATTTGTGGGGTGGAATTTCTAGGTTTCTCAAGGGTATGAAGACAATTCAGAATAAAGTGAGTTCTTTTATTCCTGGGGAGTACAGGTCTACTTATATGGAAGTGGAAGAGAGGGTTCAAACATCCTCTATGGAGGGTGGTTAAATCCAGTTTGGTGGATCATTCCAGCTTGACTATGATTTGGTGTCAAAGTCATACTATAAACTTGGCTTCACATTCACTAGCTCTTTAAATGTTAACTCTCCAGTGTGAGTCTCACTTTACTCAATCTATAAACAAGGATAATTGAATCCTTAGAGAATGATCCATAGATATGAATATACATACAAATATATGAATATATATAAATGGATAATTCAAAATTTTATATATGAATCTTCCTCTAAAGATTTTTTTAAATATATAAAACTTAAGGTATTACTTAGCACTCTCAACATTAGAAGAAAACCTGAAATTCAACTATTTGTGAATTACAGATATTGGTCTCAGATGTTTATTGTTTCCAATGAGATAAACAGTCAGTGAGAGGACAGAGGTACCTCATGGCTCCACCCACATGGCCCTACCCACATCTGGCCTACCCATGCCCCCCTGGCAGGCAGAAGCCACATTGATTGAAAAGTATAATCACAATTTTGCAATTGTCAGCTTTCTTTTCCAGACTGTGAGATCCTCAAAGGAAGATAGATATCATATTTATCTCTGCTTCCCAACCATGTAACACAAATTCTCACAAATATTCAGTGGGTACATAAATGAATAAACAAATTCATTTTCTCTTTTAGGCCTATCAACCTCCAAAATTCAATGTTGGAGAAAAATCCCTTATTGTCATCCTTGTTTTATTCCCTTTTCAGAAACAGTCAGGGCATATTGTTTTCTGTTTAAAGTTCCAAAACTAGAGACTCTACAGAGAGATACTGACCCTGTCCATAAAAATGGAAGCAGCCCCGATGTTCTCTGATCACTCACCTATGGTGGTGCCCTGAGAGTGGCCCACATAGTAGAGTCGCTCCTGTCCAGTTTTCTCTATGATATGATTGATTGTGGCTGGAAGGTCATATTTAGCCATCTCATCCAAACTGCCAAAAGAAAAAAAAAGGAATAATAAAATTGGAAAAGACATCTCATTGTTAGGCCTGTAGTATTTAACATATTCATTGTAGACATCTGCTTTTGTAAAATATGAGACTAGAGTTAATGTGTGATATTACACATCTGAGCAACATTTCAGGATGTTGCTTTGATTTGAAAAGACATTTTAAGAAACAAGAATCAGAAAAAATTTAATTTGTAAAAGCCTACTAAAACTTTTCCTGTAAAGCTAGTTCTGTTTCGTTTAACCTCATAGCAGATTTACTACAAAACAAAACAAACAATAAACCCAACAATTATTTGGAATGCTCATCTAAAAATCAGGAGAATAAACTGAACACATTCACAGACCTTAGCCCATCTGAATCAGATATCCAGGGAAGAGTCCTGGTGATCCTCATCTTTGTGGCCTCAGGTGCTCCTGGATCCTGTGTATAGCTTGGGAAACATGCATCTAGGGAATCATCTTGTCACTTGCAATAGTGCAATGACACAACCACCCTGTGGTGTGGAATTAGGAAATGCCAACTGGTTTCCAGAAGGAAGGCAGGAATGAAGCCAGGGAACAAGTGGCTTTAGTGACCTCCAAGGCATGGTTCTTAGCTCCTATGCAAGTGCATGGGTTTGTCCCTTTGAGGAAGCAGGTTAGGCTTCTGAAGCAGAGAGCACCCCCAGGCACTGCTGCTGACAACTCTTTGCTCTTTAACTGTTCTGTGATCAGGAGGCACAGGTGCAAACACATGCCCCTGAACACACACACACACACACACACACACACACCAGGAAGGAAGAGGTGGGGGTGAAAAACCAACAACAATACAACAAGAAGGACATTTATGGACAGAGGAAGAAAGTTTTTTTTTTCTTCTTGTGGATTCCATTGGATGCATTGAGACCAAAGGAAAAATCAACAGATGTTCTTTCATATAAATGAGCAAACTACACATTTTATTCATTTGCAGGCATCTCCTTACCTAAAGGCCCAGTATTCTGGGGATTTGGGTGACAATTTCAGGTGTTTTCTGGACCAGGTGTTCCCTCGGCTGTTCCCCAACCATACATCATAACCATTATCTGCCAGAAGGAAAGCCAAGCTGTTGTTGGGGAGGTTACAGATCCAGTCACTGGCAGATGCAATTAAGCCATGCTGCAAATACACTACCGGCTTAGGAACTGCAAGACACAGACAATAAGATTTTCATGTTTGAACTTCCTCAGTGTCTAGATGAAAATTGTCTTTCCTAACTTCCTAAAGTATAGAAGAAAGGTTAGACTTTTCTTAATGATTTGCTGGGCAAGTGATTTATCTTTTCTATGCCTTATGATTTATAAAATGGAGATTATGTATAATGCTATGTAGGTACTGCAGTCAAATTGCCCTGATTCAAAATTCATTTTGCTATGTATTAATCCCATTGTGGATCAGTTAACTTATCTGCATAATGGAAAATGATAACAGAAGCTATCTTGTAGGGTAGGGATAAGAATTCAATGATAATTAAAATACATAAAGACTTTTCAGCATAACAAACATTAGCTGTAATACTATTATTTATATTAATAACTTTATTTCTCAAGAAATAAAAAACTTTAAGGTTTTCTTGAAATGATAAAAATGATAACAAAAACACCATTCATAGAATGTTTGCTGAATGCCAGACACTATGCAAATTCTATAGGCACTGCTTCATCTTATTTGAATTGTTAGAAAGCAAAATGCAAGCCCTAAGTAGAATATCACACAATCACACAATGAAAAACTGTTAAAAAAAAAAAAAAAAAAACCTACTCCCAATGTAAAATTGAAACATTTTAACTAAAAAAGAAAAGATGCCTCTGATCCCAGCTACTTAGATTGCAAGTTTGAGGCCAGCCTGGGCAACTTTGTGAGACTATGTCTCAAAACAAACCATGAAAAGGATGAGGATATAGCCCACTAGTAGTGTGTCTGGGTTCATTCCTCAGTGCCACCAAAAAAAAAAAAAAAAAAAAGAGGAAAAAAAAGAAGGGGGAGGAAGGGGGGGGGAAAGTGTGACAGTATGTTTGAAAAAAGTGAGAAATAACTAAATAGCTAGAGTCTTTCTCTTTCTCTCTCTCTTGTTTTCTTTTTTCTTTTTTGGAGGGGAGGGGGTACCAGAGATTGAACCACCAGGGGCACTCAACCACTGAGCCACATCCCCAGCCCTTTTAATTTTTGTCTTTTGAGTCGGGGTTTCACTAAATTGCTTAAGGTCTCCCTAAATTGCTGAGGCTGACTTTGAACTTGGAATCCTCCTGCCTCAAGCCACTAGGATTATAGACATGCACCACCACACACGGCTCTCTTCTTTACAAATGATTTCTGATGCCGTGTTGGTACCTCAAAACACTATGTCAGGTCTCTTTTGGAACTAGACTGATGTCCTCATAGTATGCTAACTTGACTGTCAGAGAGGTAGCCTTCTTGAAGCATGGAACTAAGGGTTCATGTCCATCTAGTTACAATCTGGAGAGAAGGGAAAGAGTGCTATTACACTGCCAAAGTCCAGACCTGCCAAGCAGCTGTCAGAGCTCATATCTCTTTCTGATCTGAGCCCTCAAGCAGCTGTTTGTTGTAGAGATTTCTATTTGGTACATTTTAGCTGCTACGTAGCAGAAATGAAATAAATCCAAGGCCATTTAAAAGAGGTAAAGATTTAAAGTACTCTCATGAGTATTTACAAAGACAATGGAGTTAATCTGGCAAATAATTCTATAAAGTAAGAGGCATCATTATTCCCTTCTCTTTTTTAAAAGTCTAGACTTTTCTTTAATCCTTCTTTTATTGAGAAGTTTTGTTCTACAACATGCCAAAGGAGAAAAGGGGCTGAGGAAGTGAGGGGAAAAAGTATATGATTTCTACAAAAAAATTGTTGTTTTTGTTGTTGTTTTCCCTACAGATAGCAACCTGCATTGTAGGGAGCTAGAAATGACCCTTTAATAAAATTTAAGCAAAGAATTAGTAGGGTCATATTTACTAAAAGTAAAATCACACTGACTTGAGTAGAGAAGTGATTACAAGTAGCAGTGATTGCCAGTTAGAGGGTATTGTAGTAGTTGAGATTATGTCCAAACCTAGGTTGATCAAATAAACTTGAGAGGAGCTTTCAGATTCGAGAGAAATTTAGAAAGCAAAATTGATAATCCTTGGTGACTGGTAGCAAAACAGAAGTTGAGAAAAAACTTTTGTTTTGTCCAAAACTTTTGTGATGTCCAGAATGGCTCCTAGGTTTCTGATTTTCAAAACCATACACTGGTATCACTAGAGTGAGATACATTTTTTTTTTTTTTTGCTGTCGTTTGTTTCTTGTTTATTTGGAAGGAGGATGAAGACTTGGAGGAACACAAGACCCGATAAATCGTGCATATGAAAATGATTTAAAACTTCAAAGAGTTATACAAATAAAATAGGGAGGGGGGCAATTTCCCTCCTCAAATGGAAGGGACTGTGACCTAGTTTAGAACAAAAGTTTCTCTGCAGCTATCGGGATGCTTACAGGCATCCCTGCTTTACGTGTTTTTCCTTTTGTAACAAAATAAATCATACCAGTTTTCCTTGAGCATCTTCTTCCATGAGGAATCCTATAAATTCCGAGAATATAGCCATCCTTTGTGACAACATCATAGTTTTCACAAGGATAGCCCCAGTAAGAAATAATCTGGCTCTAGAAAAGGAAAAGAAAAATAAATAACATCATGATGTAATCTCTTCCTTTTCATGCTTGCATTGAAATATAGTATTTTAAATTGCAAATTCATGCTCATCAATCTATGTGTTGGGACTGATGGTTTGAGGGTTTATAGAAGAGGTTGCATGCAAAAGCATGGGGAAGGCAGGGCGGGGTGACTCTACATGCCAGTTTCTACATCCCAGACAGCTCAGGACAGTCTCTGATTATGCCTGTTGGTCTAGAATTACTAAAACACAATAGTTCATTCTCAAAATGTTCTGTTACAAATTTATGTGGCCATCTAATGAGCAAGACCACAGGGTTGTACAGTGTTTGTTGCTGATAATTGAGCAGAGAGGGCCACATTGAGGGAGACTCCTAGTCTAATTTGATTTTCATGGGGTAAAGGTAGGGCAGTAAAAATACCTGAACTCATTCTCCCCTTTTTTTCTCTATCTTTTGCTCAAGATTTTTATTGGTAAAATGGATCTGAAAACCAAAGGTGAAAGGAGATTTTTAACCTAGTCCTTATAGATCAGCTAGGTATAAAAGAACAGAGTTTGTTAGAAGGCTTAGTAGGAGAGTGAAGGCTTAGTAGGAGAGTGAAGGCTTAGTAGGAGAGTTAGAAGGCTTAGTATCTGTGCCCCAGTCACAGATACACAAGCGAGAGGGCACTACGGGGTATCTTCTGCATAGAGGTTTGTATGCCCTGTCTCATTAATCTTTATAAGAGGCCTTTCAGCTAGAATTTCGCCCATTTTACAGTTGAGAAAAGTGAAGTTCAAGAAGATTAGTAATTTGTCCAAGATTATATACTAGGAAGAGAAAAAAAGATTAATTACAGAAAAAATTAATTTCAAAGCCTATATTCTTATAATGAAACTATGCATTTGCCTCTATCAGCACACAGATGTGTGCATAATTTATAAGACTATATAAAACAGAGTTTAAGAATTCAGATTCTGGAGACAGACTATATACCACTGAATTCCTTCTCTTTCTCTTATTAACTATGTTACTCTGGGAAAATTACTTAACCTTTCTGTGTTCATTTTATGGTTGAGATAATAATAGTAGCTACTCACACATATTTGTGAAGATTAGCTATAATAGAGTAGATATAATAGTGTCTGGAACAAAGAAAGTGTTCTCTGAATGTTTGTTATTCTTACAATCATTATGAAAGAATGAAAAGCCAGAAAGCACTTGGACTAGGGAGAGAAGATTATTCATGACCATGGGAAAAGGAGGAAAATTTAGATTTGAGGAAATACATTCATGGGCTATGAGTTTGGCAGTGTGGTAGGAGGTCAGGGGTACCTGCTAGATACTTTGGAGAGACACAAGTAAGAAACTCTGATGGTTTCATTCTTCCTAAAGTTCTAATTGGAGCTTGAGTGTGGGTGAGGACACCAGTAGGGCACTGTGTATCCCAGAGTATGGAGTATAACCAGTAGTAGACATTTCTCATTTGTCTTTTTGTTTATTTCCCTTGCACTTCCATTCTGCTTCTGGTGTGAATTATTGCAAGTTAAATACTTTGAACTATAAGCAACAAACATCAATCCTAGCTTATTAAACCAAAAGGTACACTGGTATTCCTCAAAAAATAAAAAAAAAACTCCATGAAAAACCTCAGGAAGAACTCCAGGATACTCTATGGGGATCATTAGTATTAACTTGTGAATCTTTCTCTCCAGGAAGCCACCATTAGATCAAACCGCCAGAAGAGGGAATATTGCTGCTCCAATTTAGGTGACAACTCTTGGATTAGTTAGCCATGCCAAGGAACATGGGAGGAAGCACAGATTTAATCACTGGAAGAAGAAAACCAGACAGGCACACCAATCATAACTAAAATGATCACTAATTAATAATTCCTTATCTTAATTAGCTTTTTTTCTATGTATGACTTACAATATTCATATTAGCTTCAGGATTTGTGATGCTTCCTTTCTTAACATAACCATATACAGGTCCAAGAAGAAGCACCCAGCATGCACTTGCTAAAAGCTGCCACATTTCCAGTCTGCCTGGGAAATGAAATATTAATGGATTTGTCATCAAACAGAAATTCTACAAAATGAAATCTGGTGTATTCTTTTTATAACACTACTCTGGGAGAGAACAGAAACATACACTTCTAGGTTGTTCTTTAGCAAGTAACATACAGAATTATTCAGGACTCATTCCATGAAAAATTTTGTATGGAAGGAAGGAAAAAAGGAAGGAGTTGATTACATTTTTAATTTAGGGCTATATCTATTGGAAAGATAAGATGGAAATTTTTTAAAGTTGGCCTTCCCTTTCAGGGCATTGACAGTTTAGATGTCCTGCTTTCTGCTGAATGATTGGTATTTTGAGGCTCTGAAATCACAATTACTGGCCAGATAAACTTGCTATCCTGGGTAGAGTAGATCCAGCTCTCTTCTGAAGTGGTCAATCTGGAGAGCCTGTGGAGACTTGTAATGGTGCAGGGGAAGAAGTCTATGTGACTAGCACAGTACGATGCTTGTAGGAAGAGTTGGAATCTAGATCCAAGAGGAGGCACCAGAATGAACAGGTTGCTTTTTTGTAGCCATGACATAAAGCCTAAAAGCTACCTTTGTTTCAATCCTCTGGGTAATGGAGCTGGATATAGAAGGGTGCCACACCCAGGCCTGAGTAGTCTCAGTGTGCCTCATTTTGTAAGGAGTGTCAAGTCCACTCCAAAGAGCTTCTTTTCAGGCACCTCTTAATGAGGGTGTGCTTCCCTGCTTGGCCCTATCTAAGCCTCATACTATTAACCATAATTGTTGGGTAAGTCTGTCTGATTGAGGTACCTCTCCTTAATGATACTCCAAGAGTCCTCATTTCTTTGACCTGTTTCTATGACAGTTCCTGATGAATATTGCCTTTTCCTATGTTCCATATTAACATAATGTTGGTTCTTACTAACATCTATAATGATATTAGACTAAGAAAAGAGGAGATATTATAATTTCCAGGAGACTTTCAGTCTTCAAAGATGAGACCATTAGTATCAGATACCCAATCAATATAGATTTTTATATATATAATCAATAATAGGTATATTGATCTATCATTCTAAATCAGCATTTCACACTGCTGTTCTGTAAAACATGTCTCCCATGGATATTTGGAACAAAGGATTCATGTGTAATCATAAGTTTAATTATACATGATTAACATGTTAATCTACATGTTTGTATGTATATATTACATATATGACATGATTATAGATTCGTATATAAATTCTATAAATATGACTTGCAATTTTGTTATTATGATTTCATTGCTTGAATAATACCAATTAAACATATTATGACCTAGATTATATTAGAAACACCATTGAGAAATGCTGTTTTGATATTTGTTTCTTTCCCTATTTACTATACCGCATACACACAAAAATCTGTGTAATGCAGGGAAAACCAAAAAAGATGCAAATAACCCCAACTCAGAACCTTGTCTTTCAAAAGTTTCTTCAGGAGGATACTGTCCATGACCATGGAGACAGTTGCTACAGTCTTACCCATTTGGTTACAAATGATAAATATCATAACATGGCTGTATGTATTTTCTCCTACCTACTGAAGTCAGTTTGGATAACTGTGAATTTTCAAAAGAATATTGCCTTACTGGCTTTTTGGTTTCAAACTAAGTTTAAATATTTCACATCAAATGCATGTGAATTACATATAGGCAGCTCCCATAAGTAATGCATTTTACATTGACAGATGTATATTGATGATAAAATCAAGGATGCCAATTTCTCAATGAAGATTATCAGAAATAATGGAACCTTTATTCACACTTCTCATTGCGCCACAATAGGAACTGTCAGATTCATCAAGCAGACATTCAACCAGAGTTTATGCCCATGCTTAGATAGTATTTGTGATTAATCCACACCTTAATTCTCCACTATGGTCAGAAATGGAGGAGAGAGTTGGCCAGAATATGCACATTACAAGCACCCTAAAGGGAGCTCTAATGTGCTTTGGTTGGGATAGCACATGAAGGCTAGCATCTACATATGGCTCTCTGACAAATCTCAGTTTGCTCAATGGTAATGTAAAGCTAATGATGAATGCTTGGTGAAAAGTTTTGAGTTGAAATTCTGGCTCTGACCTTCAGAGATTAAGTCAGCCATGAAAATATAGCTCTTAGATTCTTGAATGCAGGAAGCAGCACTGGCCATCAGCCATAGCTCCAGTGCTCTCAAATCCATCACTTTATCCCACCAAAGCCCCATACTGGAGACACTTAATAAGTGTTGGCAATTACTGTTATTATTATTATTAGTCATGTGATTCTCACTAGTCAATTTAACTTCCCTTGAAACTTAATTTCCTTATCTGTATCATTGAGATAGAAACACCTACCTATGGGGTTAGCTCGAAATAATAAATAATGATGTAGTAAATAAGATGACAATATCTATAAAACATCTAATGGTATTTGACTCTCAATAAATGGTAGCTATTGTTATAGCATATCTTCTATTATTCTAACAATGGTTGACTCCAATAATGGTGGCTATTGTTATATCTTCTATCATTCAGTGATTCTCTCAGATGTGGATGTCTTGCTCTCTACTTCTTCCACAGGCTTCTTAAAGGCAAGAACTACCTTCTATACTTTGCTTGCATTCACATTGTTCTTTTCCTTTGTATTGCTAGGCTTCTTCATATTGGAGATGGCACAATTCTTTCAATGGAATTGTAAAATATGACAGCATATTTTGTATCAACACTTCTCATATAGGAACATGTAAGAGCAGTTAAAAATTTGTTTTCATTACTTCTATCAATAATCTTCCATTTTTACTTCATAGAATGCCCCAACGACTTAATCTATAATGTTTATACCATGGTTTGAGCAGATGCTCAAATTTTAATCTTTGTAATTATTATTTTTCCTCAGACAGTAGTAAATGTCAATTTAGAAATTTGGCAGGATTGATTTTACTCAATTTTTTTACTCAATCCTTAATCCCTCTTGTAAAATTATTCGCAAAAAATTAACTTATAGAAAATTCTTCAGAGTATTCTTCAAATAAACATTATAAAGTTTGGACACAGTATAATTCATTAGAAAATCAAAACAGAGGAGCAGTTTTGTCTTAACAGATTTTAGTATAAAATTCTTATTCCTGACAAAATTGAAAATGAGTTCGAACCCAGAGGTATGAAAACATCCTTTGTATGCAGGTCACTTGCCAAGCAAATGAAAGAAATTTACAACAAAGTCAAAGACTATACTTTCAGGGATCACTTCCACAGTAGGTCATGAAAACAAAGCCAATGCAAACATGGCCAATAAAATGTAAGTAAAATGTGTGACATTTTCACAGCCCAAAGAAGTTGTGAAAATTACCATGAGAATTATGTATTTGTGTATGTAATATAAATTACATATTTACAATCATCTACATAATTGTAAAAGGAAGCCAAGTGTAATAACAATAAGATCCACAATCATATCTTTTGTTATCAGTGACAGCAGACATTTTCATTTTTTCTTGATTAGTCTGTTCAGAAAGATTGAACTAAGAAATCTCTATACATAGGTGGGAGGTAGAAAACATGTAGTAGGTAATCTTTTGGAGAAAAGGATAAAAGATCCAAATTTATAATGAGTTAATATGATTTATATGACTATAGAAGCTAAGCAACTAGCTGAAAGAGCCTCCTCCCCAACCCAAATAGAGAAAAGTTAGAAAGAGGGAAAGAGGTGGAGGAAAGGAAGAAAGAAAAAGGGAAGAAAGGAAAGAAGAGAGGGAGAGAGGGAAGGGAAATTGTACAGTAAACAACAAAAGTGTAGGCAATCTGGGTGCTATTTTTAAACTTTTACTTCCTGACTTAATTATCTATGCTTGAGCAATTCCCCATGTCCAGTTGTTGGTAAATAATACTCCCAGTACTCACAAAGGCACTTGAACTATTATTTCTCAATATTTCTGAGTGAGATGTTAGCCAAAAGCTTATGGACATCATACATTCAGCTTATTTCCATTCTGTAGATCAAATTACAAATTATTTTCCCAGCTGTGCAAACAGTTGGCAAAGTTTATTATTCTCTTCTTGACCATAAAGCAGAATTAGGAAAAGTTCCTGGGAATAGTCAAAAAGGTCTAGAGGAAGACTAGAAGACAGAGATGAAGACTACAGTTTGGACCTTTCTTTTCCTATCATCAATAGTACAAAGGGCCAAAATTGCATGCTCTGCACAGCCTACCTAATAAGGTTGTTGCAAGTTTTGAAAGAGCTCATTTTAAAAGGTAGCCTATTTAAATCATGAACAATTACAAAATCCAGGAATATAAGGCAGAATGCATCTTCATTTTAGGAAGACATGAGAGCAAGGGAATGCCTTTGCTACATTTCCGAATTCATGCCAGTGGAGTTAAAAAACAAGCCTAACCTTTCATTTGATATCCCTTGAATGAAAATATCCGGAAGCAGGCAGATAATGATGGAAGCAGGTAGAAGAACATTCCAAGGGAATCTGGTAATCACAACTACTTACTTAACAGAGGCTTTGAGAATTTGTCCTTGAGTTTATTATTTAAAGGAACTAGCTGACAAAACAGACAAATTCCATGGTCAGGTCAGCCAGGTGGGATCTCTCCTACTATCTCCTGGTTGTCAGCCTCCTCCTGTGCTTCCCATGATTGACTTCAAGCTCCACCATTCGCCAGTCACACCCACACATCTCCACCCCCTCTCCCTGACACAGCAGCACTAAGCACTCTTTTCCCCCAAACCCATTCACTCAGGTAGCTCTCACTAACCACACGCTTTCATATATTTTCTAGATGAAAAAGAAATCCAAGTCCAAAAGTCTTACCTTGATGAGTCATCTGAGCTCTTGTCCCTGAACCTTCCAGGGCATATTCACTTTGATTTCTTTTTGGAACCTTTAATACAACATACCCCTAAATAAAATCACCATCATTTCCTGTTTCCATTCTACTTTTATCTTTTCAATTCTAAACTACTTTTCCCCAAATCCTGAGAGCAGGAACTTGGAAATTTTCTTATATTCTCTGATTTCTGCATACCCTATAACCAATCTATTACTAAATAATGATGCTCTTCTTTCAATTCTTTTTCAAATTCCTTTTCAGAACTTTGTTCAACATTTGCTTTTTTCTTTCAATCTTCAAAAATAATTTTCAATTAGTACTGCTTCTTCCCCAGTGAGTATCTCATACCCAATGCCTGTATCATTATCCTGAACTCTTGACTAGTCTTTCCTTCTTTCATTCTTTATGACTCAAATCATTATGCATGTTGCTGCCAGGTTAATTTTTATGAAATCATTTCATCTTATCAAATATTCACTTAAGAAAACAATGAAAACTTCTATTTCCAACCATGGTGATGTAACTCATACAAGACTAGTTCTCTAGCTGATAAAATGTACAGCTTGATTGTTTTCTATCTTCAAACCCAGAGTATGATACCACAATCCTGAGATAGATGAATTATCTGGTGTCAAGAGAGGAATCAAGATAAAGTGCTAAAAAATATTTGATCATTCTAAAGGAATGCATGTAAAGAAGGTAAAAGGGAAAGAAGAAAGGAGAAGAAAGGAAGGGAGGAAAGAGAGAGGAAAATAAGGCAATCAGAAAACAAATAGCAAGAGGTCAACATGGCAGATTTAATCCAATTTTATCAAAAATTACATTCAGTGTTAATGCACAAAACAATTAAAAGACAGAAATTGTCAGACAATAAAAAAGCAAAGCCCAATTACACTTTTTCAACAAGTGATACACTTCGAATACAGGTGTATCAGGATATCAAATACAGGGAAACAGGTTGAAAATAAAAGAAATCCAGAAGTATACCATGTAAACAGTATGTACAAGAAAGCTGATATATCTATATCAGAAAAATAGACTTCAGAACAGAAAGATTACCAGACATACAGGGATAGTTCATAATATTAATTCATGTGGAAGACAAAAGTCTATTCAGCAAAGATAATTATCAGGCATCAAATAGTACCACTTTAGAGTAGATGAAGAAAAAACTGACAGTACTAAATGGAATTTCGTTTTGTAGTTGGAGATTCCGACATCTCTCTTTAAATAACTGAAATTATTGGGACTCAGTATTGGGGCCTCAAGGTATGAAGCTCTACCATGCTGAGTATTCTGAACTAAAGAGCTTGGAAGTCTTCAGAAGCAGCCTCAGAAGCAAAGTATTTCTCCCTGACCTCCTGCTCTTCTGTTTCTCATTCCTCTTCCCTTCCCCTCATCCAAGCTAGTAATGGAAACCAGAATTCTTCCCCAAGGCACATCATAGATACTAGCAGGCCTACAAATCAAGTCATAAAACCTAGAAAGATTAGTTATAACTGTGAGGAAGGAATGCTACACAGAGGGGCCAAGAAGAATCTGAACAGACAAGTCTTGCTGGGTTTCCCCTCCTCAGTCTATTAACATTACATCATGCATTTTTGTCCAACCACATTTATACACAGATGTCCATTCTTCATCAAATTCAAGCAGAGAAACAGTTTTCCCTAGGGCTTGGGCTCTTTATTTTTGAAATCTCCCATGTCGTATAACACTAATTAAATAAGTTTATTATGCTCTTTTCTTGTCAATCTGTCTTTTATCATAGAAGTATTGACCATGACCCATATAATGAATGAGAAAAGGTATCGCATCTTTCCAGTTCCTATAGTTTCTGGTATCCAGTGTGGGTTGACTGAGACACATGACGTTCTCCAGAGCTTGCAGATGAGATTCAGAGGCAGATGATAAAAAGCTGAAATAGAAAATTTAGGATTTTTTTTTTGAACCAAGGTCAGCTTCCCCAGATCTCTTAACTGGAGAGCCTGGTCAAGAATGTAAGGTAAATTTTTTCTTTATCCTTTCCTTCCCAAATTCAGATCGTCAGGAGAAAATAATTGCATGACTAGTTACTGAATATAAATTCTGGTGATTTTTTTCTATGAGTACTTTTGTTTTCTGATTTCTTTCCTGCTAGACACAGTCTTTGTTTTCCTTTTTTGAAGTTTTTGTGTCACTTTGCATAAGGGGAAGAACACAGGTATAGACCTTTATCAACCTGTTTAAGCCAGCTTCCAGTCAGACTGGAGTTCATAGTATTCACCAGACCAGAGTCTATTTAGACAAATTTGCTGTGGGCCCCCCAAACAAAAAAATAGATGAGGTTCCATTTCATCTTGTTTTACATCCTAAGAGCTTGGCTTTGTGACCAAGTGAGAATTGTCTGGTCTTGGCCACCCAGGAGGTACAACTAATACACATTCAGCAACCAATCAGAAAACACTGGGGATTCCAGATACAAGTTATTTAGCTGCATTCTCTTTATCCAATCCTACTAAACTCTCAGGGAGATCCGTTTTAATAACAAGTCTCACTTATCAGGGGATTTTGTCTTCTTAACCTTTGTTGCCTGCTTAGTTCTGGGAAAGCCCAACACTGAAAGTACCTACTGGTGTCACAGATGAGTGCACTGGTGACATGCCATATTCGTGTGGGATGCCAGTGTTCACAAAACACTGTCCTTAACCATTCATGGCCCTGAGGATCTTTGGCTCTCTGAGTCTCTCTGGGAGTGAATGTTTGGATCCTGGGGGCTTCTGTATTTTCTTTGGGAACACCTATTGGTTTCAAAGTAAAGATTTATTCTAAGCCCCATAAGTTGCCTTCTGGTCTTTCTGTGAAAAAGTTTACTGTACTGAATCACTATTGGAATAAATATGCTATTTAAGATCCTAATTGTCAATGTCCAAATGATGGCTCTTTTGAAGTGAAAAGACTTTTATATTTGAAAAAAAATTAAGCAATTGCCTTATTGGTATTTATGGGAAAATCAAATTAAAAGAAGGAAAATTTTTTTCAGGAGTTCTATAGTTCATCTTTATAGGAGTAGAAAATTATTGGAAATAATTCAAACATTCCATCAATAATAGATATACAGTTATATTTATGCAACAGAATACTATTCATTAACAATTTTGGCAGCATGGATGAATTTCACAAACCTTATGCTGAGTGAAAGAAGCCAGACCCAAAGAATGCATATACTATATAGAATTCCAATTCTGTGAAGATCAAAAGCAGATCAAACTAATCTATAGGAACAGAAGTGTTTGTTTGCTGGTGGGTGTTGACCCTAAAGGCACAAGAAGAAACCTTAAAGGTGATTGGCAGTATTTTATGCTTAAATTGGGGCCATTGTCAAGACTCATCAAACTGTACAATTACAAGGTGCATTTTACTGAATGTATAACCCAATTAAAAAGAAAAGGAAAAGAAGGTTGCAAAGAAGATTTTTCCCAATTATTACTGTGCTGGCATAAATTAGTGCAACTTATTTGAAAACATATTGCTTTATTTACTAGAAGTTTTGAGTAATATCCATATCTTATACCTCAGAAGTTCTATTCAGTATATTTATACTAAGAAGAGAGATTCTCAATTTGAAGATGAGGGAGGGATCTTTTTGTAAAATATTGTTTAATTCTCATTTGTAATAAAAAAATTAAAAACATTTTTTCAATTATAGAAGGATGTCTAAACTATAATGTGTAAATTTAATCTCAGATAAAACCCTAAATCATCTATAAAAGTGATATAATAAGATAAAACATAATGCTATGTTAAATGGAGGGGAAGAATTGCGAGAAGACTGGTATATACCAGAAGTCTTCATCTTCATACTAGGGTATACAAAAATTTTGAAAAAAATACATAGAGGCACTTAAATAGTTTTGAAAAAATGAAATTCTAGGCCTTGTACTCCCATAAAACACTCATTTGTGATGTGGATATGGCATTGAGAACCTGTTTCCAAGCAGGTCTTTTCCTTTCAAACCGCACAGAGGAAAACCTTCTCTCCTTCCCTTCTTACTTTGGTGAATTGTCACCAGTTGTAAAACCATCTGGTACTCTTTAACAAACTCTTTAATAAAGAAACAATTCCTTTCAAAGGGCAATTAACTTCTGAAAATAAGTAGTTTCTACTTCTTGACTTTAAAAGAATTGATAAAGGATCTACTCGACTTGTTAGAAGAGATCATAAGACAAATCTTGTTGAAGCATCATTATGTGATTCATGATACAGAGCTACAGAAAGAATTCAAAGGAGTGAATGGCCTGCAAACATGGTTTCTCAGCACTTAACATCTATTCAAAAAAGTGGAAAAGACTAATAATGAATTTTGTTTTGTCAATAAATAAAATAGTGGATGCATGACTTAAGAAAAGATCTGTTTGTGTCATTAAGATTTGCATTATTAATAAAATCTTATTTTTAATGCTCAATCATTACTTATTAAACTTTTAATATGTTTGTAATTCTTTGACCAATTATATACTAATAAAATTAAAATTACAGATAATTTAGAATGAAAATAAAATGCAACTTTTTAGGCAAGGAAATTAAAACAATTTAAATTTCAATGTGTATGAACTTTTAAGTCCCAGAGATAAAACTATTGATCATTAAAGACTTATAAACCTTAGAGGCATATAAATATGCTACGGTAGCATATTTACCTCTAAGCATACACAAAATATCTGCAGAAAAAAGTGGAATGAGAATATGAATTTATGGACAAAAATAAAAGATATAAAACAATTAAATAAAGGAATTTTTAATGAATGATATTAGGTTTCAAATTGCTATTCTATTGAATTCATTAAAAAAATATGTAAAGACATGTGTGATGTTGTACACCTGTAATCCCAGCAACTCCAGAGGCTGAGGTAGGATTGCAAGTTCAAGGCCAACCTGGGCAACTTAGTGAGATTATATCAAAATAAAAAATAAAAATGACTATGGATATAGTATAGTGGTAGAGTATCCCTGGGTTCAAGCCCAGTACCATACACACACACACACACACACACACACACATATACACACACGTGCCAAGTAGAAATTTTATTTTAAACTGCCAATGATGATGATGTTATTAAATGTATCCTTAGCTACTATCTAAAATTATGACAAAAAATTTTTTCAACTTAAAAATTGGCAAGTACATATAGGGTTCTACAAAATTTGGGGTTAGGAAAGCACTAATCTATTTATTGGTTATAAAATTTCCCTCAATTACTTTAGTAGCTTGAATTACTTTTATAATAAAATATAGTTTATGAGGTTTAGAAATAATAAGGTATAGATATAAATTCAATGATCTTTGCATAAAGACTCTAGGATGTCTTGGTATAGGGCAAAGTCTTCAAGTTTTAGTATTTCTACTTGTAAAAATCAATTTGGGTGTTCCTTGTAGTGTTTATTACAGGATTTTGGGCAGCTATACAAGTGACTGAGTTTTCCAGAAATTGGTGTCTGGCAGAATGTTTTGGCATCTGCCATATTTTCCATTTTTATATGGTATCTTCAATCTAAAACCAATTGGCTCTATACAAAAATTTAGGTACTATCTTGCCCCCATCTCTGTGTCTCATGAAACACCAACATTCTTAATCTCATCAAAAACAGTAAGTGACCTTTTACACAGTTATGAGTAGTAAAGGTAATCAGAAGTTCTGAATTGCTTCTCTGTTTTTCTCCGCCCATAGAGTGAAAGAATGAATGAGGAAGAGAGAGAAAACTGGGAACAAAGGAACAAAAGGAACACCTTACACAATAGGATCTCTAGGACTACAAATCAGATTGGAGGATTAAGCTCCTTTGAATCAAAGGAAGAAGGACCAGGGAACTTTGATGGGATCTTCAAATAAGCAGAGAGGCCAATAGCTCTGTGTGCCAAGCCTAGAGGCAGCAGAAGACAGGAGTTTTAGGATGAACGGGGAGTAAAAAGTTCAGAGAAGAGAAAGATGACTAGCAAACATCCAGAGGGGAAAGTGTTTCATGTCCCTCCTACAATATGAAAGGCAATGCTCCTTTTCTGCCTGGCAAAATAGATTCTGAAAGGTAATTCCTTCAAAATAATTGTTCTCTCAATTTCTTTACAAAGTAAAGGAAAGATAGAATAAGCCAGTGAAGGAATATAAAAGGAAGTCATGACAGACTAAAATGACAGCTTGAATACCCTATTCCTAACTTTAGTTCCACACTATCACATTTCCAGACTGACGTGCTAAGTTTCCTAAAGTGACTGTATTTTTTAATTGGTTTATTTTTCCAGAGATGAAGAATGTCTGGTAAAACTGCTTTATTATATCTAGAAATGGAAAATAAAGAATAAATATTTTGTAAAAACAAACAAAACATAACAATGGTTAAATTTTGACACATAGAAATAAAGACCAATTCTTTAATCTCTCTGTCTGGTGGGATATTAGTCTATCAGGTTGATTCATCCGCACCTCCTTAGCTTTGAATACAGGTTTGCAATTGAGAGTTAGAGGAGCATATTCCTCTTTAATATCATCTACATTTAGGTAAACCAATTTTTCACTCCTCACCTAGTAAGACCATATTATTACAAAGCAGAGAAGAAGAATGGCATATCCTTTACCAATTATCAGAAGGTATTTATAGTTACCATAAGCAAGAAGGTCTCTTTCACCAATCTCTAGCCCCACTTTCCCCTGCAGGTGATTCTGGTCATAAGAACTTTTTTCAAAAAATGCTAAACAATTTTTAAAATGCAATTCTTACATTATTTCCCAAATTCCTACATGTATAACCCAAAAGAAAGATCCATTAAAAAATCTATTGCTAACTTTTTCCAGATAGAGAATTTCAATATAACCTCTCATTGTGAATCCAATATACTAATATTTGCTTTCTAAATGAAAGCTTACCCTCCCAAAAAAAAGTCTAAAAAGCTCTGCAATGTAACTTCACCCTCCTGCATAGGCATAGTATAGTCTTTCCATCTCATGTTTAATTTGATAGACTCAAAACACCAACATTTAAAGTTCTGTACCTCCAAAGGTTTCCTATGTCTCACTGATATACCATAATCCAGCCCCTACAAATAGATGGATAATTATTACCAGATCTCTTAACTCTCTGTGGGGGGGTCTTTCTTCAAGTCCTGAGAGCTTCAGGTTGGTCCTAGCTCCTTTCAGGTGGCTATCAGTGGAGCATGCTCTGCTCTCAACAGCCCAGAAGATGTTGCAATCAGAAATTTGTCAACAGGAGGCAGATTAATCATGGCTTCAAATATGGCAGATGCTGCCAGGGCAATCTTGTTAGGTGAGTTCTTAGCCGGTGATGAAAAAGAGAGTGATAATTGAATTAAAAATCTCTGCTTCTGCCAATCCAGTCCTCGAGTTCTGTGCCTGAAGGATCACAAGGATCACTGGAATATAGATTCCACTCAGAAAATAATTTTCACCAAAGGTGTACCATGAGTCCAGTCATATAAACATTTTAGGTATTTAATCCCTCTGGCCCATCCAAGGCAAAACCTCTAATATCACCACACTCCCATTGCTGCTATGAGCTTTCTGCTTTGGTGTGTAACCTTCCCCCTATTAAAACTGGCAGCAAATGCAGAAAATATGGTATCCAGTTTTGTCTCTCCTACACAGTGTCTCACTTGAGATCTCTAGTGAGATAAAAGAAAAACAACAAAGCTTTTGACTACTCTCCAACCAGTCTCTTTCTTGTCATGTAAGCAGCTCCTTTATCTGCATTGGGTGGAGATTTGTTATTAGGGAACCTGTAGGATTTTAGAGATTGCATAGATTTCTATTTTCAGGAGAGGCCTCTTATATTATAAAAAATTACAAATGTTCAGGTCTAATTTGGTGAAATTAAAACAACAAACTTCTAAAATGATTCCAGAACTACTACTTTGCCTGTGTGAAGGTCTTCTGCAGAACAGTGAATTCCTGAATTTTCATCCTTGATTCAGGCAGCCAGGACTTCATGAGGCTGGTTTTAATATTTTTGAGTGTCTTTGACTTGTATCAATTAGTGACTACCCTGGAGTCAATTCAGATAGAAATTATAATTTGAATTAGTTTTGCTTTAGTTACTATGGTAGTTCCACTCATTTAATTACATTTGTTTATAGATTCATTTGACTTATTAGAAAATATTTATTCCTGTGTTTTTAATACAATTCTACCTGCCTGTCTTTATAGACATCTATTTAATATTTTTAAGGGGAAAAATCCTCAGAAAACTGGAAGAATTAACAATATATTCAAGTACTAATTCTTGACCATATTGATTAATTCTTGAATATAAGGATTATTAATTCTTAAATATAATGATTTTGGGGTAAAAATCATTATATAAAACAAAGAGAAAAATCAATGTACAGGATTCAGAATAAGGAAGGAAATGTCATTTTTTTGTATGGAGAGAATTTAGAAACAAATTTAAAGTCATTGTGGTAGCATTTCCCAAAGTGCATGATTTAGAATAACAGTCCAAAAAAAGAAAGTTGAAGAGCAATGTATCCATGGACAAAAATGTTGAAAACCCCTTTATGGTGTACTCTTAAGATTCCTGATGCACATTAACATTATAGATTCTTCCAGATAAAATGAAAAACATTATTGTGAAATATAAATGATCAACATTAACTCCAGAAGTAATAGAAAATCTGAATGTATCTTAGAAGAAACATAAAAGACAATAAAAAATCTATTCATGAAAAAGTCATTGGACTTTAAGGAGTTATAGATTATAATTCTATCAAATCATCAAAGAATTGGAAGTTCTAATGCTGCTTTCACAGCACTAAAAGACTGAAATTTTTCTAATCATCTGGTAACCTGGAATAGCCCTGATGTTAAAAGAAAAAGTTAAAGACCTACTTACAGGTCAGGATTATATATAATTCATGCTACATTCATGCCAAATAAAATATTAGAAAGTATGTTCTGAGAATCCCTCCATCGTAGCTGTTGCTCCCACCATACGCCCTCGCCCTGCTCCGCTCTTCTATCAGAAACTAGTATATTTTGCCATTTATCAAGCCCCTTTCTTCCCCCTTGTTTTCACCTGTTCTGGGAGAACTCATCAAGAGACCTCCCCCCTTCTCCCCCTGCCAGCCCAATTATGGCAGAAAATGATGTGGATAATGAGCTCTTGGACTATGAAGATGATGAGGTGGAAACCGCAGCTGGGGGAGATGGGGCTGAAGCTCCTGCCAAGAAGGATGTCAAGGGCTCCAAGGGCTCCATCCATATAGCTCTGGCTTTTGTGACTTCCTGCTCAAGCCGTAGTTGCTCCAGGCTATTGTTGACTGTGGCTTTGAGCATCCATCAGAAGTCCAGCATGAGTGCATTCCTCAGGCCATTCTGGGAATGGATGTCTTGTGCCAGGCCAAGTCAGGCATGGGAAAGACAGCAGTGTTTGTGTTGGCCACGCTGCAACAGCTAGAGCCAGTTACTTTGCAGGTGTCTGTGCTGGTGATGTGTCACACTAGGGAGTTGGCTTTTTTCAGCAAGGAATATAAGCACTTTTCTAAATACATGCCCAGTGTAACATTGCAGTGCTTTTTGGTGGTCTATCAAGAAGGATGAAGAAGTGCTGAAAAAGAATTGCCCGTATATCATCATGGGGACTCCTGGCCACATCTTAGCCCTGGCTAGAAATAAGAGCCTCAACCTCAAACATATTAAACACTTTATCTTGGATGAATGTGATAAGATGCTTGATCAGCTCGACATGCGTCGGGATGTCCAGGAAATTTTTCACATGACCCCCCCATGAGAAGCAGGTCATGATGTTCAGTGCTACCTAGGGCAAAGAGATCCGTCCAGTCTGCCGCAAGTTCATGCAAGATCCAATGGAGATCTTCGTGGATGGTGAGACGAAGTTGACGCTGCACGGGTTGCAACAGTACTACGTGAAACTGAAGGACCAGGTGAAGAACCGGAAACTCTTTGACCTTCTGGATGTCCTTGAGTTCAAGCAGGTGGTGATTTTTGTGAAGTCTGTGCAGTGGTGCATCGCCCTGGCCCAGCTTCTAGTGGAGCAGAATTTCCCAGCCATTGCCATCTACTGTGGGATGCCTCAGGAGGAGAGGCTTTCTCGGTATCAGCAGTTTAAAGATTTTTAACGACGAATTCTTGTGGCCACCAACCTGTTTGGCCGAGGCATGGACATTAAGCGGGTGAACATTGCCTTTAACTATGACATGCCTGAGGATTCTGACACCTACCTGCACCAGGTGGCCAGAGCAGGCCGCTTTGGCACCAAGGGCTTGGCCATCACATTTGTGTCAGATGAGAACGACGCCAAGATTCTTAATGATGTGCAGGATCGCTTTGAGGTCGTTATCAGTGAGCTCCCTGATAAGATAGGCAATGTAGACATCTCCTCCTACATTGAACAGATGTAGTAGAAGATTCACCCTTTCTGGAATATGACAGTCTTATCTCTTCAGGAGAGGACACCAGGTATGGGGGTGAAGGAGACACTACTGCCACCTGCCCCTGACAGACCCTACCCCCACCCCAAGGCTTCCTTCTTTTGCATCACCACCACTCCTAAACTCCATTCCTGATTTATCAGAATTTTTTTTAACAAAACTAAAAATGAAAAAAAAAAAGAGAGTATATTCCACCAGGTAGAGTCCATTCTACCTATGCAAAGGTAGAATAATATAACTAAATCTTTCTCTTTTTTTTCATTTTCTTTTATTTATTTATTTATTTTTATTTATTTTTTATTTATTTTTTATTTGCTTATTGATTCATTGAGCACAAATGGAGTACAGCTATTGTTTCTCTGGTTGTACACAAAGTAGAATCACACCATCTGTGCATTCATACATGTACACAGGGCAATGATGTCTGTCACACATTCTGTTAATATTCTTACCCCCCCACCCCCGACCTAAATCTTTCAATGTAAAAAATACATTAGAGTTTAATGATACATTAAATGATAAATTTAATGATACATTTAATGATGCATTAAAAATACATTAGAGTTTAAAACATAATAAAAGTTTAAGATTTGTGGATAAAGGATGGATTATTTACCAGATGACATCAGGTCACTAGACTAAATATTTGGAACGAACAAATTCTAAGGAAATTAATGACTTGAATATCAAACAAAACAATATAACATCTGAATAAAATGTAGGGAAATATTTTTACAATATTTGAATATAGAAGGGCTTTCTAAATATCATATGAAAGGCAGAAGTCACAAAAGTAATTCATTAACAAACTATATAAAAATTTTGATAGCTCTACATTCCTGTAAGTACCATCAGGAACTTTGAAAAGCAATGAATCCAGTTGAGAGCTACTGCTACATGTTCACTCTTGCCCTTTCCTTTTCTGTTTGGTTCTCTTCAGTTGCTTCATAAAATTTCTTCATAGAATTATGGAATCTTAGAGTTCCTAGATCCTTAGAAGTTACATATTCATCCTTCTTCATCTAAAGTAAACTTTTACTTCATTTTTTAATTTTTTAAATGTAAAATGTTTGTATTCAACATTAATAGCTCCATTGAAAACTGTGTTCTACCAACAATTGGTGTTATACAAATTCTGTCCATTGCATATGCTAATATTAACAATTGGCATATACAAATTTTTTGAAACACCATATTACTTCTAAGCTCTCTTTAATTCTTAAATTTAAAACAATTGTTCCATTCTTATAAAACAGACATAACATAAATGTGGCATTTTAACCATTGTTAAGCATACAACTCTGTGAGATCTAACACATCACTTGTTATGTGTTATGTGATCATCACCACCAGCCCTCTCCAGAGCTTCATCAACTTCCCCAGCTGAAGCTCTGTTCCCCTCACTAATTTTTAATCAAACTTCTAAATACTCTCCTGTCAGTTTCTTCTCCCTCTTTAGAAATCATTTGGACTCAGATTGTTTTCTTAATCTTTTACCTTTACCTTCCTATCTCTTTTTTTTTTGTAGAATTGTTTTGTATTTTTATTCTTTTCTTAAATTGTTTTTATTTTTACAGACTGCATTTTGGTTCATTGCACACAAATGGAGTACATCTTTTCATTTCTATGGTTGTGCACAATGTAGATTCATACCATTTGTATAATCATACATGTACATAGGGAAATGATGTCTGTCTTATTCCCCCATTTTTTTTTATTTACTTATTGATTCATTGAACACAAATGGAGTACAGCTATTGTTTCTCTGGTTGTACACAAAGTTGAGTCACACCATCTGTGCATTCATACATGTACACAGGGCAATGATGTCTGTCACACATTCTGTTGTTATTCTTACCCCCCCACCCCAACCCCACCCCTTCCTTCCCTCTATGCTATCTATCTTTCCTCCATTCTAGCCATCCTTCCCCCCCACATAATTCATCATCATTCATTTATCAGAGAGACCATTCGGCCTTTGGATTTTTGGGATTGGCTGATCTCACTTAGCATAACAGTCTCCAACATCATCCATTTACCTACAAAGGCCATAATTTTATTCTTCTTTATGGCTGAATAATACTCCATTGTGTATATATACCACAGTTTCTTTATCCATTCATCTATTGAAGGGCATCTAGGTTGGTTCCACAATCTAGCTATTGTAAATTGAGCAGCTATGAACATTGATGTGGCTGCATCACTGTACTAATCTGATTTTAAGTCCTTTGGGTATAGGCCAAGGAGTGGGATAGCTGGGTCAAATGGTGGATCCATTCCAAGTTTCCTAAGGAATCTCCACACTGCTTTCCAGAGTGGCTGCCCCAACTTGCACTCCCACCAGCAATGTATGAGTGTACCCTTTTCCCCACATCCTCCCCAACACCTGTTGTTGCCTGTATTTTTAATAAGAGACATTCTAATTGTATTCCCCCATTTTTCATACCCCCCCCCCCGTGTCCCTCTATGTAATCTAAAGTTCCTCCATTCTTCTCTCATGCCCCCCACCCCCATTATATATCATCATCCACTTATCAGGGAAAACAAAAAACTTGTACTTTAAAAGGTTAAGATTAACTAAGTTTCCTACAGGAAACTAGTTTTGTGACCAAAGGTTAGAACTAGTTTCCTGTAGGAAAACTAACCAAAAGTCACAAAGAAAATTACATGTGCATAATTACATATATACATATAATTGTGCTCACACACACACATACATACAGTACAATCCATTAAAAACATTTCAACTTATTTAACAGTGAAAACATGGAGGTAAAGATACATTTAGGGAACATTTGAGAAAAAATAATCATATCATTTAAATTTAGACATTTTCGTGACTAAGGTTTTCATTTGAAAAGTGATTGTGATGTGCAAACTTTAAGAACTTTTCCATATATAGAAAAGCTGGATGTTGGTAAGATAAACCAAATATACTCAGAAGGGTGTCATGAACAGAAGAGTGTGCTGACAATTCTGGGTTTCTAAGGTTTTGAGCAGGTTAGTCTGCACACAAGGGCAATAAGAATAACCAGTTCTTTCCATGTCTCCTCTAGGATTTGGGGTACATAGAATGAGGAGCACGGTCATATCCAGGCCTTTACTGATAATGAATTATTCCCATGGAACAGTGCTATCATACTCTTCAATGATAAGGATATTTCTAAAAGACACCTCCTATTTTTGCCTTAGATTTATGCATTCAATAGATATCTACTCAGCTAGGTTTTTCTTGCAGGCACTGGAGAACCAGCTATAAGCAAACCTATAAAAGTTTTTACCCTTGTTGAACTTGTATTCTAGACATGGCTAGTGGGCATGTGGAAAATTTTCACCATAATTTAACAAAACTTAACACTCTACCAACACATAAATGAAAGCACAACTATAGAATTGAGCTTTTTAAATGCTAATCTACAAAAAAAATCACATGGAGATCTTGTTAAAATTCACATCCCAATTCAATTAATTTTGTTTAAAGTGCAAATTCTGATTCAGTTAGTCTGGGTGGAGTCTAATATTTTCTATTTCTGACAAACTACTGGAACATGGACCAGACTATGAGTAGCAGTGGCAAAGTTAGGGTAGAGGTTGTTTCAAACCTTGTTTGGTTTGAAAACAGTGTCCAGATTTAAATTCTGATTCTGTTGTTTGCTGAATGTTTGTGCTTTTGCAAGTTCCTCTGGTATTTTTTTTTTTTTTTGGACAGTAAGGATGATAAAGATAATTATAACAAAGTAGCTACCATTTATTATTAAACACCAATTATGGCCCAGACACTGAGCTATTTTTGGAATGATTGCTCTCACTTAAAAAGGAAGAAACTGTGAGTGAAGAGGTAAAGTAATTCATTTAAAACCACTTATCCAGACTTGCTTACTCTTTCCACAGTAGCTCTCATTTGTAAAGGAAGGACAGAAAGTAGAATTGATAATGCATGCCATGTGCCTAGAAGCATGCTTGATGTTTAGTAGATGTTACATAAATGTAAGTAACTTTTTCTGTTCAGACAGGAGCTATATTACATATATAATTATTTTCTGAAAAAAATTATATCATGATTAGGTGACAAGAATTGGGAAAAAGGCATTCTGGGCAAACAGTATCCTGATTTGTGATTACAGAAAAAGTTATAGGTGTTCAGAAAAGCTGAAGCTTTCATTTTTTAAGAGAATTTAGGTCAGGTTTATTCGTACTCCAGTGTACTACCTCAGTAATTGCATTTTCACTCCAGAAGGACAGGTTGTTAATAAGGTTACTGAATATACATGTTCGGAAGTATGTTGCTCTCTATTCTCAGCTTAGCTCAGTCATCCTGACTGCCAAGTGCCCCTTCCTAGCCAACCTGGCTGACCAAAGTCAAGGTTACGATCTTACACCTGTGTGTTCCTAAAGCTTTCACTGTGGTTCTTCACACATATTAGACTCAGTGCTGATTGATTAGTAGAGGTAATGTTTTTCCTCTTCAAGGAAATGCTTGAGTTTTATTTCAGAAAACATCTCCATGGATAAGAAAAACTCTTAGAGGTAATAAGAAAAAAAGTAAGTGATACTATGAAAAAAAAAATTGAACCCAAAAGCTTTGTTCTGCTTTGGTTCATTTTAACATTGTTTTCTCTCAGTCCTGAGTAGTGACATGTCAGATAGGGGTGGGAGGGACTGTCCCTTGGAAAATGTGTCAGAATTCCAGAGGGTGACATGGTATAGTTTGAAAAAATCCCACAGGGGATTTTGAAATTCATCTGTTAATAGAGCTACAAATAAGAAATAACTACTTAGCTTAGATACATACTAGGAAAAAGTCTACTTCATATTAGCAATCACATCACAAATTGTTGAGTAAGAAACAATGGAAGCTAAGTGCAGGAAAGTACATGATTTTACTGAAGGACATAAATAACGACCTGAAAAAAAGTTAAGACATTTAATGTTCTGAATGAAATTCAAATTTGAAAATTTTTTTAATTCTTTGAGAACCACTGAGAAGGCTTAACGCAATTTGAGTCAAAATCCTGGTGATATTTTTTGCAAAGTTGCTGAAAAGGTAAATTTTATCAAGATAGAAGAAAAAAATATTTAAAAATATTGATTTAAAGCAGAGTACCAAATTAGGACTTGCTTATATTTTTAAATGGATTTAAAACTAAAAATTTCAAAATGTGTACCATAGAATAAGAATTGGCCACAGCTCTACAAAGGAGAAAAATAGGTCAAAACCAATTATAAAATAGAAAAATATGATGTACAATATATGATATAAAATATAAAAAGTTTGTATCATCAGCAGAAAAAATGGTTGATGTTAAAGGCTACAGTGGAAAACAAGTTGGGCAGGTTTTCTGGTGTTAGAGCAAAGTGCCGAAATTAACAAAAAGGAATAAATATAAAGAGTTCTCAATTTTTAATTGATTTTTAAAATTTTTACAGACTTCATTTTGATTCATTGTACACAAATGGGGTACACTTTCAATTCTATGGTTGTGCATGATGTAGATTCATACCATTCATGTAATCATATATGTACATAGGGTAATGATGTCTGTCTCATTCCACCATTTTTCATACCCCTCTCCCCTTCTCATTTCCCTCTTGGTAATCTAAAGTTCCTCCATTCTTCTCTCACCCCCCATTAACAGTTCTCAGTTTTTGAGGTAATAACAAAAACTATACAAAATTGACATCATTAATCATGGTTTTGAACCTGGATTCACACCTAGTTTTTGTTTTTTTTTT
>JAJEJO010005457.1:299529-316755 GCA_020662805.1 Glaucomys volans | reverse complement strand
GTGATGCCAGGGATAGAACCCAGGGCCTTGTTCATGCAAAGCAAGCACTCTACCAACTGAGCCATATTCCTAGCCCCTTCTTATGGGATTTTAAAGCATTTTTTAATCATCTCATTCACTTCAAACTGACAAGATAATTATCTAAACAAACAGCTCAGTTATGGGCCTAAAATGAAGGCTCTTATTCATCATATGCATTAAATTTGGCTTTAAAATATGGAAATAACTAAATCTTGGACCACTGGCAACTAGAGTCCAAGAGATAATTTGAATGAGAAAGTTCACCTAAACATTGTGTGAACAAATAAGAATGATGTTGTTCTGATGTCTTCTTGCAGAACTGGTGGCAGGCATTGTACTTCTCTAGCAACCACCTCACTGTGTCCTTGTTGATCAGAGCTCCTCTGGATGGAAGTGTCTTTCTGATTCTGCCATGTTGTTTATTCATAGGATAGCATAGAGGTTCCAGTAAAAGCTTTTAATTGTTCCTGAGTATAGTGAGCTCATTTGGATATGCTGTAAATGAAATCAGATCCTGACATAGGCAACAGAGTAAACAAACAATTCTAGGAGGAGACACCTCCCATCACATATTAATTATTCTTGAGGGCATACCTTGATAGTACGGTGGAAATTCACGGGATGGTAATGCCTTCTTTAAAACATAAGGATATTTAAAATATTAAAACTCATATTATGATGGAAAAATATTTTTCAAAAGAAATTCAGAAGTAAACTTGATTCTAATTTAGGAATTAAGCCCTCTATTGATTAAATCCAAAGCAAGAAGTGTAAGAGGCTCTTTGGATTAGATTAGATCAGGAGAGGTATTGAAGCATTTTCTACAATGAGGAAAATAATTAGTTCAATTATTTATTAAAAAGGCACTAAGTATACAGGCATGTAGTAATGCACCTCAATAATTGTACAAGAGCTTCTATACATAAGCTTATACCACACAGCTGAGGAAATATAACATGAAGCAAAATAGGCTCCCTGAATTTACACACTTGACATATCTAGAAGCATAACAGGAACATATAACACACAATCTCTGTATAAAATGAACAGGTAAGAGTGGCAGCCAAGGCAAAAAATGGTGTTGGTAGCATGAGATCATCTGAGAGGTTTTTTTGTATGGCGACTTGCTTTGATCTATTGATATGGAATTTTAGATAAACTTGAGTTTGAATCAGGAAAACTTGAATTAGAATCCCAATTCCATTATTTCCCATTAGACATTGCACACATAATTTATCCTCAGCATCTTTACTTTGTAAAATTGATATAACGTTTATAAAAGCTAATATGCTATGTAAATCAGCACAAGAATCATCTATTTATTAAAAATAGATCAGAGGTAATTCTTGTGAATTCCCAGATAACTATTCACACTTAGAAAGAGAGAGAGAAAGTTAAAGAAAGATGGTAACAATATACTTATTTATAACCTGGTTTTTACTCAACAATGGGTCACAGATGATTTTCCATGTTAATATATGTACGTAAGTCTTTTTAAATATTCCTTTGAACATAATATCCTTTTGAGTGCATAATATGCCACTGCTTTAAGATCTCATACTCAGTTAAAATATAAATATTATCAAAATTTTTCTAAAATATATATATCACACAAAAATGTGAAGACGTTTGACGACTATGGGTCATAAACACTTTAGTTTCTACTTGACTCATTTAACTTTAAACTAAAGATGTGGTGGAGAAGTACAGGATGCAATGTCTCTGAAATTGGGCATAGGTGTGTAGGCTCAGGTGAATACAATATCTGCAGTGACTGGAGAAAGAGGAGGCCCTGGATAAATAATGGAGAACTGGTTGATCTTGAAAACAGGCTTTTGTAGGTAGCTGATTTGGATCAGCCCCCTGGGAGCTTTGGATTTCTCTAACTCTCAATCCTTAGTACAAGCCTCAGCCAAGTTCAAAGGTGCAGGTTCTGAAGTTTCCAACAGCAGAACAAGATTTTTTCTATGTTGCTCTGTATTGGCAAGAACTAGAAAGTTATAGAGTTGAAGAAAATACAAAGAAAGTAGTTTAAAAGGTAGGAAATTAACTTTATTAAGTGCTTGCTATGTATCATGCTATATGCTCATATGTTTCAGTCAGTTTTTTCATTACTGTGACCAAAAGACCTGACAAGAACAATTTTAGAGAAGGAAAAGTTTATTTAAGGCTTATGGTTTCAGAGGTCTCAGTCCATAGAGAGCTGGCTCCATTCCTTAGGGTCTGAGGTGAGGCAGACATCATGCTGAAAGGTGTGGAGGAGGACATGACAATCAGGAAGCAGAAAAAGACAGTTCAACTCATCAGAGACACAATATCTGCCCCAAAGACACTCCCCCAGTGACCTAACTCCTTTGGGCACCTGCCTACAGTTGCTACCCAGTCAATCCATTCAAGTGGATTAATGCACTGATTAGGTTAAGGCTCTCATAACCCAATTTTTTCACCTCTGAGAATCCTTTGTCTCACACGTGAGCTTTTGGGGAACACCTGCTATCTACACCATAACATCATACAAAAAGACATTTGAAAAAATTCAATATCCATTCATGATAAAAATTTTCCCAAAACTAGGAGTAGAAGGGAATCAACCTGGTGAAGGACATCTAGGTAACATCTATGACTAACAAACTACTTAATGGTTTCTCCTTCCAATGGGTCTGATATCTCCACTCTACAGATGAAGGAGGTGAGGGTGGAAAAGGTCAATGAATTTGTCAAAATTACACATCCAGTGAGAGTCAGAAAATTCTAAGAAATAAACAGACTGTTATCCAGAAAAATTGCAATCTCTCAAAGTCTAGCTAGGATGTTAAAATTGTGTTTAACTTTTCCCTACCTTGAAGTTTGGATTAGATAAAAAGAACTTAAGCAGCAACTTGGAGATGTTAGAAATAATGCTACATTCTTTCTGGAGGCTGCAGTAGGCTATTCATCAGATATGGTTTGGGAGATATGATTAAAAAGGGAGTAAAGATGAAGTTATTGGACCAGTATTAGCTTTGTTTATCACTTCATTCATTCAATAAATACTTATTACCCTTATGCTCTGCAGGTTCTGTGCTTGGTCTGGCCTATTTCCATGGTCACCTCCAGTCAAAACGAAGAACTTAGTGGTTAGTGACACAGTCAAATGTTATATCACAACTTTGACGAATGTCCCTAGAAAAAAAGGTGAAGGAGGAGCTTGATGAGAGAATTTGACCACATGTGGGAAATCGAGAGAGTGACCAGTGTTCTGAGATCTCAAGCAAGGAAGAGCAAGAAGCAGGAGCAAGCAAGAGGACAGACAAGGAAGAGCAGCATCTCTGTGTTGGGAGACCACCAATAGCCTGGAGCCAGGAAGGGAGTTGCTTCTGACTGACTACCTGTGCCATAGCTTGGGAAGTTTCCCATTAGAGGCCGAGGAAATGCAGTGAATATTTGCAGGACTGAAGACTAAGAAGTAATTAACTGCACAGATGCCCGGGATGTCATAGCAGCTTTTTGTTATCAGAAAGGCTGTTTGTTTCTTTTCTGCCTGGCCACACAGCACTAGCTAAGCTGTGTTTGGGGTTCTGTGATCTTGTAAAGACTAAGCCCCTTGTTCCTCTTAGATGCTCCCTGCGGGGCTGTTTCCCCAGAAGAGAAGGTTGGTTCCAGGGTGAGTAGCAGCAGGAGAAATGTGCATGTTGTCAGGCCCTTGGGTTCATGGCCAGGGTACAATAGCTTGGAATGGAATATCCCCAGCACCTGGACATGGGTGTTCAAATCCCATCCTTTTACTAAAAGCCCTGTCTTTTAGTAAAGCTTTGATAAGTGACTGTAAACACTTGTGTCTCTTGAACTGTGGTAAAACTACACTAATCAAGAAAGGAAGTTGTTTATATTGAACTTTCAGATTTATAGTCTTTCTGAAAATATTTATTAAACAACTTCTCCTCCCCCTCCTCCTTCCCCTTCCCCTCCTCTCCTTCCTCCTCCTTCTCCTTTTCCTAAGCCAGACACCATTCTAGGCCCTTAGCTAAAATGAACCTAAAATATTCAAAGACTTTGCCATTGTGAAGCTGCAATTCTAGCTGAGGGAAATAGATAAACACTAAACATAATGGCTGCATAAACATTTTTCTGTTACAAAATGACACATGCTGTCAATAGAACAGGATGTGGTGGACTGCGCAAAGGCAGTGAGAGAAAAAAGGCAAGGAAGGTAGCCAGGAGAGGCCTCGGTAGGATTGAACAAAGACTTGAAGAGCAGTGATCCAAATAGGAGGAAGAGCTAGAGCAGAAACCCAGAGCCAGAGCAAGCCAGGCCGCTGTGAAGATCAGCAAAGAGGTCAGTGAGGCTGCAGTAGATGAGAGGGGGAGAGTGAGAGACGATGAGGTCACTAAGACAATATGATCCAGACCCATAGATTTAGTTCTGCTGGGGGACAGAGACCTTGTCAGAGGCATCGTTGTATCCTCTTTGTTAATCCATTGTGATTAACACAATGTTCACATGTGCCTGATGCTCCAGTTGTGCAGCCTCATTGAACCAAATCTTAGGGGAAGCTGAGTAACAGGAAAGCATTGCAAAGAGTCCTTCAGGAAACAGACAGTCCTTCAGGAAAAGAGAATTTACGAGAAATAGGTACTCATGGATGTGAGACTCAACTGTGTGACAATTTACTGAATTGGTGGGACTCTGACTTAGCAATTGAGGGAGGTTCCAGTGCAGCACTTTCTACACTGCAACCCCCAAGACCTCCTTGTACCAAGGACGTCCTACCTGCAGTTACCACTTTCATTACCATCTCTAGTAAGTAGCCATTCTAATGTACAACCTTGTGTCCCTTAACTATGGGGACACATTCTGAGACAGGCTTCATTAGGAGATTTTGCCATTGTGTCAACACCAGAGAGTGCACTTACACAAACCAGGACAGCCGTGATGTCACTAGGCAATGTAATCTTAGGAGCCTCCATTGAACATGGAGTATGTGGTTCATCATTGACCAAAACATCTTTATGCAGAGCCTGAATGTATTTAAAGTGCACCGTTGTCTTTGCATCCTGTCTTGAAAACTATTGTTGTTTTATATATTCACGTTTTTATTTCTGTAAGTGACGGTGTGTTATACATATCACAAGTGTTTTCACTCAAAATCATGTTTTGAAGATCAATCCATATACATGTATGTAAATCAATAAAACCTGTAATGATGCATTTATCATATATAAGTTGTATATCATATATAATGCATATGTATAACTTGGCATCTTATACAAACTTGGTACTAAGTAAACACAGATCAACAGAAGAAACAAGTTTTACCTTTTATGCCAATAAAATATTCACACTGGGCTGGGTTGAGTTGTAATAGGTAAGGGTTTAGTGGGAAGTGATGAAATGTTCAAACCTAGACTGGTGTTAGCTACACAATTCTATGTATAGATGGTGAGATGACTCTCACCATCATCTTCTTGATGGTGAGAGTCAAGTGGAGATTTTCCTTTAGGCCTGCCAATTTAGTACTGCAACTTATAAATTACTTCCATATCTTTCTGCCTTCCTTCTGCATCCACCACCATAGAAACTGGTTCAAAGAGGCAAACTTCAGTCTTCTGATCTCCTTTCTTCTTTGGCCCAAGAACAGCAATTAACATAAAAATTCTTTGTTTCTGTTTCCCCCACCCAACTACAAATTTAGGATATAGAAGTCTGTAATTAGGTGAGTCATTAGTGAGCTTTTCCCCTGCCATCTTTTATGATTTAATTTTGTTCATAGCCAGTTTGAAAGCATGAGGAATTAGAAAATAAAATAGTAGAGCCATTTTTTTTTATTTACTTATTTTTTCACACAAGGGATTTTATTAGTCAGACAAAGAGTGTTTGCCCTGAAGAGAGAGAGAGAGAGAGAGAGAGAGCATGAGGGCAAGAGTGAGAGTGTGAGTGAGACAGGCAGTGAGAGAAAGAGTGAGTGTAAGAGAGGGAGAGAAGAAAAAAGGGCAGAAGATGGCACAGAAGCCTCTTTTGAATGGTGCCATTTTTGCGGGCTGATGACGTTCTAGCCAATGGTTGCCAAGGATGTTTGCAGGCGGATGACGAATGGCTGCTGAAGATATTCATGGGCGGAGGAGCTGGGAGTGGGGAGGGATAGCTGCAGCAAAAGGGCGGGGTGGTCAATAGTGCAGCTTTATACTACATTCCTCCATTTTTGTTTTTATAAGAAGATCCCTTTGGGCGCATGGGTGAAGGTTCATCTTCAGACTTGAAGAAGCAGTTGGTTGATTAGTTGGTGAACTTGTGTGTGTCCACCAGCTCTGGAAATTGTGTATCTGGTCTTGTCTGTAGGCAATTTAGCAGGAATGGCCCTTGGGGACCAAAAGGGCTCTGGAGACACTGACATTCCAGTCTCTCAGGGGCAGTCTCCAACTTCCCAGACTCTGATGGCCTCCATTCCTGGATTTGAACAGATTTCCTATTCTACACTAACTGCCTGTCCCCAATTCTGGCTTCATTTCCCCCTTTTATTTAGGAACTCCTTACACTTGCTGTAAGAAAAGGGGGTGAAGACCACTCTGGTTATTTCAAGCTGGAAGGGGGCAAAGTAGGGGGCAAGCAGTTTGGAGTTCCTTTTCAGAATTCTGGTCAATTGAGGGGTCCAGCATAGAAGTTTGTTTGGGGAAGAGCAGGTTGTAAAGTCATCTGGGGCTGGGTGCTTCTATGAGAGAGAAACAAAAAGACATGAGTACCAAAATGAGATTAATACAGAATAAATGTTGTAGCACCTGGAACATGTCAATGAATATCATGAAGAAGACAGAAAACAATCTCTCACCAGGTGGAAGAACTGAGTTGTTCTTATAATAAGGCCTATCAAAAGCTGGAGAGGTCAAGGCCTTTATTTGGGAACTTTAACTTTGGCAGAGTTATCAGGAATGTAAACACAACATTTAATTTTTAATGTTATTGATGTTCCTAGAAAATATAGTTAAGCTACTTAAGGTCATCTGATTTTTGTAAAACATCCTTTCATTGGTATAACCTTTGTTTAGTAGAGATCTCTATATTTCTGTTATTTAGGGCTAGATGATCATACTAGCAAACATAGATCAAGCCTACCTGTGTAGCTTAGGAAGATCTGTATGCCTTAAACTGACTAAAATTTGACTTTGACAGTTTCTCTTGATGGTTATCAGGCACTTTTGCCTAAGAATTCCTCTTTCATAGCCTCCAGACTTTACTTATTTTAGGGGCTAACAAAAGTGTACATCTTAAGTTACATTTAACTATTGTCTCTTTTTTTAAATGCCCAAGAATGGCTATGCTTTGGTTTTAACTGTTTTGCTAGGTGTTTAAGATCAAGCTGGTCAAAGTGACCTGTTCCTGTTTCTTAAGAGTCAGCCGAGTTCCCACAGGGGTCACTTGTGGGGAAGAGAGCAGCTTCTTAGCTCCTTTAGTGCCATTTGGTAGATAGGGTCAGTCTCCTTGATGAGGTGAGGTGGCTTCCCTTGGAAGCATTAGGAATGTCTCTCCCTTTTGCAATGACCCTTCTCTGTAGCAGGTACACTGATTGGCTTTCATCCTCTAGTGAGTCTCATCAATCTCCCTGATGGGAAGGTTGTGTGACCCAGAGTTGCAAAGCTCCTTAGAGAAGCTCTCTTGTTCCCTGGATTCAGGCTGACTCTGAGGGCAAGAGCCAAAAGTGGTTTTCTTGGCCCTTCTGTGTTAATCTTGATCTCTAAGTTTGATCTTAAATATCCAGCAAGCCAGTCCCACCAATCACCAAGTAAGAGTACTGGGCTTTAACTTCAATGTCCAAAACTTTACAGTTATTTACCCCCTTTTATTTAACTGGGGTCTGTATTATCTGTTCTATAGCTGATGGCTTAGGATCTCAAATTAATTTAGGCTGTTTGTTCTTGAAGCAGTATTTTTACAAAACATTAATCAGGCAACAGTTAGAGTTTATGAGGAAAATACAAAATGGAATTAACAGAAAAATGTATCTAGTTTGTATAATAGTCATCTTAAATTTTGCCTGAGCTATATATTATATCCCTTATTTGATATCACAGTAATTTTACAACAAAAACAATCTTTTGAATATAATTTTAAATGAGCTGAAGGCTGACTTATTTTGGAGCTATTTTGACATGCAGCAGGGTGGGAGGCAGAACCTAATCTCAGGTAAGGCAGGAGTAGAGCCATTTTTAGTTGTAACTATATTTCTCTAATGGTTCCATCAAGTTCTTCACCTATCCCATATTATTACCAGTCATTGTATGGATTTTCTGCTCAAAAGCAGGGATCAATAAATAGTAGAATGTCCCAGTGAAGCACCATACTTCATATTCATGCCTGCATGGAGTGCCCATAGACATAGGCAAAGGGATCCTTTATCTTAAACATTTCCACAAGAATTCTGCTAAGCACAGAAAATACTGTATACCTCTTGTGATCTGGTAGGTCAAATGCAGATTTTCCTTAAAATGTTTATATTAATCTTTCACTTAGTTTCACAATTGCTTCCATGTTCATTTTATTATAAAAATAAACGTTGAGTTACTTAACTTCCTCATAGTAACTCCCATCTTCAAGCAAAATCAATGATTTGGGAAATACGTTAGCTTATAGTATGTTTTGATTTGCATAACTTCTGGTTGCTATAACTTTTATTTCAGTTGTTAAAATAGGAACCATCCCAAAGGCACTTCTGTCCTATCTTCCCACTGTTCCCTGACCTTCCCTCACCATATCTTCCTCATGTAGCTCAAAGTGATTCATGTTTGGCAAGAGATCAAAATTACTGTGGAGTTGTCAGAAATTACAAATCGAGGGAAAGGGAAAACTCACTCCATATATAGTGTGCATGTGCATGTGTATGCATGTGTGTGGTCAATCGGTGTGCTCCCTTCTCGGGGAATGTGAATTTGTGGGAGAGTGGAAGTTTGTTTTCCTGTTTCCTCATGTTTTCAGACACATCAGTTCTGTTGGATTCCTTTTTCTATTTTATATGTGTGTTGTTTGGTGTGTTGTTGTTATTTATTTGTTTATTTATTCTCAGGAGTTCTCTCTCTTTTTACTATGTGAGTAGATGTCCAGGAGAAGGACCTGAGGACCCCCTCTAATAGTTCCTACTTGGGGCATGGTTGTTGGTTTAGGGTTTTTCTCTCCCCTATTCTATGTGTTGAGGTATTGTTGAGGCTAAAGTGGGGCTAGTTCATGTGTGGAGTGAGGTTCACTCTTATTTGACTGAGTTGTAAGTGTTTCTCATCAGCAGGATCTCCCCTCTATGAGCTTGAACTATTCCAATCACTTTGTGGCCCCTTTTAGAGAAAGAGGAAGCAAGGACTAGCAATACTGTTAACAATGAATGTACAACCTTGAAAGAAATGTTTGGTGTCCACTTTGACATCTGTAACACTACTTACTACCCGTAGAGGAATGATGGGATCAGCATCAGTACCAACAATAAACAATCAAGAACTAGACTTGACATTAACCATCAGGTGTCTACTATATTGTACACTGTATTAACAATCACAGCAACATAAATGGGGTAAGAATTACAAAACTAATTATTTTAGTGGTATTGTAGTTCCTTAAGTGTAGAGAAAATATGGCAGGAAGGCAAGAGAAAGCTTAAAATATATAAAAAGTGAACAGAAGATAAGCAGGAGATAGGTAGCAGATGCTGGCTCTAAAGATGGAGGAGTAAAGAGTAATAAATGCAACCAAATAAAGGAAGAGAGGATGAGGGAATAAAAAATTCAGTTATTAGTGGAGAAGGAGAGTAAGAACAAAAATCAAGGTATGAAAAAACAAGCAAAAGATCAATACAAACCAAATCCACGTAAGATTTTACCCTACCAAAGTCAGGCTAAGGCTAAATAGTAAATAAAGAAACATATGTGCACATATTCAAACATATCCATGTAGCGAGAAAACACGCACACACACACACACACACACACACACACACAATCAGATAGGATGGAAAAAAGTTTTAAAAAATTCAAACATAAGTAAAATAGAATAAAAATTAAAAATAAAAGAGGGAAAAGGGTGGGAACTTGAAAAAAATCTTAATGAAAACCAAAAGGACTCATTTCTACTGAGGTGATCAAACCATTGGCAAGGATTCAAGGGAATTGCTTATGCTGAGGTACCATTCTTTGTGTTTATCTGAGGGTCTCTGTAATCCTTTGATCAAGGGTTGGGGGTCATTAAGTCCCACATCTTTGTTTTTATCCTCAAATTGCCAGTCATTGTGACCAGGAGCCAAAACTGGTTATAGTAACTCTTGGCTCCCTGTTTCCCACTATAGGATGGGAAGTGTTGACAACTGGTGTATTCCCATAGTGGAGTTGGTCCAGAGACCAAAATTGGAGATTCCAGTAGCTGGAGTTTGGTCTTGACTGATCCTTGCAAATCTGCAGGTGGGTATTTGAGATTTGGTCTTCCCCCCTGTTTCTGGAGATCTTTGCTATAATTTCCACTTTTAGGGTGAGTAGTCTAAACCTCAAAAGGCTTCACGTATTCCATCTTCATGGTTATAAAGTACGCAGGGTCAGTCCTGGAATACAGACACATGCCTGTCTGATACATTACTGTCAACTTTTGAGATGCTTATATGGGTTGCTAGCAGCAACGGGTGCTTTCTCTCTTCAGTATCCCCAGACTGAATCATCCTAAGCACCATCCTCTCTGCCCTGTTTCAATCATGCTGGTTCAGATATATGTTGGACTTCACAATAGGAAACTGCTGGGTCAGGCTGGCAACTTCCTTATACAGTCCCAGTCTTTGCCCAGTCCTTCCAGTGAGGCACTCCCCACAATTATAAAAATTATGCTCAACATGGTTTATCAACCCTATAACACCTGGGTGTCCGTGGCCAGTGGAAGATTTGATAATGTGATCAGCACCTACCACATCCTCAAGCACCAGAGAACCCAGGAGGTGGGCTCTGTGGATCCTCCCAGGGTCTGCCTCCAGAAGTGCTCAATGAGCCTGCCCTTCTCTTGGGCTGTGAGCAGCAGCAGCCTGAGGAGGTCACAGCGTCCCAGCAGAAGGGTGCTGGAAGTGCTAGCGTGTCTGTCATCCATCTCCGCCTCCTCCACTTAGACACATCCCCTCCCAGCCTAGCCTCCCAGCAGGACCCTGTGCCCAGCAGCATCCTCCCAAGGTAACTCCACAGGGCAATCCCACTACAGCAGCAGGGGTTGGAAGAGGGTGAAGAGGAGGATCGCCAAGTGCATGCAACAACTGTGCTGCATACCCTGCTTCCTGCAAACAGCATCCAGAAACACAGCGGCTCCAACGTAAATGCCGAGGCCACACAGACAGAACTGAGGTACTGTCAGAAGACCCTGAGCCCTGTGGATGCTGACATCCTGGTGTGGGAGTGAGGTGTGCTGACCGGGCTCAGGTTTCTCTGCATGGATTCCAGGCAGCAGCACATCTGCATCCACCAGGAGTCCCCGGTGCCCCCACCTGTAAAGATTTCATAATATAGACTTTTCCCTGGGATATTTCCCCTGTCCTGCTCTTTGTCCTTTTTCCCATGCTTTGGGAGAAATTTATTTTTAATTTTTTTTCACAATTTGTATAATAAAATTGATGTTGCACAGGTTTTAAAAAGGCAGGGGTTTTTGTTCATTTATTTTTGTTTTTGTTTTTCTGAGGGAGGCCTCAGGATGAGGGCTGGAGCCCAGCAGCCCTCCTCTCAAGCCTGGACCACTATGCCTTCCTCTCCTGCTCACTGTATATATTCCCTTACCTTGAGCCAGTGAAGATGGGGACTCACTTGCCTTAAGTCAATGTAGATGGTGTCTTGCTCCCCTTGATGTAGTATAGACAGAGATTCTCCCTTTGAGCCAGTATAGACTTGATTCACTTTGAGCTGGTTGCTTTTTTTTTTTTTTTTTTTTTTTTTTTTTTGTGGTACTGGGGATTGAACCCAGGGCCCTGTGCTTACGAGGCAAGCATTCCACCAACTGAGTTATATCCCCAGCCCTGAGCTGGTTGCTTTGGCCAGAAAAATTCCGTTTCCTGTTCTTCAGGCCCCTCCCTGAAGTGTGTGGGGAGAGGGAGTTGCAGCTATTGGATGAGACACTTTGGGCAAGGCCCTGCAGTGTTCCATGGCTTCATCTCAATAATCCCATGTGCAGGGAAGTGAGAGCTGAGCCACTGGGCAGGGGTGGGCCTGCCTGCAGCAGTGGCTGGATGCTTTACCATATACTTTGCAGGCTTCCCACCCAACAGCTCCTCTTGGTCACAGGTGAAGGTCCTGGAGAGTGAACATATGGGATTTGGGGAGAGATGTGTAATTTCAGGAATGCCCTTTACATAAAAGTATAGTGGGTCCATGTGGAATTGCTCTTATCTTTTTGTTCTTTTGACACAATTTTGTAAAGTGAAGTACACTCAAAAAATAAGAAATGCTCAGGTTAGGACAGGAGGCTTTGTGAACCTCCAGCCCTTGCATGTTTGCAGATCTGGTGTTCCCAGGGCTGCTCTGTGCAGCTTCTTACTGCCCTTCCCTTTACTCATCAGAAAAAGCTACCTTAAAAAAATGTGCCATCTGCCATTTTAATAGTTGGCCCTTTTTCAACTTGAGCCAAGCAAAGAGTTTTAAAGTAAAACTACTCTATCATGCTGTTTTAACCATATATATTATTTGTGTCACGAGATAAAAGAATAAGTATTATCATGCTCATACAACAGATTTTCTCCAATTCAATTTATCCAGAAAATTGTTCTCAATATGTAAAATGTAGCTGCAAGAATATTAGTCTTTGTATCATTCTGATGATTTGGGATAAAGAGTTTTAAGTTACTCCAAGTTGTATAGTTCAATTTTTGAAAAGTTTAGTCTTATAACATGGCTCCATTAACAAATTTTTGTCCACAGCAAGATGTTTCCAAGGATCTCCTGAAGGGTTGGTAAGAAGGCAGCCCTATCTTGGGCCATGTGCTATTTCAGTTGAAAATGTGGTGTGCTTATCAAGCCCATCATTGTAGAAGTAGCTACTAAACTCTAAAAATGGTGCAATGGTTGGTTTGTTGAAAATTCCTTGTTAACACTAAAGACTGAAAACTGGGCTGTGGAGCTACAATTCCTGCTTTAACTGCCTTGTGCCATGCCTCCTTTTCACCAAAGTGAAATATGGGCAGTAATAGGATCCTCTGAGAGGACTAACAGTTCAACTTATAAGTTGGATATTGCTCAGACCCATGCCTGCCACCATCTTACAAATGTTCATGCATATATAATGGTTACACCATTTTCAAAGTAAGGCCTGGTTTTAGCAGAGTGTTGGGTTTAACTAAGGCTACCTTTTTAAAAAAATTTTTTGAAGTTGTCAATGGACAGCATGCTTTTATTTTATTTATTTATTTTTATTTGGTGCTAAGGATCAAACCCAGGGCCTCACATGTGCTAGGCAAGCACTCTGCCACTGAACTAAAGCCCCAACCCAAGGCTACCTTTATATAGATGATTTGAAAGAAATTTCCTTCCTGACCTGTCCCAAGTCCTAAATATATGATCAATCAGAATCTCTAGAGAGTTAAGAAGATGTGAAATATTTTAATTATAAATCAGAGTTCTTCAAAGTCTTTAGGTGGAATGAATATGAAGTTGAATAAAAGGTGTATAAATGCTGCAAAAACAGAATGAAATACTTTTCAGAAGGAGAAAAGGAAAGAAGGGTGTGGTTAGGATGCAAATTTAGAAAAACAAACAGAAGAAGGTTTAGATTGCAGCTTGTATGGGTCCTGGGGTGTCAATATACCCAGTGACTAATCTCCAGAATCTATAAAGTACTCAAAAATCTTTACACCAAGAAGACAAATAACCCAATCAATGAATGGGCCAAGGAAATGAACAGACAATTTACAGAAGAAGATCTACAAGCCATCAACAGATATATGAAAAAATGTTCAACATCCCTTAGTAATAAGAGAAATGCAAATCAAAACCACCTTAAGATTTCAAGGATTCAAGATGGCGGGCTAGAGGAAGGCTGCATTCCTATTTGCTCCGTGGATTCCTACTTGCTCGGGATTCAAACAGCAGGAATATGGTTCTCAACGAGATTTTATATTCAAATCACATATAAGAGGTCCCCAGTCGCGGCTCTGGAACCAACTCTGCCAGGCTGGGCAGCTACCACCTGGGAGCGCCGGGCCTCCGCAGGGGCTTCAGAGTCTCCAACCTGGGCCTGCGCCAGCCAGCAAGTGAGTGCGGGTTCCCGGAAGTGGCTTCGGAGTCACTGACCAGACTCGGGCACCAGCCAGCAAGTGAGCGCAGGACTCCAGTAGCTGCTGGGAAATCACCATCCCTAGGCCAGGTTCAGGCCTGAACCCCCCGGGCAGCCTCAGCTGTGAACACATACCCACCAAGCCACCGGGCTGCCGTATCCAGCTCCAAACCCAGGCCTGCACCCTGTTCCTGGTCTAGTCTCAGGCCGGCACCCATGCTGTCGCAGACCATCTAACAACAGCAGGTTACCTTAGCCCACAAACTGATTATCCCTGACTTAGAGGCAGTGGGACAGCATCCTTCTTGGGACACAGCATTACCAAGTGCCTGACAGGCATCAGACTACTGAACAATAGGAGGTTTGAATAGTACAATATAATTTTACGGCAAAACTTTCTTCCTCTTTTTTTTGTCTAAATAGTAATATTACGATTATTCCTAATATACTTACTACATTCCCACTTCTTTCCTATTAATACCCTTATCATTCTATCATGCTCTAATATAGCAGGGTCCTTGGAGACCCATTCTCTTTTCTCATGCTAAAAACTTATTTCCTCTAATTCCACTCTCACTATTCCTATGACATAGTAACTCTATAGACTCACTTCCTATCTTATTAACTATTCTAAACCATTCAGCATTTTCTTTTTCCACTATTTGAAATTCTGGTCCTTATTGTAAACCTATCGATTATGCAGTAGATAATTTGCACTCATTTCTGTATACTATAACACAGTTTATATCTAAATAGGTTCTATATGGTTTAAGGACACATATTGTTTATATGGGGTACTGCGAATAATAATCTCTTCAAAGTGAGGTATTGGAAATCTGCAGGGACACTATAAGTCTTTACAGGGAAACTGCAATCCCTCAGACTCGCACTACTAGAGGGGAAGATACACAAGCAACATGAGAAAACACGGGAAGAAAATGTCCCAAACAAACCTAGATGATATATCAAGAGAACCCAAAGACAGCATGGTAGAAGGAATGACAGAAAGGGAGTTCAGAATGTTCATAATTAAAATGATCTGAGAAGAGAATGATGTGACGAGAGAGCAAATCAGGCTATGAATAATCAGCTAATAGAGCAATTGCAGGAAGCAAAAAATCATTTCAATAAAGAGATAGAAGTTCTAAGAAAAAAAACAAACAGAAATCCTTGAAGGAAACAAGGAAATGAGGGAAACAATAAACCAAGTTAAAAACTCAAGAAAGCATAATTAACAGAATAGATCACCTGGAAGACAGAACCTCAGACAATGAAGACAAAATATTTAATCTTGAAAACAAAGTCGAACAAACAAAGAAGATGGTTAGGAACCATGAACGAAACCTCGAAGAAATATGGGACATCATGAAAAGGCCAAATTTAAGAGTTATTGGGATTGAGGAAGGCACAGAGATACAAACCAAGGGAATGAATAATCTGTTCAATGAAATAATATCAGAAAATTTTCCAAATATGACAAATGAGATGGAAAATCAATTACAAGAGGCTTACAGGACACCAAACGCACAGAATTACAACAAATCCACACCAAGGCACATTATAATGAAAATACCTAACATACAAAACAAAGATAGAATTTTAAAGGCAGCAAGAGAAAAGCATCATATTACCTACAGGGAGAAACCAATACGGATAACAGCAGATTTCTCCCTAAAAGCAAGAAGGGCCTGGAACAACATATTTCAAGCTCTGAAAGAAAACGGATGCCAACCAAGAATCTTATACCCAGCAAAACTTACCTTCAGATTTGATGATGAAATAAAATCTTTCTATGATAAATAAAAGCTTAAAGAATTCACAAAGAGAAAGCCTGCCCTACAGAACATTCTCAGCAAAATATTCCAAGAGGAAGATATGAAAAATAACAATGTTAGTCAACATGGGGAGGAATTACCCTAAAGAAACAGCCAATCAAAGGAGAAAAAAAGTTAAGTTAAAAGCCCAAAAAAAGCTAAAATGACAGGAAATACAAGTCATATCTCAATAATAACCCTGAATGTAAATGGCTTAAACTCATTGATCAAAAGACATTGACTGGCAGATTGGATTAAAAAGAAAGACCCAACAATATGCTGCCTTCAAGAGACTCATCTCATAGAAAAACATGTCCACAGACTAAAGATGAAAGGTTGGGAAAAAGCATACCATGCACATGGACTGAGTAAAACAGCAGGGATTTCCATCCTCATTTCACATAAAGCAGACTTCAAGCCCAAGTTAGTCAGAAGGGATAAAGAAGGACATTTCATACTGCTTAAAGGAAGCATAAATCAGCAAGACATAACAATCATAAATATTTATGCACCAAACAGTGGGGCATCCATGTACATCAATCAGATCCTTCTCAACTTCAGGAGCCAAATAGACCAAAACGCAATAATACTCGGGGACTTTAATACTCCTCTCTCACCGTTGGACAGATCTTCCAAGCAAAAATGGAACAAAGAAACCATAGGATTCAATGACACAATTGATAATTTAGACTTAACAGACATATATAGAATATTCATCCATCAAAAAGCAAATACACTTTCTTCTCAGCAGCTCATGGCTCCTTCTCTAAAATAGACCATATGTTATGCCACAAAGCTACTCTTAGCAAATACAAAAACATAGAGATACTACCTTGTATACTATCAGATCATAATGGAATGAAATTAGATATCAACGATAAAGTTAAAAGCAGAAACTACTCCAAGACCTGGAGATTAAATAACATGCTATTGAATGATACATGGATAAAAGAAGACATTAGGGGGGAAATTAAAAGATTCTTAGAGGTCAATGAGAGCAAAGATACAACATATCAAAATCTCTGGGATACTATGAAAGCAGTGCTAAGAGGAAAATTCATTGCATGGAGTGCATTTAATAAAAGAATGAAAAGTCAACAAATCAATGACCTTACATTACAGCTCAAAGCCCTAGAAAAAGAGGAACAGACCATCACC
>JAJEJO010005457.1:127023-299129 GCA_020662805.1 Glaucomys volans | reverse complement strand
CTTTACATAGGAAGATCTACAAGCAATCAACAGATTTATGAAAAAATGTTCAACATCCCTCGTTATAAGAGAAATGCAAATCAAAACCACCTTAAGATTTCATCTTACCCCAATTGGAATGTCTTTTACTAAGAATCCAGGCAACAACAGGTGTTAGCGAGGATGTGGGGCAAAGGGTACACTCATACATTGCTGGTGGGAGTGCAAGTTGGTGCATCCACTCTGGAAAGCAGTGTGGAGGTTCCTTAGAAAACTTGGAATGGATCCACCATTTGACCCAGCTATCCCACTCCTTGGCCTATACCCAAAGGACTCTAATTCAGATTACTACAGTGATGCAGCCACATCAATGTTCATAGCTGCTCAATTTACAATAGCTAGATTGTGGAACCAACCTAGATGTCCTTTAATAGATGAATGGATAAAGAAACTGTGGTATATATACACAGTGGAATATTACTCAGCCATAAAGAAGAATAAAGTTATGGCATTTGTAGGTAAATGGATGATTTTGGAGACTATTATGCTGAGTGAGATTAGCCAATCCCCAAAATCCAAAGGCCAAATGGTCTCTCTGATAAGTGAATGATGATGCATAATGTGGTGTGGAATGATGGCAAGAATGGAGAAAGGTTAGAGAGCCTAACGGGAAGGGAGGGGTGGGGTTGAGGTTGGGGGCTAAGAATAATAACAGTATATGTGACAGACATCATTGCCCTGTGTACATGTATGAATGCACACATGGGGTGACTCTACTTTGTGTACAATCAGAAAAACAATTGCTGTACTCCATTTGTGTTCAATGAATCAAAAAATTAAATTAAAAAAATCAGATTACTACAGTGATGCAGCCACATCAATGTTCATAGCTGCTCAATCCACAATAGCTAGATTGTGGAACCAACCTAGATGCCCTTCAATAAATGAATGAATAAAGAAACTGAATACACAATGGAATATTACTCAGCCATAAAGAAGAATATAATTATGGCATTTGCAGGTAAATGGATGATGTTGGAGACTGCCATATTAAGTGAGATTAGCCAATCCCAAAAATCCAAAGGCTGAATGATCTCTCTGATAAGTGGATAATGATGCATAATGTGGGGTGGAAGGGAGGCAAGAATGGAGGAAGGATAGATTGCATAGAGGGAAGGGAGGGGTGGGGTGGAGGGGGAAGAATAATAACAGAATGAAATGGGCATCATTGCCCTGTGTGCATGTATGAATGCACAGATGGTGTGACTCTACTTTGTGTACAATCAGAGAAACAATAGCTGTACTCCATTTGTGTACAATGAATCAAAATAAATAAATTTATAAAAAAATATATATATATATACCCAGTGACTTTGCTCCTGGGCTCCATGTAGTGTCCCACTCAGGAAAAAGCTTTCCACATTCTTGGAGAAGGTGGACACAGCAGAAGGGCAGCCTGAAAATATCTCAGTGACTCAGCATCTTATACATGTGCCTGGGATGGAGAAGATGAAGCTCTTTGCTCCTTTAATATCATGGCAGCCTTCTCTGGAGAGTTTTAAAGTAGAAAGCACACTTCTAACAATAACCTGGAGCTACCTTGGGAGTCACTGGCCATCCTGTGTACATCATGAGTGTCCATTTTCAAAGACAGTGGCATGCATTCCACCATGATGGCTTAAACTTTACCTATTTCCAAATGCTTCTTAGACCACTTGTCACAGGACACCATCTTTTATGTTCATTCGCTTCTATCCCATCTGCTCAAGCTTCAAATTTGTGTTCCTTAAAATACCCAGTTACTCCAAGTTGCTCTATGACTAAGGAAGGTTGGAAAATTCTACATGAATTCCTTTCTTGGAGAATTACCATTTATATCATTGTTTAGACTATCAACATTTTCCAAACTCACATGTCACCATGTAAAACCAATGAATATTTAGCAGTACTAATGCTTGCGGTACTTGATACTTTGATACTTGATATGTTGATGAAAACAGAATGCACATTTTCTAATGCATAGAACATAGTAAGGACTCAATAAAGGTAGAGTGATGATTATCAAGCTTAGCTAAAAGTCCTCCTGTATCCTGAGCAATGCACACAAAAGAAGACTACAACTGGATCTGCCAGCTGCTGCTGGCTGACACAATGGGGGTGGAGATGGTTATTACATCCCTTTCCTCTTACGTGGTAAGACATTTGGAGCCAGTGGACCAGGTGATGTGAATCCAGGTAAGCACAGATTTACTGGCCACAGCTGACAACCTATAGGACACTCAGGCACATCATTTTCTGGCAGGGCGGGCAGGATGCACCACGTCTGGCCCTCAGTTCCAGGTGTACACAACCGGCTGAACCAGGATACAACCCTGGTTCTCATGGGTCACTCTGAGTGACTTTGATGTTCTGCTAGACAGGATGTAGGGTGTTATTGGAATCTTGGCATTCCACATTGTGATCTCTTCATTTCCTCAGTGCCAGTGGGTCTCAAGTCCCAAGAGCTCTGTGCCCTGATCCAAAGTCCTGACACCCACCCACCTATTTTCTAAAGACCCCGATGAGGCTAAGGAAGAGTCTCTCACAGGACTCCTTTATCCCCAAACAACATATCTCAAACAATCTGAATCCACAGGAAACTTCAGCCTGCCCCTGGTTCTGAGTTTTTCCAGGAAACTGTTGCCCTCTGGAAGAAGCATTAAGGCCAGTGGACAAGATCCTAAGGAGAAGGGGTGCTGTGGGGTAGATGGAAGTTTGGTGCGGGTCACTGCTTTGAGCATGTTTGACCAGCTGTGGCCTGCTTTTCTGTGCCCACGTGCTTTCCCTGAATAGAGCATGGGTTCTTTTAACATTCAGAACATTAGGGAGGTTCCCTGCCACTGGTCCAGCTAGTGCCAAGGGTTCTATGATCTATGAGAAGCACTGAATTCAGGAAGAGAGGTAGAGTTTTCTTGCCCCCATGTTGCCAGCACTTTCTGGGCATGATGGGGAGGCTAGAGATTTCTGATTTCTCACAAAAAGTGAATGATACATGTCAATGAAAATGAGGCCCAAGGGGTGATGAAATGAATTAAGATAATATTGCCTTCTACAGGATTCTAGGCATCAGTTTCTCCACTTAGTGCTGAAGCGTTTTTAAACATGATGCTAAAACACTTTTACATGCCTCCCATCAAGGTGTGAGGTTTATGTCTCCTGCCTGGAATTCTGGATAGACTGGTAATTTCTTCAAATGATAAAAAATATGATGAAGGTGATACTCTGTGACCACAAAGGCTGAGTCATAACTGGCAATGAGGCTCCTACCTTGCCCACTGGAACCCTTGCACTGGAGTCACAAGCTGTCATGATATGTGCTCAACTATCCTGAGGCTGCACATTTGGAGAAAGCAAATCTGCATGGAAAGCACTCATCTACTCACTCTGATTGACAGTCCTGCTGAGCTCAGTTTTCAAGACATCCCAGCCCAGGTGCCAGACATGTGAATAAGACTACCAATGATTCCAGTTTCCAGCTGTCAGGTCCCCCTCAGGTCTTTGAGTCTTCCTAGATGAGATATCAGAGAACATGAAGCAGAGGCAAGTCATCCCCCCGTACTCAATCCTAATTTCTGACCCAACAGAACCTGTATGCATAATTCAATCAATATTTTTCACTACCAAGTTTTGAGGCAGGTTGTTAGTTAGAAATCTGATCCAAAACAAATTATGAGGATAGTGGAAGCCCCTCCCACTCCCATAGTAGAAAAACCCATGTCCTTGAGGAAAAATATCTGTTTATTCCAGTTTCGATAAAACAGCTGTTTGTTTGTTTGTTTGTTTGTTTTTAAGGATTAATGCTTAGCTTTGTAACATAAAGGGGCAGGTTTTATGCAGAATGCATTTGCAATTTGGTTATCTGCACAAACAAAACACATGTGAAGCAATATGTGTAATTTTTCTAGCATGAGAAAAACAGTATTCCTTGTACATTATCTTAGATAGGTTAAATGAGTGGAAATTTTTGACACAAATATTTCACTATATGAAAATAAGATATTTATATGCTTTCAGAGAACAGAAATATACAGTTACAATTTATTATATGCATCAGGCACTTCTCTAGATACTTTACATCCTCCCAGCCAGTCAGCCAGCCAGCCTGCCAACCAACTGAGACAGGGGCAAAAGACAGATAGCTGATTATCAATAAAAAAAGGAAATAAGTAGATAACACTTCCCCATCAACTGGCTGCTAACACCCTGGGGGAACGGGAAGAATTGCACTTTCCATCACAAGCAATCACCCCCTGGATGGCTCCTTTCCTGCGTTTTGGTCTTTTTCCACCTTTTGATTACCTAGGTATGAGAAGGAAGGAAACCAGAAATCTATAAAGGGACAGACACCCCATTCCCATAAGCACCAGCTCTGGGGTCCCCTCCTCTCCAGGGAAGTCTTAGGATCCCCAATCATCTTGAGTGTTTCATCTTGAACACCAGGGAAATGAGGACCTGATCCTGATTTTATAGAGGATATCACAGCCATGCATCTGTTTATCCTTCCTTCTTTCCATCCATCCATCCATCCATCCATCCATCCATCCATCCATCCACTCGTTTATCTGTCCATCCATCTATGTGTCCATCCATCCACCCTATCAGCCAAAATCATTGACAGACTTTAAGTGAAAAACTCCTAGGTGTTATGTTCTGTACTAGGCACTGGGCATCCAAAACTAAGATCCATGCCCTGTTCTCACTTAAGATAGTTCATAGGCTAGGAGAAGTGCTATGGCATAGTAGTTTTGACATGGGCAGGACTTTGATGTTTATCATGTCTCTTGTTTCAATGTGGTTTGAGTCATGTATAGATCATGGCAAGGCCCTCGGTTCAGTGTGGCTTGTGTCTTCATATGGAAATCAGTTGGGTCCCTGAAATATAGAAAGTGTCTTAGGGCTGCTATAACGAAGTGTCATACTGGGTGCCTTATTAATAACAGAAATTTATTTCTCACAGCTCTGAGGACTAGAAGTCAGAGATCAGGTTGTCAATATTGTTAGATTCTGGTGAGGGACCTCTTCTCAGTTTCAGACTATCTACTTCTTGTAACCTCACATGATGACAGAACTCTAGTGACTTATTCCTCTTTTTATAATTACAATAATCCCATCATAGGGGCTCTACTGTCATGACCTAATTACCTTCCAAAGGCCATACTTCCTAATACTATTCCATTGAGAATTAGGATTTCAAGATAAGAATTCTGGAGACACAAACACACAGTCCATAACTGTTAGTAATGTAGAATCAGTGAACGTAACTTCCTGTTTGCACATTTCAATGGTTTGCAAAATTCCACGGGGTGAAACAGCATCGTATGGAATAATGGACAGGGCTTTTAGCACATGAGTCTCAGTGAGACAGAAGGGCTATAGGTTTTGCATTAAGGATAGAGTTTAAAGCAAATAAGAAAGCTTCAGGCTTCCTGGCAAAGATAAAGGAATATAGCTGGGTGCAAGCTATTCTTTAACTCAGTTACATTTTACTCAGTAAACACTACCTTAGTATGATAAATAGGAAACAAAAAGCTTAATTACCTAAAATATGAATTCACGATTTAGGGTGTATTAATAAAATATCTTAGGGAAAAGCTGTGCTTTCTGGAAATTTTGGAAGTTTGAAGTATTCTCTTTTTTTGAACCAACTGGTGGCATTTATTTATTTATCGGTGGGAATGTGGGAATATTTCTGGATTCTGTGTTTGGCAGGACAGTGATAGTTATTGCAAAAAAATACTTTGGTTTGTTAGTACCTGTTGGCTGAGATCCAAGGGATGAGGGAAGACTCATAGCAACATACTGTTTATCTTCCAACTTCCTGAATCAGGGTTGGGGTGCCTGTTGCTTCCCGACCTACCCTTCTCCTCCCTGCCCTGGGAGGTAAAAGTGAACTGAACTGAACTCAGTTCAGTTTATACTCCAGTGAGCTTCCTTCTTGGATTAAACATGAAAGGAGCAATTGATATGCCCACTGTGCAGATGGAGAGACTGAGCTTCACTGACAATAGCCATTTCAATTGCAATTGAAAGTAATTTGCCCAGCATCAAACAAACATAAGAAGAGTCAATATTCAACCCCAGCACTGTCTTTGGCAGCATTCATGGTTCAGAGCTCCTAACTCCTAACTGAAGTGTAGGAGAGAAAATAATGAGAACTGAAGAGAAGTTTCACATCCCCAAGAATGTGTCCTCTCAGGGGTTTCTAGATAAATTTCCAAGCAAAAAACTGAGTTTCTTTAAATTTGAGAAAAGAATTCAAAACGCCAAATGTGCAGTTTATGGATGCCAATGTATTTCTAAAGTCAAACTTACAGAAAAGAAGGGCTGCGTTTTAAACATTGCAGAAAACAGTGTATGAGAGAGGTAAGGATTTTGGGAAAAGAAGTGAATAATTTCTAAAATCCAGAGCTATTCTTCATCTTCTGCCATCATGGAAACTATTTCATTGTAAACATCTTGAGGAGCGTTAATTGCCCAGATAAAGTCCAAGTGGTTGTATGGAAGAATCTCCTTGTGGTAAATGAGATTGGAGAGTTTGGGAAGCAAAATGTTGACATCATGGGGGTCAGCCAACAAGTCATTGCCACCGTTCCACACGGCAATTGGCACAGTCATGGCCGTCACGTTGTAGTAGGGAGGTGTGAACTGAAAAACAAGAGAAAAAGAACCAGGGTTTAGGTGACCATTCTATAAAGTCAATGAGTATTCTTTGGGTAGACTGAGTAACATTAACTGACTTGGTTACTTTCATCTACAAACCAAAGCAGAAACAATATATTTTGGATTGGTGTTTCTCAAATTAATGGGCATGTGAATTACCTGGAGGACCTTGTTAAAATGAAGGTGAACTCAGTAAGTTTGGGGAAGAGCTTAATATTCTGCTTTTGTGAGTGATTCTGATACCCTGGTCCTAAACCATGATCTGAATTGCAAGGCTTTTAATAACAATTCTTATAAATTAAGTTTAGATTTCAGCTCAAGATGAGCAAAATGGATCTGATTAGATTTTAACTCTGGTGGATTGTTTCTACCCTCTGACGTGTGGTCTCAAGATGAGTCTGGAGTCCTTTTCTTTGGCTTTGTATTGACTTCCCAGTGCAGTTGGTGGTGAGGTCAGTCCATTCATGTTTGAAGATGAATCTGTTGAGTACTTATCTGATATTATTAAACACTGCTTTAAACTCTGACACAAATTATCATCCATCCCACTTCTTATTTCTAGAAAATCAAAAAATTTTTGATTTTCAAGAATTTAACAAAAAATGTTTTCAGGAGATCCATAAAGTGAGAAGAAGAACAAGAGAATCACCTCCAATTTGCCCATAATCTGGAGACAATTTTATTAGATTTTTTATAATAACAATATTATATGAAAGTTACTCTATTATCATTTTTAAATGGCCAACTTATAGAAAAACATTTATTGTATGTGATTTGTCCTTATATTTTAATCCTTCCTATTTTATTACCCTGTATATTGGAGAAAAATGTGGAGAATATCTATAATTTAAATCCATTTTCTTTTATTTATACCCATTGTTCAAACAGTTGCTTAGATGCCAGCTCAGTTAGTTGAAGATCAACTTGAACTGTTATTGACTTGGTTGGAAGAAGGGTGGATTTGGGGATTCCTGGTCCCAGTTGGCCCTCTAAGATGAGGTCCTCTGATTGCCAGTATTTGTGTCCAGTAGAAAGATAGACTCAAAGCAACCTGTACTTTAGGGGTTTGAGAAGGTTATGGTTGGGGAAAAAGATTTTCAACAAAAATATGATCTGATGATAGTCTGAAAATCTCTTTAAAGACATCAAAGATGTAAAATAAAGTGGGGAATTTTCTTTACATATAAGATATTGTTACAGAAACATATATGTCCCTTCTAAATTTGAATCATGGAAACAGATTAAATCAGTATCGTTGTTCTACTTACTATTTGGGTGGAAAAATTGAGGGCAGATAAAGAGGAAGAAGAAAAATTTTAAAAATCATGTAAGGGTGCTTCCCTTGTTCAAATTTAGGCAGTGACAGTGTCTACCATGAGCTAAGGGATTATAAATATTATACCAATAAATCCTGTCAGTCACTTCCTAAATCTGGGTAGAGAGATATAGAAGTTATTACATAAATTTACATGGTTAAGATGAACTCTAAGTCTGGGTCCTTTGCATTATAGTAAGTGTGAGAACTGCTCAGTATGTCTGCCTGTGCCACAAGGCACCTGTCTGCTGAAAATTATTCCCAACCTTGACTGGACACATGCCATCCTTTTTTTTGTATGAGAATGTATACCTGTGAAACAACTCCTCTGGCTGTCCACAAAGGGGAGGATAATGTTTGAGAAAACAAAAGATTCCAGCTCTATTTCAGGTATGGTTGGAATTATTCATTTGTTTTTTCAGTTAGTTGCACCTTAGAAAGCAGGCTAGAGATTGGGTTACAGAGCAGGCCATTGCAATGCCAACAGGTGGTGCTGCGTGGGCTGCTCTGGGGGAAGACTGATTGAGCATAGCCACTGAAGCAAGAGTGCATAGCCATGCAGGAGAATAGGAGACTGGGCATCAACACTCCCCTTGAGAAATAGATGCCCACACATCATAATTTTTTGTATATGTGAATAATTCCAACTTTAAGATACTTACCTGATTATAGTGTTTCATGTTTTGAAATGGGTTTCCCCAGTCAAAAGCTTGAAATTTCCCAGACCTAGCAGCCTAATGCAGAAAAATTGAAAATACACACAAAAAAATTCTTATTGCATGAAAAATTAAATTCAAACATTTTCAAGTACTTTATTTTCAATTTAAACAACCATTAAAATATTTTTATTCCAAATAAAATTATAAATCATCTAGGATAAGGTCTATATGTAAGTTTAATTGCAGTTTTGCATGAAATAATTTTCTTGCAAGCCCAGTCACAAAAATCATTCTTTTTTTTTTTTTTTTTTTTGCTACCCACAGCACCTGTTTCGTAAGATTCCATTCCAAGTTTTCTGAGGAATCTCCATACAGCTTTCCAGAGTGGCTGTACCAATTTGCAATCTCACCAGCAATGTATGAGTGAACCTTTTCCCCTATATCCTCACCAACAGTTATTGTTACTTGTTTTCTTTTTTTAATTTGTACTAATTAGTCATACTTGACAGTAAAATGTACTTTGATACATCATACAAAGATGGAGTATAATCTCTCATTCTTCTGGCTGTACATGATGTAGAATTCCACCAGTTGTAGTTTTATATGTACTTGGGTAATAATGTCTGATTCATTCTACTCTCCTTCCTATCCCCATAACCCCTCCCCTCCCTTCACTCCCCTCTACCTAATCTAAAGCAACTCTATTATTGCCATTTCTGATTGGAGCGATATGAAATCTTAGTGTAGTTTTAAATTTGCATTTCTCTAATTGCTAGAGATGTTGAACATTTTTTATATATTTGTTGGCCATTCATATTTCTTATGAAGTGCCTGTTCAATTCCTTTGCTAATTATTGATTGGGTTATTAGGGTTTTTTGGTGTTACATTTTTGAGGTCTTTGCCCAAAACTCAACTCAAAGTAGATCAAGGACCTAGGCATTAGACAGAGAGACCTTGCACCTACTAGAAGAAAAGATAGGCCCAACTCTCTATCATGTAAGCTTAGGAACCAACTTCCTCAACAAGACTCCTAAAGTAAAAAAGTAAAATTAAGAATCAATAAATGATAATCCTAGAGGCTCAAGGAGACAGAAGTAGGAGGATGGTGAGTTCAAAGGCAGCCTCAGCAAAAGCAAGGCACTAAGAAACTCAGTGAGACCCTGTCTCTAAATAAAATACAAAAAAAAAAAAATAGCACTGGAGATGTTGCGGCTCAGTGATCGAGTGCCCCTGAGTTCAATCCCCAGTACCCTGCATGCCCCGCCCTGCAACAAAAAAGAATCAATAAATGGGATGGTATCAATCTTAAAACTTCTTCACAGCAAAGAAAACAAACAAGAATGTGAAGTGAGATCTTACAAAATGAGAGAATATCTTTGCAACTTGCTCCTCAGAGCATTAATGCAAAGAACTCAAGAAACTTAACACCAAAAAAAAAAAAAAAACAAATAACAAAATCAATAAATGGGCAGAATGTTTTAAGATTGTGCTTTAGGTAAAGTGCAAGGGTTCAGAACCACAAAATAAGTTTTTAACGGAATTGGAGTAATGATACCTGGGCCCAGTGGAGGACGTCTTGAACAGAAGTTCCTGCTGGATTATGTGCTAGATAGACATCAAAGCGACTCTAGAAATCAAACACACACATATACGCATAGTTTCCAAAAAATAGCTAAGTTCTGTTTTCTGATTGAGGTCAAGTGGGTTTCCAGGCAGCTTTTGCTGGAAGGGTATGAGCAACACAGTTGCATGTCACCTTAGAGTTTTCCAAGTGTCATGTTTTAACTCAGTTTGTAGCCCCTTAGTGAAGGAGCTTATTATCACCATTTGTTCAAAATAGAAATTGAGACTCAAAGTAGTTCAGAGAAAGTCTCATTCTCACTCAGAGGAACAGTGTGGAGCCAGAGACTTCAATCTAGGTCTCTAAATCTGAATTCTCAGCTTTTTATTGCTATACAGTGCCAGAGTGCACTGAACACATAGGCAGCTTGCTTTACAGAACTTTAACATACATGGGAGAGTTACTACATATATATAATAGTAATTATATATTTTTTTCATTTATGCTGTTCTGTGAAGTTCCTAAATCACCTTGTTCACATATCGATCAGAAAACTTAAGTCCCCTTATTGGATTGCATAGGTCAGTTCATAGTGGGTCTTAGACCTTAGACTGTGGACAAAGTCAAATAAATTGACAATATTCACAGGAGATTCAAGAATCTCCACCTAAGCATCATGCAGAAAATGAAATCTCTATATTGCTTTGTTTCCTGAATCACTATTTTACTATTTTTTTCTCATAAGATTCTTATTAATGGAATAGGATAACTTATACTGCCCTTTCTTAGTGTGATATAGATAGGTTGCTCTGTTCTATTCTACATACTTGAATGATGAAGATCCCCCAAATCATCAATAACTCATTTCTAAGAAAGAAAGATTGGGAACAGCTATTTATCATCCTAAGTGGGGAACAAGTATATGTTAACATATATATGTTATTATATGTGTGTATATGTATTTTTTAATAAAAATATATTTTAAAAATCCACATATACACAGTGATGGTCATCAGCCATGAGAAAGAGAACTGAATCTTTGAACTCCATGAAACCAGGAACCACATCTATCTTTTCACCACTGTTCTCCCAATGACTACAAGACTATAGAATTATATCTTTCTATCAATAAATTTGTTTATCTTAGATGTTCAAAGGTACAAACTAAACCAACTATTTTGAGTAAGATAGATGTCTACGTATAATAATAATAGTAGCAAAAGCAATATGTTACTATGTGTTATATGCCGCACATGTATTAGCTGACTTGAGATTCACAATAATAATTTTGTAGATGAGGAAACCAACACGGGAGTTTAAGCCAATTCAAGGGTAGGATTTGAATTCAGGCTCACCTAAATCCATATATTTAACTACATTATTATATTGCATTTTCTCAAGTAAGTTTTAAAATTTGCTCTGCAAATTAAGAATATGTGCAAGGTATTACATTAATGGCTTTTCTGAAGTATTCTTTATAAAATGTATGGGATGACTGACAGCATAAAAAATATTTGTAAAAACACTTATTCAATGTCTAGACATTTTTCCTGTAGAGCCTGTCCAAACATATAGTTCAGTTCCTTTTACCACATAACTTAAATGCTACACCAATTACTTAGGTGGGCACAAGTGAATCATGAATTTTGTTTTTGTTTTTTTCTGCATGGTATGTATCTTTTTAGGGACAATCGGGGTGAACAGGAGGTGACAAAACTATAATGGAGCAATGACTGTTTTCTCATGGGTTTACCAGATCAGGGACACAGTTCTGGAGCTACTCCTAGTTCTTATGAAGTTCCATTTCTAAGTGATGATGAAAAATAATCAAAGGTTTTCCTCAAAATATTCAGAATAGAAACCATAGGCATACACACCGTGTTCAAGTTCTTACTGTCAAATCCACAAACGATAAACAAGGCGTTGCTACAAAGGCGATCCATTAGCTCACGGGAGCATACTTCAGTACCAAGAAATTGATCAAAGAAGGTGTGTGGGAAGAATATTTTGTCACCAAATATGATCTGAAAAATAAAAGCATCATTAGAGCATTGCAGCATTCAAGCTGCAAAAAGACTCCTTATCTAGTTGCTTATACAGGTGGGATTAGGCTAATGGTATTTTCTTACTTCTATAGGTTGTTTTGGAATATCCTATATTTTTCCTCATTTAATTCCCACAATGAGGTTGTGAAACAGACAAGGCAGATATCAACACTGGGTATCTTTTGGTACATTGAGAACTACACTGGCTGCTTAGAGGAAGAAGAAGATGTGAGTCACAATCTAGCTGGGGTATTAAGAGTTAAGGAATAAAAACATGAAACAACAATGGCAGACTGTCATATGCCAAGATGTGTGATTTTAATTATAAGTTGTGAAAAGAACAGGAGGGGAAATGGTGACTGAGGCATATTTTTAGCAAAACCTTTAGAGATTTGTCCTAATTATTTTGAGGAAAGCAAACATTTTGTTTTCTTCCGTTTATACACTAGAAAACATGAAGTTAATACATAACATCCTGGGCTAATATGAACTTAATCCTCTGACTTAAGGTCTTAATGCCTTTTCTTTCTAAGTCACTTTCTGCACTGCTATAAGAAAATCTGAGGGTAGGAGGAAATAAGCTCTGGGTCAATACAGCAGTAAACATAATCAGGGTCATTGAAACATTTTAGATTTTGAATAAAAGGTTTACAAATGGATTTTGACCATTGGTAAAATCTCTTTGGCTTTAGACACACATATAATACAAAGTGAAAAGAAATTAATAGCACAAAACCACAGAAGGACATAACATTATTACATTTCATAACCTAAAACTAAACCATGATCCTAACAAAAAGTGTGTGTGTGTGTGTGGGTGTGTGTGTTGGCTTCAATGGCATGAGAAGTAGGGTATCAAGTGTTGGAAAAAGGAAAGATTATTAATTCTGTACAGTGTGTGCCTATTCAATAAGGCATTTAATTTTCTGGTTTATTGAAATCCACACTACTGCCCTATGAAATCTCCATTTGAAGATGACAGAGCTCATAGGAAAAGAGCTCTTAGGAAAGCCAAGAGTGTTTAATTAGGGGTCTCAAAATATTTTCTTGACCCAATCATTGATTTCTTTCCCCTCTTTCTCCTCTTCCTGTCCCATTTCTTTCCATTTTCTCCTCTTCCAGGTTAACATGGCTTTGGTGGGCTAGGCTTCTTGTTTGACTATTTTGCTTTGATTTTATTACCCATTCCCTGCTCCAGGAGTGGAATTGCAGCCTTGACACAGCTATGTAGAGTACTTGGTAAATGAACTATCTATGAAAAAGCAAAAAACATTCATAGGCATTGGGTTAATTGGGCTAATCAAGAACAAAAACGTAAAGGCTGGAGAGAGGATACAGACATTTCAAGTGCTATGCAAGAAATAGTATAAACATGTACAGTTCCACTTGGGGATATGAACATTTTTCCTGCAGGTGTGGTGCTCCTTCCATCACTTTGAAATCCATGGGTAACTGGGTACCTCAGGTCCAATTAACCAAAGAGAATCACATACCTTGAAGAGGGTTGAAGGAACAAGCGAAAGTTTTGTTAAAAGGCTTTTGGAATACTTCACAGTGGCAACTGGAGCTAATGCATAAAAGGTTTTGATTCTTTTGGCCAGTGTGGGATTGGTAGAAAAGGCAATAAAACCTGAAATAGAACAAGGGACATGTGAGGAAGAAGTGTGTGTGATGTTTTGTTTTCACAAGTATGACATCATCTTGGACATATTAAAGGTGGCCTCTGACACTAGGTAAAAAATTGGCACTTCTGCTTGCTTAGATATTAATGAGCATAGTAATTGCAATTGAAAGTCTGCTAGTGGAAATAAAAGAATGGAAATGTTCCAAATTCAAATAACTCAAAAGAGTAGTAGATTGGAGTTTTGTGGGTATCAGGACAAGCAGTCCATTCACCTCAATGCATTCTAAGGAAACAGCTGCATTGTATCTCCATGCAATAATTTTATAACTCTAGATTATCAAGAAAGGGTTAAACTATATTCAATATGTATCATTAAAAGAGTCAGAGGAGTATGTCATAGAAGATATAGATTTCTGTCTAGAAATTAAAAGAAATAAATCTTAGTAACCTAGGAAATGTCCTGCAGCCCCACCTGCGAATTCCCTCTGCTATTGCTTATGCTGAGGAGAGCAGCTTCACCAAAGGTTACACGCCCCCTTCCTGGGGCAGCCTGCATCTAACGACAGGACAAAAAAGCCAGGCCTCCTGGCCCCAGTGAGGACGACTTTTAAGAGCCATATTGTACAGAGCCAACCTGTACAGTAATATGGCCCTTCAGGGACCATTTCACAGCCCAGCTTCCCCGCCTCTCTCTCTCTGACCATGCTTGCTTTTTGTCCTTTACCTTAAAAGAGTTTTTCTAAGAAATTTCTTGAGTGCTCACCCCCATCTTCTTGGGAACCTGACCTAGTACACAAAGACAAAGACATCGGGAAGCTATACATCACTTACTTTCTCCTTTAAAATTTTTTTTAAAGTAAGTAAATGTACTTTTTAAAAAAATTTTACAGACTTCATTTTGATTCATTGTACACAGATGGGGTACAAATTTTTCATTTCTATGGTGGTGCATGATGTACATTCAAACCATTCATGTCAGTTGAGATCAACTCTTTAGATTGAACAAGCAGATGGAGGAGAATTTTTTACAAGCTTCTACCACTAATTTCATCCACTTCTTTGCCTATGTGTCCATTGGAATTGTGGAAGAAGGAAGGTTATCAGGTGAGAGTGAAGAGCGGCATAAAAATGTGCCATGATTTCTCCCAGATGACTTCCCTTTCTCCTCCCACTTCCACACTATTTTTTCTCCTTTATACATTCTCTCATGCTCTCTTGAACTCACTGGATTACACTTTCACTCTAACCACTCCATCAGAACTGCTGTTACAAAAGTCTCCCATAACTTCTAGGCTGCTAGATCCAGTAGTTCATTTTGGGGCTTTATTTTCACTTGACTTATCTATAGCCTTTTCCACAGTTGAACACATTCTTAAAACACTTTCTTCCCTTGGCTGCCAGAACAATAGATACTTTTGTTGCCTTTACATTATTGTCATCATTATCACTACCTCTTAGTTTCTTCACTTGTTTCCTCCTCACCTTCTAAATTATGGCAGGGTCCAGGGCTTATCCTTGGATCTGTCCTCTTTCCGGCCTAAACTTACAATGTTACATTCTGTGGCATGTCCTGATGACTCCTGTTTTGTATTTTTAACTCAGTCGTCTCCCATAAATTCCAGATTTGTTCTATAATTGACTGCTGGACACCTCTACTTGAATCTCCTCCCATAAGCACCTAACTTTTTCAAAACTGAGTTTCTGTTCCCCCTGCATCAGCTCTCTTCACAGCTTTCCCCATCCAGGTTAGTGGCATCCCCATTACACCATGTGCTCCGGTGCAAACTCACCATCATGTTTGACTCCTCTTTTTTTTTTTTTATTTTCTTTTTTTACTCTTATGCCCAATCACCACTATGTCAGCAAATCCTGTTGACTCCATCTCCAAAAGATATCCAAAAGATGTATCTAGAACCTGACCCCATATGATTACTTTCACAGCTACCCTCACCTCCAGTCATCAGTCACCACTCATAAATTATTATGAGTCAGCATAACCTCTAGCATGAATTATTGTAGGAGTCCTCTAACTGGTTCTCTGTTCCTTCTTTTGTTCCCCATCAGCAACCAGAGGGATCTTAATACAGATCATGTAACTCCTCTATTCAAAATTTGTCCATGGTTTCCTTTTTCACTCAGCATGAAAACTGATATCCTATGACTACCAGTCGTGAACAGTCTGCCCTCCCCAAACTCGGCAATCTTGCGTCACTCTCTATCTCTCTGTCTCTCAGTCTGCTTCATCCACAAAAGGAATTGCCTTACTGCAGTTCTTTTGAGTGTGTTCAACCTTCAGATTCTTTATACTTGCTGCTATGTCTTCCTGGAACTTTGGCCAGCCCTGTATACACATGAGTTGCTCCCTGACCTCATCCATGTGTTTACCCAGAGGGTTTTGTTTGTGTTCTCTATCAAAAATTGCCTTGAAACCCTCTGAATTCCCTAATATCCTTCCACAATTCCTTTTCTTTCCATAGTATTATTAATTTCTTAGTACATTGAATCTGTTACTTTCTAATCTTTGCTATTTTCTCTACCTCCTCCTACTAGAGTATAGGTGGTAGGAAGGCAGATTTAATCTGTTTACTTTGTGCTTTGTGATGTGCCATAGTTTAATCCATTCTTCATAAATATGATTGCATGAACAAAATAAATTCAGTCCAGAGGCTAAAAGATGGTGACTTGAGAGATTGCGTGAGCTGATGATACTTGAGCCACCCTGTTGAACCTATTGGTATAACTCATGTTACCTTGAACAATTTACCCCCTTAGATTTTTTAAACCTATCTATTGTCCCCATATCATTAAGTTGTCATAGTGCTGATTTATATACTGAATGGAAAGCAGTTAATGTAGTTATGCAGCCATAACCACTGAGAAGAGGTCTATGGTATAAAAACTAAATTACCTGTTCCCTGTGCCTTTACTTACCAATGGTCGTGCCCTGTGAATGACCAACATAGTGTATCTTCTCCTGTCCAGTTTGATTTACAATGAAGTCAATTGTGGCTGGAAGGTCGTATTTAGCCATTTCATCAAAACTGCAAGAAAAGAAAACAGTGTAAAGCTGAATATATTTTCTTGAATATACCTTCTAAAATTCAAGCATATTTATAATTAAGGCTCTATTTCTGTTAGAGAAATAGAAAACTAGATTCTCTAAATTTTGCTGCTTAAAAATCCGAGTAACTATCAGGTGCCCTTTGGGGTGGCTTCCTATAAGGAATTTATACCATTTCTGAAGCACAGTACAATTGCTGCAATCTAATCCAAACAAGGTAGTACCTGTAGCTGGGAATAATTTCCATCCCTGAAGTGGAATGTTAGTTTAATAAGCATGCGCATGCTGTGTTTCAGAGCCATTTAGTAGGAATCCCATCCCTCTCTATTTTATTCTTCACAACTCAGTCAGAATGACACTTTGAAAATGAAAACTTCCCAGTTTAAAAATTTTCAGTGACTTCTCATTGCACTTGAAAGGAGTTCCAGTGCCCTCACCATCATCAACATAGCCCTGCCTGAGCTGACTCTTATGAGCCCCTCTAGTCTCCTCTTATGTCACTTGCCCTCTTGCTCTTTCCACTTGGGACACAAGTTTTCCTTTCAGTTCCTAAAACTCTCAGAGCTCGTTTGTGCCCCTAGCATCACCAGCCAAATTCTCTTCTGTTCTCTACCTCCCTCAGTAATTTCCAGGGATAAAGTACAAGAAGGTTTGTGATAGGGAACCTTTGAAAATTCCTCCGTATTGACTGAATTTTGTTCTTCATGATGATGTAGATTGAATTCCCAAATGGGTTCTAGCAACCCCTGAATCTATATGGATACGCCCTTTGAAATTTGCCAGGGGCAGTGAATTTCCTTGCTTCAGTCTGTTCATTACATTTGGAAAGGCATATTCAGGGATCCCCGCATAGCAAGTAACTGAGACCACAGAAAGTTTGAAGGAAAATCTACCTTAGAAATGAGGCACATAGAATAATTCAAGAAGAGATAAGAGTGAAAATGGCTTCCTTCCCCTCCTACTTGGAATATTTGTTAAGATGGGATTGGATTGGAAAGGAAGATGTCTATGCTTTTAAAGCCCAATGATTTTTTTAACACTGATATCTTTATGGTTAGTTTTGTTAACAGTACAACATTTTCATTCATTCTGAAATTTCACAATGTTTGATTCAGTTTAAATCAAAATATTCAAGCCCACAAGAGAGAATGAAATGAGATTACCTTTTTAAAGCCCAATGAGTATTCTTAATTATCCAGTTTATTGTTCTTTTTCTTTACCTGAAAGCCCAGAATTCGGCTGAGTTTGGTGAATAGTACAAATTTTTCCTGGACCAAGTATTTCCTCTGCTGTTGCCCAACCACACATCATAACCAGCGTCTGCCAGAATGAAGGCCAGGCTGTTGTTGGGCAGGTTGGCAATCCAGTTTGTGGCCGATGCAAGCAAACCATGCTGCAGAAACACCACAGGTCTGTGGCCTAAAGAAGAAGATTATTTTAAAATGCTATAAACTTACTTTTTATTCTAAGATAAACATGTGACTAGAATTAAATACATTTGCTTTATTGAGTTGAGTAATTTTGAATATGCTAACTTAATCATCTTTACTCAGGTGGCTGGTTTCTCAGATGCCAAAGCTTATCAATAGTCTACTTAAAATATGAATATCCCATTGTACACCAATTATACTTCAGTGAAGCTATTAATTCTATTTGCAAGAAATTCAGCACTAGGTTAATTTAGGTGGACTATAAATAGTAAAGTTATGTGTAGTCTTTTAAATTTTTTTATTATTTTTGTACTACATAATTTTTCTGCAATGAGCAAAAAGATAAAATTTTAATAGTGCCAGCAAAAATAGACTTTATTTGGAAAATAGGCTTCAAATTGTCTCCACAACCTCCCCTCTACAACACACCCTGAATAACTCTTTTTGATCCTGTAGGACTGAGCTCAGTTACTATCTCTGAGGGCAACTTTCCTTAGCTGGGTTAGACATCTTTATTAAGATTTCCAGTTTAGTAGCCTGTGCACAGTTGTAGCTTTGGACTTAACACATTTCATTATAATCATTTGTTTATTTATCTATCTCATCCATGTGATGGTAATCTTCTTGAGAATTGGAAATATGGATTAGTTTTTGTTGCATTTCCAAAATGAGCAAGATGTATTAACTCTTTAGGAAGAAATAAAAAGGAGGAAAACCCAGAAGGAAGGAATGTGGGGGGAAGGGTGGAGGAAGGAAAAAGGAGAGGGAAGAAAGGAGGAGGGAAGAGGGAAGGGGAGAGAGGGGGAAGGGAAGAAGGTTATACCTCTGTTCTCTGAATTTGTCTTTCCATAAGGAATTCTGAAGACCCCAAGGATATAACCGTCTTCAGTCACCACTTCATATTCTTCACATGGGTATCCCCAGTAGGAAATCATTTGATTCTGATAAGGAAAACCAAAAAGGTTAAGTTTTAGTAGACTTTTAAAATACATCTAATGACTAGATAATGCGAATTATTTTAACTGGTCATTTAAAAATTTAAACCTACTGTGATTCTGATTCATATTAATATCTCTTAAGTTCTATAGATAACCATCCCCCTACCCCTGCCCTCTGGGTAACTTACAATATTCATGTTGGCTTCAGGGCTCTCAGGTGCTACTTTTCCTAAGAAACCATGTGTAGTTCCAAAGGCAGATATCAAACTTGCCACTGCTAAAAGCGACCACATTTTGAACTGTCCAGAAACAAAAGAATAGCCCATGCTATGGTTATCCCATTACACTTTCATAATACTCATATTTTGTGACAATTTTACCTACAAGCAAAGTAGAGAAATGCTTGAGTTTGATTATATTCTGTTGGTCAGTAAACTGGGACGTGTGGATGTCACTACAACCGTTTTGAGAGCCCAAAGTGGGAGTGAGAGTTGTATAGGCATTTGATGCCTTTATATTTAACCTCAATGTAATATGCATTCAAACTTATCATGATGTTTTTAAAACGTATTATTTATAATAGTGACTACATAAAAATTTATTGATTTGATGTCATTATATGAAATTAAAAGCTGCCATCACCTCAAAATGCCAACTATAAATAGAACAATGTGTGAGTATAATTTTAAGAAATTTATTGCTCTTTTAGTTTATTTTATTGTTGTTGTTGTTTTGTTTTGCAATGAAGGGGATCAAAACCATGGCCTAATGCACACTAGGTCAGTGCTCTACTTTTGAGCTAGAGAAACAGTCCTAATCTTTTAATTTTTTTCTTGAGATATTATCTCATTAAAATTACTCAGGTAGACCATGAATATTATAAATCCGCAATGTATTGGATGGTCCAATACCTTAGCAAGTATTTAACCACAAAAAGGAAAATCAGTATCACTAGTTTTTTTAAAAGGACTCAGAAGGTTTTTCTAATTCAACCTTTCATGTTTTGCAGGAAAAAAATTAGCAACCCGCTTCTTAGATGACAAAATAATTTCAAGTAGACTGAATTAGTGTTACTATTTAAATGATTGATCTATCTGCATAATTATTCGGCAAATTGTTAGGTTCTTGGAATTGGAAAGCAATACAGGCCAGAAACCAAATGTACCTATTATAAAATGAAGGAAATGTTTTTAACTGAAAATATCCCAGTGGATAATCCTACCAGATTTAATCCCTCCAAAACTGAGTAGGCTGCAGCTCAAAGTGGCTTGTCAATTTTAAAATTTATCATCCTTGGCTGTTAACATATGGTCCTTGGGGCAACTACTCAGCATCTTCTCTTGGACAATGACTAGGAATTCACATACACTCAAAATTACTAGAATTGAGCACTTAACCATTTTTGCAGTTCGATTAATATTTTCATTTACAAATTTTCTTTTTTCAAAGGAACATTTCAGTAGGACTGTACCTTTTGATCTTGTGATAATTGTCTCTTGTTTTTCAAGACAGATAGCATTTGACATTAGACTCAGAAGATCTAAACTTCCTTCTATGAATTTGAGAATCTCCAGATACTATACTTGTGAAAAACCCTCAAGGGAGAACTTCTATTTGTTCTCAAATGTTTGAAAAGCTACCATGTGGAAGATAGCTTTAAATCAAATCCTTTTTAGTGTGTGTGAGGTAAATCACACAATAATTATTTATTGAGAAACTAGTGCATGTTAGGAGCAATATTTGGACATCACATGTAGAAAGATTTCAATTGCTTTTGATGAAGAGTTTGTAAAGTTTGGATCACTGGATTCAAATTGGGTTCTTTGAAAAGGGATGACTTCTTAGTTGCTGACAATATTTCAACATAGGCAATTAAGTCATTTATCATAGTTCACTTAGCATAGTCCCTGACTTACAGAAAGCCAGACTAGGACTCTCAAGATCTAAATCTGACCATCTGGCTAATTTCTAGTAATAGAAATTAAATTTAATGGACATTAAAAATGAGTTTTAACCAAAACTTGTCTTTACAATGAAATTTTAGGAAGCAACACACTAGTATGCAAGGACTAATCAGCAGTGTTTTCACATTCAAACCAGAATGTTTTGATCCAACTTTTCAGGAACCCACAATTTTATGCCTTCTATAGCCTCCCTCAAGTAATTTGTTATTGTAAAGTGAAGAAATTTAGCCTGTAGTTGGAATTATAGGACATCCTAACAACCAAGTCAACAGCAGGGACTCAGAAATGTTCAGGGACAGAATAAATGCTTCAAAGTACCTGTTGCCAAGTCCTTGAATAAGAGCAGTAACTAACTTCTATAGAGGTCTCTCTAAAAGCTGGAGTGTGTACTCAACGTGTAACATGTAAAAGTGAGTTATCTTCACTAAAATATTTCCTACTTCTATAAAATAGGGTCACAATAGTGCATTTCTAGATGTTAAGAGTATTCATTATGATAAAGCAAAGTTTTCCATATGTTCAGCATCCAGTAAATACTAGATATAGTTATAATTACTATCATCTCACTTAATTTTTATAAAAATCCTATTAGGTAGGTATCATTGTATTCCCCATTTTGCAGATAATCAAAGCAAGGCTATAAAAGAACTTGGCCAATAAATATGCAGAAAGTAGTATGCCTATAATTTAAATGAGATTATCCATTTTCAAGATTACATTCTTCACCACTATAATGCTTCCTTAGCATGACTGTAAGCCAACTTCTGTAAGGAACTACTTGGCTCCAGAGAGATTTATATAATTTTTTTCAAAATTCTGTTTTGAGAAGTTTAAACTTTGAAGTAGGGTATATAGACTATGAAGCAGACTATGATGTTTAACTCAGCTACAGTTCATTTGAATGATATTAAGCCATATGAAATAGCATGCTTTTAAAGTCAATTCATATAACACTAGAGGACTGGCCCACTGCTTTTCAAAAGGGAGAATGAGAAAAAAAGACTTCCACTTTAGACACTTGTTACAGAATAAACAAATTTGCTATTTGACAATAAAAATCAAGAATTTCATGTACTTTCAAAACAAATCAAATCCTACAGGAAAAAGTCATAATTCAGATAAATGCATGTGAATACACAAGAAGTATGTAAGTGTTTTAAAACCTGCAATAGTTGGGTTAAACAAAAGAATCTAGAATTCAGATAATTTTTCCCAGCCGAAATTGTACTTACAGTCTTCTCAGAAATAGAATAAGATTTCTCTGGATGCTTCGTATTTTGGTTAATGGTGCACTTGCCTTTATATATATATATATATAAAACTTCAACAATGGCCAGAATTATTCATCCTCTGATTAACTTACCATAACATCTTGATATTTAGATATCATTTAATGTTGGAAGGACAAACCTGAAAATCAAATACTGCTTTCAACTCACATGAGTTGAAAAAAAAAAAAAGCAAATATTGAGCAAAGGAACTTTGCTGATTAAAAATGACTTAGGAAACATTAAGATTGATTGATAGCTTAAACATATAAAAACTATTGAATCAAAGATATGATGCATATGATTATAAAGTTTGGTTCAGATAAAGAGGATTAAGATGGTAAAAGGCTCCCACTTTTGTTCTTCATCGATGCAACACAAGCTCTTCTGACCGGATGACGAGATAATGAATGTAATTTGCAGAGATTAATGCTTTTTATGGTCTTTGACTTGGGTCTCTTTCCCTCCAGATAATGATATCCAAAACCCTGTCCCTGACCTTTAAGAACTCATGAATTGTCTTTTTTTAAAATACACAATCTGCTTGCTGGAGTTTCAACAATGTGAATGTGCTTATAAATGAATTGTACAATTAAAAATTTTTATTTAAAAATGTGGTCAAGTCTTTAAAACCATCATGAGCATCTGTAGCTCATGGTAAAAGAAAAACAGAATCATACTTTGATTTGTTAAAATCACTTGCAATTTGTTTTTAGGAATACATATTTGCTTATTAGAACTTAAATGCCTAGTAGAAATAGTGAAGAAATAGTTTTTATTGGTTCTTCTTAGTTATACATGACAGTAGAATCCATTTTGATTAATTTATACAAGCACAGAACATATCTTATTCTAAATAGGACCCTATTCTTGTGGGTAGGCACAATGGTAGGATTCACTTAGGCATTTTCATATGTGTACATTGGAAAATTATATTAGATTTTTCCTATTATCTGTCCTGTTCCTATGTTTCTTCCCTATTTTTCATTCCCCTTTGTCTAATTACTGAACTCCCCTTCTCCTCCCCCTTATTGTGGTTTAGCTTCCACATATTAGTGAAAACATTTGACCTTTGGATATTGGGGATTGGTTTATTTCACTTAGCATAACAGTCTCTAGATCCATCCATTTACAGGCAAATGTTATAAAGTCATTCTTTTTTGTGGTTGAGTAATAGTCCATTGTGTATATATACCACAATTTCTTTATCCATTCATCTGTTGATGGGCATCTAGTTTAGTTTCATAGCTTTGCTATTGTGAATTGAGCTGCTATAAAATTTGATGTGGCTGCATCTCTGCAGTATGCTGATTTTAAATCCTTTGGAATATGCTGAGGAGTGGAATAACTGGATCAAATAGTGGTTCCATTCCAAGTTTTCTGAGGTATCTCCATACTGCTTTCCAAAGTGGTTGCACCAATTTGCAGTCCCACCAACAATGTATGAGTGTTCCCTTTTCCCCACATTCTGGCCAACATTTATGTTACTTATATTCTTGATAATTGCCATTCTGACTGTAGTGAGATGAAATGTCAGTGTAGTTTTAATTTGCATTTCTCTAATTGCTAGAGATGTTGAATATTTTTTCATATATTTGTTGAACATTCCTGTTTCTTCTTTTGAGAAGGGTCTGTTCAGTTCCTTTGCCCATTTATTGATTGGGTTATTTATTTTTTTGGTGTTCAGCATGGACACAATGCCTTGACTTTATTTATTTATTTTTGTGTGGTGCTGAGGATTGAACCCAGTGCCTCGCACAGCTAGGCAAGCGCTGGACCACTGAGCCATAACCCCAGCCCTGATGTTAAACTTTTGGATTTTTTTAATATCCTAGAAAATAACACCCTATCTGAGGTGAAGGGGGCAAATATTTTCTCCCATTCTGTAGGCTCTCTCTTCACACTCTTGATTGTTTCCTTTGCTGAGAAGAAGTTTGGTGCCATCCCATTTATGGATTTTTTATTTTACTTCTTTTTCTTTCAGAGTCATGCTCAGGAAGTCAGTTCCTGGGCCAACAATGATATAGATTGGGCCTACTTTTTGTTCTAGTAGGTGTAGGGGTTTCTGTTCTAATACCTAGGTCTTTGATTCACTTAGAGTTGATTTTTGTGTAGGATTAAGAGATAGGGATTAATCCATTAATCCATTCTATTACGTATGGATTTCCAGTTTTCACAGCACCATTTGTTGAAGAGGCTATCTTTTCTCCAGTGTGTGTTTTTGGTGCCTTTTCTAGTATTGAAAAGTACAAAATGGCAAGCTATAATCTCTTACCTTTCCATCACGCCCCACAATATGACTAACCAGCATTCAACTACTTGAATAAACTGAATATATCAAACACCATGTGTGTTTACATGATTTTATATAGGAAGAGCACAACTTTCCTCAACTCTAGTTGATTGTCATTGATAATCACTAAATTTTGAAAAGATAGTGAAGTGTTCTCATGAGGATCACAATTGAAGGGAAGTGTTTTGCTAAACTAATGCAATTTTAATGAACTTCACTAGCATAGAGGAGGGAAATCAGCCACATTTCTTCATGTCATTCTTTGCCTAAATCTAAGCAAGAGAATGACATCAGATGCTTTTTTACTTTTTTTCTGTTAATAAAGAGGAGTTGGAAGAAGAGTCTTTGGAAAAAATGAAGATCCTAATAGTCTTTGAAAGAGATCTATGACACTTAAGAGATCATGCAGTCGAATACATCCTAACTTCTTTATAAATACCTCAATTTCTGATTCACTAGGGGTAATTCACTAGAGATAGTCACACAAACTAGTAAGGAGATTTAGTTTCCAGTTTGCATTGTATATTAAGGTTCATTAGGAAATACAATGCTCTCTCTGCTCCACTCTCCGTCTTTAGATCTCAGCTTAGCTGTTATGTCTTTGAGAAAGAGTACTCTGACACTGTTCTTCATCCATCTGTATTTGGCTGGGGGGTCTTTTCCTACAGCCCTGTGGAACCCTATATTTACTCTATCCTAGGACTTATGGATAGGTCATTATATCTATTCACTTGAACACACACCTACATACTCCTTAAATACAGGGGCTGCAATTTGTTCATTATTATATTATCCATGCCTAGAATTTGTTTAGAACAAAGTACCTGATCAATAAATATTTGTGAAAAATGTTTGAAAAATAAAATTCAAAAATCATCTGTACACATTTATGCACAGTTATACCAAATACATACTCTTCAGTAGTAAACTACATGACAGATGAAAAAAATAATGTGATTACTTTCATGGAAGCAAAAAAGAAGGAGGTTATTTAAATATACATGAGAAAAATGTAACAGTATTATTGTCTTTATTTCTGATACCAAAGTAAATAAATTTTGGTAATAATAGAAAATTCTTATTAAATTATTATTCTACTTATTCAAGTTTATGAGATATATATACATATATATATATAGTACATAATGATCAAATGAGGGTAGTTAAAATTTCTATCTCCTTGAAACATTTAAACATTTTTTATTACCATGCAATATTTATACATACTTATGGAGTACAATGTGGTTCAATATGTGTATATAATATATATTTATAAAATCAGGGTTATTAATGTTTCAACCTGCCTATCATTATTTTGTGTTTAGAGATTTCAGGTTTGTCTCTGCTAGTTATTCATAAAATGTAGAATAGGTTATTGTGGATTGTAATCTCCTCACTGTTCTAAAGATCACTAAAACTTATTACTTCTACCTAGCAGTGTTTGGGTATCAGTAATTTAAACACCCACTATTCCCTGTCACCACTAGTCTTCCTAACCTCTAGTAACTGCTATTATACATTCTGATTCACTTTTTTTAAACATCCACATATGAGAGAGAAAAGGTGATATTCATCTTGGAAAAACACTTATAAACTGATGAAAGAAAAAATGTAACTTAAGAGTTGTACAAACTATTCCGTGGAAAAGACATTGATCTCCAAATATTTGAGACACATTGACAAACACCACTGATGTATTTAATGCTTGAGGCTTTAATAGGGACAAAGGAAAACATGAATCTAGTGTGTAAACTCTCGTTGAATCAGGCACCAGTGGTAAGAGGTCAAGGGCAAGAGGAAATATTGTACCCAATGAGACGTGTTCTATGGTTTTAGGAAAATTGCCTGTTCATTGGGCCTTAGTCGATGTCATAAAAGCTATAATAATTATACCATCTCTCCAACTACCTGATAGGTTTGCTACATAAATTATCTTATTTTATTTTGTTGCTTCATATTTTTAACTCAAGATTCAAGACTCATTCTGAATGCTATCTCCATGAAAAGGACTTCCCTGCGTGACCTGGCAGAGTTAGTATGTTCCTCCTCTGGTTCTCCTAGGTCTTTAGCTGTTCCCCTGTACTACAACTTTTAAATATTAGATGTTTCATTAGAATGAACATATGAATACCTTAACATATGGATATAAGTAAAAGGAGCTATTACACTAGCAAATAGTTTAGAAAATGTAAAGAGCTGGAGAAGCAAATAAGGCAGTACTTAGTATTTGGTGGTGGTCATATGAAGAAACATGACAAGATCCACAACAGTGCCCCAGCCTGTTCCCAAACAGGTGCCACCCATTATTTATCTTGAAAATTTCTTCACCTTTTTTTTTTTTGCAATGGGGAGAAGAGTAGCATATGTTCTAAAGCATGGGCTCTGGGATCAAACTGATTAATCTTAAATTTTGCTCTACTACTTACTTCCTGTATGAATTTATATCAATATCAATCTCTAATTTCCTTCATTTGTAAAATCAGGATAATAGCGCCTACCTTTCAAATGGCTGACATTACAAATTAAAAGATATAATTTATGCAATGTAGTTAGCATCAGGATGGCGTAAATAGTAAGTGGTGCTTTATATTGTTATAATAAATGAAGAGGCTAATTTCTTAAAACCTCATTCAATAATTGATCCAACATTTATTGAGGACCTATTTCGAATTCAACATTGTCTCAGAAACTAGAAAGTCTTTTGGAAGGAAATGTGAATCCTGAATGTAGAAGCTTACATTTTAGGGAACAAACAATAAAGCAATGGATAAAGATCTTAACAGATTACGAAAAGTATTATGAAGAAATGAGAAGTGATATAAAAGAAAACAGAGAGCCTCACTTGGAATGTGGTAGTTAGGAAGTAACTGAGACCTGAATAACAGGAAGGAACCAGCTCCTGAAGAGCCAGGCAGAGGGAGGAGCGAGTTCAAAGATCATGAAGTGGAACAGACTTGGCAAGTTCAGTGAACTGAAGAGAGAGAGGTCAGTGTGTGGTGGAAAGACAGGAAGCAAGAGGGGGGAGTGGTGCTAAGACAACATTAGAAAAGTGGACAAGACCAGATCATGGCTTGTTCAGTCCGTGACCAGGAGCTTTGATTTCATTTTAAAGTAATAGAGTATATTGAAGGGTTTGAAGCAGGAGGGTGACATGTTATATGTTTTTATAAATGAAGCTGGAGACTATAAAAAATGAAGGAAGTAATTGATCAGAAGAGTAATTGAGAAGATGAGAAGAACTGATTCAAAATATGTTCTGAAAGTCAGTCTGATAAAACTTAGTAACATATTAGATTCAGAATAGGTCAGGAGGAGGGGGGAAAATGAAGAAGCAGGGATGATTTGCAGCTTGTGCACTCACCAGCTAGGTGGATGGTGGTGTCAATTACATAGAAAAGTCTAAAGAAGAAACAGGTATAGGTGGAAGGTAGGAAGTAAAAAAAAAAAAAAAAAAAAAAAAAATCCATTTTGGGTATGTTAGACCCAAAATATAAAGTAGGTAATTTTTCATATGAGTATGGAATTCAAGAAAAACACCTATCCTGAGAACATTAATGTAGGTGTAATTACTATACAGATAGTTTGAATCCTTGGGATTAGATGAGATCATGAAGAGAAGCAGATCTCAATTTTGGCTATCTATTAAAACCTTCTGGAGAACTTTTAAATATAGGGGGATGGATCCCATTTGTCTCGAGGTATTTTGCTGCTGTTGTTGTTATGACAAGTTGGGTGAGGTGTAGGAAGTTTATGTTGCACAATTCCTTAATAATTTCAAGGATTATGTGCTGGATACAGACATCTAAGGACTACCATTCTGTTTTGACATATGAATGGATCACAATGGTATAAGGAAGAATTTGTCCGGGGAACACCTGTCCTCTCACAGACTTTTCAAAGTCCCTCAAGCAATTTAGTGTAATTATTGGCATCCTCCCGCACTTGTTGCCAATCTTCATAATTTTAAACTCTGCTCTTTCTAGTTCAGAAAAGTTTTCAGCTTAATAAATGAAGATTCAGCATATACACTGTAGCTCAGTTTTGAATCTGACCATAGCCAAGTTAACGTTAGCCTAAGGCTACAAGTCTTCTTTGCGTATAATTTCTAAGGGCTTATGCAGATTCCCTGAAATCCATGCTTTGCTGAGAATATCTGCCCTAGCTGACTCAGTTGTCTCTTAGGAGTCAACCTACTTATTCATCTGTCATAGTTCCCTTCTTATTTTCTTTAGTTTGACAGTCTATAGGAATGTTTTCCAAACGTGTACTTTCAATATGCTAGAATCATTTTTATAAATTCATTTATTTTTTGTTTTTGCACTCATGTCCAACTATCTATGTTTTGAAGGCATCTCTCTCTATTTCATTGTATTATATTCTGGGCTTTTATTATCCTTCACCTAGGAATTTTTCTGTCACTTTTAACTGATATTCTGGCTGTGGATCTTCCATTATTCAGTGCATCTCCAAACAGTTCTCAGTTGAAATCCTAAAGTTCAAGTCTAATTATTATCACCTCTGGCTTGAAAACTTGTCTTGGTTTCCTGGTCCATGAATAGCAATGAATATATTTCATTCAATTAGTAGGAGTAGGCATTTTTAGAAAATCTTTTCTAAGGAATATAGTACTTTTAAAATTCCCAACTCCAGTTGACCTCTCTTTTTCCTATGACTTCCCATTGTACTCTGGTGACTATAAAACTCACTTTGACCCTCCAATCTCTGTTGTTTTATGCTGCTTTTTAAGACTTCAATATATGCCCAATTAGTTCAAGAAAATGAACTCCATTAAAACATATTTATATCAGGACATACACAGTGCAGGGTTTTTCACCTCAGCAGGTGTTTAGTGCTTTAGATATTAAAGTAGCTTATTTCCTACATCATTTCACAAATAAGTCAGACAGCTCTTGGGGTTTAGCTATTTTATTTGTCCATGTTAAATTCCAAAATTTCTGTATTACTGGAGGCACTTACACAATCATTAAAACTCCTCTTAGAAACCTGGAATGATCCTTCATACTCTGAATAGTTGAAGATGACATCATAAAGGGCAGATGTTCATACCCCGGGGTTCATGTAGATCTGTGTATACTCACATCTGTGTGTAATGAATAGTTCCATGGCTTCCAACAGAATCTTAAATTTATCTTTCACCCATAAAATGATTAAAAAATCATTAAGTCTGCGTTTTACAATTCTTCATGTAATAATTACAGCATGTTCAATAAATGTTTGATAAAACTGGTACTGAAAACCTGAAGGAAAAATATTCATGATGATAGAAAAATATCCTACAGGCAAAAATATCATGCAGCAGGTAATTTTATATGTACTATGAAGTCAGTATCAGCATAGAATAAAAAATGATATAGGTCACAAATATGGTAATATCTTTTCTACAACTATTTTGGAGAACTAAAATATTACAGTGAATCTTAAGAAATATTTTGAAAGTATGTGAAAGATGAAAAGCTGTGAGGAAAATAAATCCCACCATCAATAAAATCTGGAGCTTTGCATCTAATAAGGTGTTCTTTATTGTTTCAGGGATTTTTTAGTAAATGTCCTGAAATACAACATCTTCTTAGATACAATCCAATTCATTGTTGGAAGGCAGACACAGAAGGCAAATGAGGTCAGGGATCTAAGAAAGTAATTATTGGCAAAATGCCCTTAAAATAAGGGTCAGATAGTAAGACCTTTTCTCACCCCTAGTATACCTGGAATTTTCTATAATTATAGATTGTTGAGGATTAGTTTAAGCAAATATAAAGAAAGAAAAGAAGTTTCACAATCACACTTCAAAGCAACATTAGGTCTTTGTAAAACCATTGTATACTACAAAAGAATGTATATTTATTTATGTTAATATTAGCAGTAGTAAGCGTGAGCTGGCTTTAAAATGTATAGTTTCTAGAAGAAAGACGACTTAAATGTTAGTACAAGATCCATACTAGAGTAGTAAAACCATACTTGGAAAGTTATTTGCCTTTTTACTTAAAGATTGAGATTAGAAGAGAGATGGCATTTTATTCCTAATCTTTAAGGCAACAGTAAAATAGATTATTGAAAATCAAACAGGATCTGCTTTGTTGACTTTTTGAAGAACGATAAGTGTTCCTTAGAATTTCTAAACAAAGACCAATCTTAGTAGCTGGCTCTTCTTCTAGTCTGACCAGTACCCTGAATTGACTCTTTAGGGCTATGGATAAGAAAGTTGATCCCACACTTAGAGTCAACAAATACTGCTGAGATCTGCCTTCCACCCCAGCCCTCACCACCACATACCTAAGAAAAGTTTGGTTGATTCCCTGACACAAATGGCAAGTGGAGGGTCAAAGAAAGGCATTAAGGAGGTTCTAAGAGATAAAGAGCTGATAGAAGAGTATCCTGGGAGACTATTTTAAGGAAAGGAAACTCTTGGATGTTCTTAGAATTTAAGGGGACACTTAATTCTCTTCTTATTAAACAATCCTTGTTTTTATTTCTTGATCATAGAGTTTAATATTTAGTGTACCATTCCTATAGTTGTATACTCTAAGCATCTTGTGATTTTAGAATATATATAGGCATCTTGTGATTATTAGAGTATTATTGCCTAATATTTTTAAAGAAATAAGATACAAGAATTATTCTTCTAAAATTCAATAGTTATATTCTTTCTCTACCATACAATGAAAAGACATTAACCAAAGCACAAAATTCAGAAGTTATTTTGTCCACAAAAGGAAGAATTCTAACTTTCTCTTCTACATTTACTGAAAAGAATGATTGAGAACCTTCACATTCTTAAAATTTTGAAGACCTTCAAAAGCTTTTGTGACTTGTCTATAAATAAATAAAAGTGTTTGAATAATTTGAAATATATTGAAAAAGCTTGTCACTGAGAAGTGACAATGCTTTGTAGTTTTGCAGATCTCTTTAATACCTTGCTGAAAAGGAAACAGTTGGATTTTCATATTTGTGTCTGCATTCAATGAATTGCAGTATCACGTGTCATGTAAACTCATGGAAAACTCCACTTTATACTGATGAGAGAACAGTAGTGCAAATTATGTCTTTGTACTATTATTAAGGTACTTTAGCTGGGTGCAGTGGCACATGCCTGTAATTCCAGCTGCTTGGGAGGCTGAGACAGGAGGATCACAAATTTAAAGCCAGCCTCAGCAACAGCAAGGCACTTAGCAACTCAGTGAGACCCAGTCTCTAAATAAAGTACAAAATAGGGCTGGGGATGTGACTCAGTGGTTGAGTGCCTCTGAGTTCAATCCCAATACTCAAAAAAACAGAAAAGATATTTTATTTATACTTTATATTTAAAACCTGCACTACCAATTAAAGAATTCAGTATGCACATCACAAAATTAATATAACTGGTCTACTGTGCCTCCATGACCTTGTCCATGTATTAACATTTGCTGGATAAAAAAGATTTGATTTATATACAGTTATCTACACTATAATATAAAACTAATATGATAAAAATATGATCATCTTTGGTGCAGGATTGTCTGGTTTCCGTTTGGCATTGACATTTATCCCTTTCTACACTCTCCTGCACTTGAAAGGGGAGAATCTTGGAATTTTTAGAATGTTCTTCTGCTTTTGTCTTTTGCTTCTCAAAGAAGGCTGCATTTTCTAGGGCAGTTGTGAATAGGTACACAGGCAGAAGCTTACAGTGGCTTCTAGGTGAACTCTTGGAAATCACCCACACAGTGAAACAGGCAAGTGAGATCTGCAGCTATTTCCCATTTTCCCCCTGAGCTTCCATTTGCAACAGCTCCCAGGTAAGTTTCTGTAAAACACTCATTTTTAGCAATGACTTCCCTGATCTTCATTGCATGAGAACTGCATCAGTTGTGTAAGCATCTAATTCCACATATAAGGACACTTCTGTTTGGAATAGTTAGAGTGACTTCTATATTCTGATAAAATTCTGATATTGTCAATTATTGTGTGAAAATCATTCAATTAGTATAAAATAAGTAGTTTTCTTTGTTTTCTCCATATTGGAGAGATACAAATCAGACACTAGCATGTGTAATAGTTATTTTATAGTAACTACTTTTTAGAATATATTTTATTATATTCTACAAAGATAAAATAGTTGTTTTCAAAGAGTTTTGCTATTCATAGAAGACACAAAAACAAACTCATATACTGTAGCCATCTGATATTTGACAAAGGTGCCAAAAATATATTTTGGAGAAAAGATAGCCTTTTTAATATATGGTGTAGGGAAAACTGGATAGCTAGACCTCTCTCTCTCACCCTGCGCAAAACACATCAAAATGGACAAAGACTTAGGAAACTGCCAGAAGAAAATACAAGGTCAACTCTCCTTCATATTGGTGCTGGCACTAACTTCCTTAACAAGACTCCCAAGTGCAAGAAATAAAACCAATAATCAATAAGTGGGATGCCATCAAACTGAAGTGTTTCTGAACAATTCAGGAAATGATTAAGAGCATGAAGAGAGGGCCTACAGAAGGGGAGAAGATCTTTGCCAGCTACTCCTCTGATAGGAGATTAATACCCAAAATATAGAAAGAAAACTCAAAAAACTTAACATCAGAAACATAAATAATCCAAACAATAAATGTTCAAAAGAACTAAACAGAAACTTCTCAAAAGAAGAAACATAAATGGCCAACAAATATATGAAAAATTTTTCAACATCTTTAGCGATCAGGAAATGCAAATCAAAACTCCACTAAGATTTCATCTCACTCCAGTCAGAATGCAATGATCAAAACCCAAACAATAATAAAGGCTGGTAAGAATGTGGGGAAAATGTACACTTGTACATTGTGGGTGGGACCACAGACTAGTACAACCACTCTGGAAACCAGTATGGAGATTTCTCAAAAAAACTAGTAATGGAACTACCATATGACCCAGCTATCCCATTCCTTGATATTTTCCCAAAAGAACTAAAATTGGCATACTGTACTAATACAAACACCTCAATATTTATAGCTGCACAATTCACAACAGTGAAATTGTGGAATCAACCCAGTTGCCCATAAATAGATAAATGGACTAAAAAAATGTGATACACACACACACACACACACACACACACACACACACACTCAGGAGTTCTACTGAGCCATAAAGAAGAATGAAATTATGGACTTTGCCAGTAAATGGATGGAAATGGAGAATATCATGATAAGTGAAATAAGCCAAACTCAGAAACTCAAAGGTCAAATGTTTTCTTTCACATGTGGAACCTTTCATAGGGTAAAATAAAGGAAATGGAGAGGAAAGGATAGAATATCATAAAGATAAAGAGTTCTCCCTGATGTGTGGATGCTAACCCATAACAAGGGAGTGGGGGAGTATAGAAGTTCATTGGATTAGACAAAGAGGAATAAGGGAAGGGATAGGGGATGGGAATAGGAAAGACAGTTGAATTAATCAGACATAACTTTCATATGTTCATATGTTAATATATGACCACTGTAACTTCAAATCATGTTCAACCACAAGAATGGGATCAAATTTGGAATGGGTTTCTCTCCAAGTATGTATAATATGTCAATAATACACCCTACTGTCATGTATAGCTAAAAACAACAATAAAATTTAAAATGATAAAGGGAAGATCAATAATAGAGAAGAAGGAATCAAGAGGTAGAATGAAGGGATGGGAATGGAGAAGCAATGCAGAAAGAATTCTAAAAAAAATCATGTTATGTGCATATATAAATGTGCCACAGTGAATTTCACATTTGTGTATAAGTAGAAAGAACCAATAAAAAATAAGTAGATGAGTACAAACCAAGGAGTGGGATAGCTGGATCAAAAGGTGGTTCCATTCCAAATTTTCTGAGGATTCTCCCTGCTGCTTTCCATAATGGTTGCACCAATACGCATTCCCACCAGCAACTTATGAGTGTACCTTTTCCCCCACATCCTCACCAACATTTATTGTTGCTTGTATTTTTGATAATTGCCATTCTGATTGGAGTGAGATGAAATCTTAGAGTAGTTTTGATTTGCATTTCTCTAATAGCTAGAGATGTTGAACACAGTCACATCAATGTTTATAGCAACTCAACTCACAATAGGTAAACTATGGAACCAACCTAAGTGTCCTTCAACAGATGAATGGATAAAGAAAATGTGGTGTACACATATATATATATACATATATATATCATATAATTATATTATATATAATTATATATTATATTATATATATAATGGAATATTACTCAGCTTTAAAGAAGAATGGAATTCTGGCATTTGCTGGTAAATGGATGGAGCTAGAGACATGCCATGCTAAGCCAAGTAAGCCAAACCCAAAAACAAAAGACCAAATGTGTTCTCTGATATGTGGATGCTAATTCACAATAATGGTGGAGGGCACTGGGGAAGAATAGAGTTACTTTAAATTAGGTAGAGGAGAGTGAAGGGAGGGGAAGGGGTATGGGAGTAGGAAGGATAGTAGAGTGAAACAGACATTATTAACTCATGTACACATATGACTGCATGAACTATGTGATTCTACAATATGTACAATCAGAAAAATGAGAAATTATACTGCATTTATGTATGATTTATCAAAATGCATAAATGAATTCTACTGTCCCAAATAACTAATTATAACAAATAAAAAATTTAAAAATTGCTTTCTTACTAATATGTTATAATGAATCCAACTACTATGTATAATCATGATGCATCAATAATTATTTTTTCAAAAGATTGTCTTCTCTCTGTGCTTTACCTATGTAAAAACTTTTGTTTCACCTAAAGTTCTCTATTGGGAAATTGTTTCAATTGTTTAAAAAAAAAGAAACTTTAATAAGCTAAATAAATATTTTAAAGAATTAAACAAATAAATAAATAGATAAGGAAAAGAAAGTTAGTAAAATAGGGGAAGGAGACCAGGGAAGGAGAGGGAGGATGAGGGAAAAGGGGGAAACAAGAATTGAAATTGAATTCCATGCATGTTTGGGTTTGTTGGGATCAACCCAAGTACTATGTGTATTATAAAACTCTAATAAAAAGAAAACAATGAACAAGATTTTTGCTATTTACAAATAAAGAATTGTAGGTGCTAAGCCATTAGAAAAAGAAGGAATTCTGTGAGAAAGAATGCTAAATGTTACTCATAAGTGTGAATAGAAAGGTCAGGACTAGAAATGAAAGCAAGCCCCTCTCTGATATTCTTCACATACTTCCCAGAAGCAGAAAGCCCTCTTCTTTCAAGAGAAAATAAACAAGAGAGGTGGGATCAGGGTAGGGAGGGTAAGAATAAATAACAGAATGAGACAAACATCATTTACCCTATGTACAGGAATGATTACACAAATGGTGTGACTCTACTTTGTGTACAACCTGAGAAACAACAGCTGTACTCCATTTGTGTACAATGAATCAAAATAATTTTTTTAAAAAAAATTTAAAAAGACAGAATATAAACAATAAATGAATAGTGTGTACTGTATTTTAGGCATATAAAAGTTAGGCATATAATACATAAAGATGTATTGTATGTATATTCAAATTCAGGGCTATAGTATCCTAACATCATCCCGGAGCTCTTCTGGCTCTTATCTTTATTTGCATTGCCCATTTTATTTGTACACAAATGGCTTCCAATATCTCTAACCAAATCTTTTTCCTAAACTCCATTACCATATCTATTATTCATAGGATCCATGACAAGTTATTTAACTGCGATAAAGCCTACTTTCTTCAGATCTGAAGTGGAATTGTTCGTACCTATTTCACAGTACAAGAATTCAGTGAGGCTGTATATGAAAAACACCTGGCATACGGTAAACACTCAACTGATAGTAGATATCATGACCATAACTAAGGCTTTCTTACTGCATGGAGACATGCATTCTATTGTTTACATAAACATTATACTGTGTTGAAATTATTAGTTTGCATTTCTTTTCCTCAAAACTCCTGCAGAATTGGATATAGGAAGCAATTCCTCATGAGGTACTTTATTGACTGGGCACCTCACAGAAACGTATACATAGACGAAAAATAGTTGACATTAAAACTGACAGCATATGATTTCTATAATAAGCATCTCCGTGGGTTACTTGGAATTATTTAAAAATATTTCTGATGCTTTTTCGGACCTGGAAATTAATGTCCAAGTAACTACAGAGATTCAATTTGTAACCCATTGCTATTCATTAAAAGTTAATCAAAGTCCAGCTTGTATGTGGGACTGAACACGAGGGGGCTTTTGAATAGGGATCAGAAACCTATCTATTCCTGATCCTGGAACTTTCTTGTGAAGAATTTAGCTGAGGGATATGAGTCAGATATGCTTTCTTCCAGGGCCCTAAATCTGCTCTGGCTTAGTTGCTAAAGCCTCTTTTGGTCTTGTTCTTTGAGCACAACCAGTTTCTTCCATATGTTTCACCTCCCAAATTGGCTCTACTAAGAACCAAGATTTATATGACCACTTTGATTTCTTTGGAGGCCCAATTTGCTACCCAATGCTTTCTTATATATCACATGCACACTAAATTTATCCCTCCCATTTTGAATCCAGAATTTGTGTCCAATGATCATTTTATTTGATGGTGCAAGGAAAAAAAATCTCCGAAGTCTGAAAGAATATGTCTCTACTTACTGGTGACATGGAATTACAAACTCACTAGATGAGTCCTGGTAACTCTCCACCTCAACATATGCTCTTCCTAGTACAACTAAGCATTCCAAAACAGACATGGGGAGTTTTGCAGTTTTGATTTCACAGATAATTCCTAAAATTAAACCCTTCTTCTAATTAATTGCTATCACTTTTTTACATCTGAGGCTTGCTCTCTTCGTGGTGTTTCTTGTTTACCCATGCCTCAAATTCTGTCCATGGAACTGATCTCCTCTCCTATTTCCTAGTTACTGGTGCCATGCATTTTCTACCATTGATTCCAAAGTTACTTACAGTTTCCACAGAATGGGAGCTAGTTTCTTTAGACTCCTTCATGAGGGAATGAATCAAGAAGAGAAAAACATGACACAACTGAAACTACCCCCATCATTTTCAGAAAAGATTAAATTTCATAATAAATTATGAATTAAATTTGTAGAGTAAATTTAACCTGAATTTATAACCTAATGTTTAAAAGCTTTAGAATTTTTTCAATTTAGTTTCCTCATATAATTCTGCTTATATATGGTTCTCCATGGGAAGTATTTCTTTTTAGATAGTAATTTTTTCCAAAAGGTCATGACTCCCATATTAGAAAAATTTACATAATTTTTCTCTGCCTCTAAAGTAATATACTAGAACCCCTAATGGATTAAACAAATTCAGTTTCCAGTCTCTTTATGTCTTCTACATCTTAGAAAGCATTCACTCATGACTCAGTTTTGGTGTGAGAATTAATATAAGATGCTGCTCTGTTGGGTCCAAATGTCAGGCAACAGTCAAATACAATGAATATAGGTAGACATTCTTAGGGTCAATCCTTGTAACTTTCTTATAAAACAAACGTCCTTCTAAACTACTATTTTTCTTGAAGGCAGTAATATCAGTTTTACCGGAACTTGCGAGGAGACTGAGAAGGACATTTACATAACATAACAATCAAAAAGTTTAAAAACTCCTCTTTTTGTTGTCATTGTTATTCTTGTTTGTCTGCAGTACTGGGGATTGATTCCAGGGGTGCTGTACCACTGAACTACATCTCCAACCCTTTTCTTAATTTTTATTTTGAGACAGAGTCTTACTAAATTGCCCGGGCTGGCCTCAAATTTTCAATCTTCCTGCCTCACCCTCCTAAGTAGCTATGATTATAAGCATGTGCTATTGTGCCAAGCTTAAAATTCCTCTTTGAAGCATATCACTCTTTTCCCATAAACACTCCACCTCATCTAATAGGAGCCACCTATTTATTTCTCCTTATATTTCTTCCTCTCCAGAAACAATTGGCTCTACTCTTCCTCCCTACAATCCCTCTCTAAAATGATTTTCTAGTCAAGAATACAAAATTTGGGGGCTGGGGATATAGCTCAGTTGGTAGAGTGCTTGCCTGTCAAGCACAAATACCCTGAGTTCAATCCCCAGCATGTCAAAAAAAAATACAAAATTTTGACAAAAACTATGTAGCAAAAATAAAAATTCTGACTTTGACCATAACTGCAAACACCTATATTTATTTAGCATGTCTCTGCACAGTATAATATGGCACTACAGAGAAATGTATAATTATAAGAGTGTATGATAATGGTTCATAGTTTGGAAATTAAGGACATGCTGACTTTTTGCAGATGAAATTCACATTGCATGAGCAGAATGAATAAGAAATATATGACAAGTCTTGGAAGATTTTGACAATGTTAGTTTGAGGGGGATGAATATTCCAGGCAGAGAAAATGACATGTATGAAGGCCCTGTAGTGGGATAAAAATGATAATTGCAAGGACTAAAAGAAGATTAATGTGGATAAGGTCCCACTTTTTAAAGCCAGAGTGCCAAAATAGGACTGGTTAGACTGATAGATAAGATCATGTAGGATCTTATGGGTTATATTTAGGATTGGAGTTTTGTCCTAAGAACAAAGGAAACTATTGGATTACATTATATCAAGAGGGAATTGACAGGATTACACTTGCTTTTCAAGTTTCACTCTGGTGGTAGTGTGGGAAATGAATCAGAGGGGCAAGACTGTATATGGGATACCTAGCCAGGAGGCTTTTCCAGGAATTCCAGGTAGAATATGATAGACAGTATAAGGGAAGATGTGAAAGACAATTAGCAGGCAAACTAACAGAATAAATGATTTGGAAATGAGGGGTAATGCAGATTCTGGTTTGGGCAGATTGATGCTGATGTGCCTTTCACAAAGACTGGTGCCCTGGAGAGATGAATATAGAAAGGTAAGGGAGATTCAGCATGTGATGTGTTTAGCTTGCAATGCATGTGAGTCATCAATTTGAGCCATTTAAGAGCAATTAGAGCTATAGACCTGGCACTAAGGGATGAGGTTTGGGCAGAAGAAACAAATTTTAAAGCTATTAACATAAAAATAGTACCTGAAGCCATAAGAATAATTGCAATACTTAATAAAATTTAAAGTGAAAAGAGAACTTATACTAATTCTTCAGTCGCTTTACTTTTAAAAGATGAAAGAGGATGATAATATAAAACATGAAATAATAAATAAACTTACAAATCTTTTCTGTTGGTCTCAGGGTTCCTTCATAAATACTGAAGTAGAATGATTTGTGAAAATCATACAGAACTATTTGTCAAGACCATTACATTTACTACTGGTAACCTTATATTGGTGACCAAATGAAATTTCAAACTGATCCACTGATGAGATTTGATTTTAACATGCCCCATGAAGTATAGGCAGAATATAATTAGTCATTCTGAAATGAGTACATGGCCAAGGTTTTGATCACAGAATGATGATGGACAGAACTCAAAATTAAAAATAATGAACAATAATCAAACTCTTGAGGTTCTTATCTCTTTGGACATAAATTTTTTTGTCTCCTAATTAAGAGTTGGATTTGATTCTGATGAGTGAGTTATGATTAACCTTAGGCTGCTTAACATCCGGGCTGGGAACACATTGAACCCAGCTACACAAAATCAATACATAGCTTTGATCATCTTGGTCACCTCCATTGTGGCCTTAGATCAGACATTTAGGATAATATCTTTGTTACTTCCTACATCTGAAAGTATCAGTCACTTGAGACTTCCATGAAGTCTTCTCACTCAATCACATTGCAGTCTACTTGGCCACCCAGAACAAGCTCTGCAAATGAAAGTAACATTCCTCCCTCCCAAGTTTCTTTCTTGCTCTTAAGTACCAGAATCCAACTAAATTGTCTTTCTCCTTGTCATTCAAAGAGAATAGGAAATAAGAAACACCATATGTGCAAGTAATATTTTGAAGAGGGGTATATCCTAAGGGTAATAGCATTTACCATACAGATGAAGTTGGAAAATATCTGTTTTCTTTTCATTTTCTTTCTTTTTGCTCTTTCTCTTTATGCCACTTATTATCTGAAACTCCTTTGTATGCACCAGCAGGCAACTGTAATACTTAAAATTAAAAAAAAAAAAGAACTCATAATGACTACGAGATGAGAGAACCTCCAAGACCAAGAGAATTTGTTTTCCATATCTCAACTCTCTTTTCTGCTTTATTTTGTTATGTGCAAGGAACACCTACCACACACACCCTTAAAATGAAGCTTTCTCAAACTAAGAAAAAAATAGGGTCTTCCTGTATGTTTTTTCATTTAGCAAATGTAACCCTAAAAATCAGATTTAATTTTGATAGTATTGACTTATCAAAAATACTTGAAGGAAGAAATTAAATTACCTTTAGAAATCCTCTATCCCAAAGCTTTTATTTCAGAGGGTAAAGTGAAGTCTTAGAGAAATGAGGTGATTTGTCCAAAATGTGCACAGCTGGTAAGTAGAACACAACCCTGAGGCTTTTAAAATTACATTACATGGTACAAGATAACTAGTGCATTATCAAAAACAAATCATTATAAACCTCTCACTTGATATACAAAAATTACTGAGAGGAGAAAAATAAGCAATGGTTTGAATGTATTCAGTTAAAAAGTAATCAAAGTGTACAATATGGACAATACCTACTTGGTACCATTAACATGACCTTGAACTTTCCCTCAAGTATGAAGCAAAAAATCAACATGTACCCCTGAGGGCTATTGACTGCAGGATTAAGATATGATAATCTTGGGTGGAGAATTTTATCTTTGAAAATAACTAGAATTTACTTGTTGGTTTAAAAAGAAAGTCACATAGAGTAAAATAAAAGACGTCTTGTTTGAACTCTTTAAACAGGTAGAGACCTTAATACCATTTGTTCCCTGTGTGCTTTTTAATACTAAATAAATTTTAGTATAGTATTATCTAATATTCCTAATAAACATTTGGAAATTCTCAATTTTCCTGAAGGAATTTCTGTAAAAGAGAAATAAGATACAAATACAATTTTGCAAGAGGTGCAAAAGCTGTGCTCAGATTCATTTTCTCAGCAATTCTGCTTCACTGCATTTATCCTTCATCTCCCATAGCCTCACTTTTTTCTTCTCTTCCTTCTCCTGTCTCCTATCTATGAGCACATGTGTGCAGGTTCAGGAAGTAATGATACCTAGAGAACGCTATGCACAGAAGGAATTGGGGACTCCTTAAGGAAGACATATACTTTATAAATTAATAATAGCAAGTTTTCACTTTAATCAGTAATTTGGATCTAAATAAGGATTTGGCAAACTAATCTATGGGTCAAATATAGACCACTGCCTGCATTTGAAGTTAAGAATGGCTTTTGCATTTTTAAATGGTTAAAAATTTTTAAAAAGAATCATATCTCATGACATGAAAAAAAACTCTATGAAATTTAAATTTCAGTAAAGAAAGTTTTTTTTTGTTTGTTTGTTTTACTTATTGATTCATTGTACACAAATGGAGTACAGCTATTGTTTCACTGGTTGTACAAAAAGTAGAGTCACATTATCTGTGCGTTCATGCATGTACACAGGGCAATGGTATCTGTCACACATTCTGTTATTATTCTTATCCCCCCACCCCGACCCCACCCCTCCCTTCCCTCTATGCTATCTATCCTTCCTCCATTCTTGCCACCCTTCCCCCCCGCATTATGCATCATCATTCATTAATCAGAGAGACCATTCGGCCTTTGGATTTTTGGGATTGGCTGATCTCACTTAGCATAACAGTCTCCAACATCATCCATTTACCTACAAATGCCATAATTTTATTCTTCTTTATGGCTGAGTAATATTCCATTGTGTATATGTACCACAGTTTCTTTATCCATTCATCTACTGAAGGGCATCTAGGTTGATTCCATAATCTAGCTATTGTAAACTGAGCAGCTATGAACAGTGATGTGCAAAGGAAACAATCAGCAATGTGAAGAGAAAGCCTTCAGAGTGGGAGAAAATCTTTGTCACACACACTTCAGATAGAGCACTAATCTCCAGAATCTACAAAGTACTCAAAAATCTTTACACCAAGAACACTAATAACCCAATCAACAAATGGGCCAAGGAAATGAACAGACACTTTACAGAGGAAGATCTACAAGCAATCAACAGATTTATGAAAAAATGTTCAACATCCCTCGTTATAAGAGAAATGCAAATCAAAACCACCTTAAGATTTCATCTTATCCCAATTAGAATGTCTTTTATTAAGAATACAGGCAACAACAGGTGTTGGCGAGGATGTGGGGAAAAGGGCACACTCATACATTGCTGGTGGGAGTGCAAGTTGGTGCAACCACTCTGGAAAGCAGTGTGGAGATTCCTTAGAAAACTTGGAATGGATCCACCATTTGACCCTGCCATCCCACTCCTTGGCCTATACCCAAATGACTTAAAGAAAGTTTTAATGGAACATAGTCATTCCTATTTGTTTATGTATGGTTGCATTATGGCTACCATAAAAGTGGAATAGTTCCAGCAGTGACTATGGACAGTAAAATCTAAAATTTTTATTAAGAACCTTTACAGGAAAAGTCTGTTGATCCCTGATCTAAATCACCAGTCATTACTGTCCCCCCAGTGATCTCTCTGGCTATCATTAGCCCTGCAACATTGGTTCAGGCACTGTTTTTTTCTCCGGGGACTGATTTATTTCTGGAATAAGATCAAATTTTTCCTATAATTTCCAAAATGGTGCCAAAGTGTAAGTGCCAACTTTTAATCTGGCTTCACTCTGTATTAGAGAAAAGTACTTCCAGATAATAATTTATAACATGGATAGAAAGAGCTACAGATAACCTAAGTATACCTCTCTGTCTAATGTGTTTGTACTACCATTTTTTAACTGACACATAAAATTGTACTTATTATGGAGTACCACGTGATGCTTTAATATGTACATGCATTTTGTATCGTTCACATTAGGGTACATATCTATCCCTTCATTCATCATTTGTTTATAGTAAAAACATTCAAAATTATTTCTTCTAGCCTTTTGAAATATAGAGTGCATTATCTTTACTTCCAGTCATCCTATTGTGCAATACACCACCAGAGTTTATTCTCCTATCTAACTGTAATGTGGTATCCATTAATAAACCTCTCACCATCCCACCCTCCCGTTTTCTTTCCCCAGCCTCGGGTAACCACTACTCTACTCTCCACTTCCATAAGATCAAATTTTTTAGATTCCACATATGAGTGAGATCATGTGGCATTTGTCTTTCTGTGCCTGGCTTATCTCACTTAACATTCATGTTGTCACAAATGATAGGATTTCATCCTTTTTACAGTCTGAATAGTATTACATTATATATACATTGCATTACATTGTGTATCTGTTGAGAGTCACTTAGGTTGTTTCTATTTCTTGGATTTTGTGACTAGTGCTGTACTGAACATGGGAGTACAGATATTTCTTTGAAATACTGATTTCATTTCCTATGGATACATACCCAGTACTGGTAGTTCTATTTATAGTTTTTGAAGGAAACACCTTACTATTTTCCATAATGGCATAATTTGTATTTCTACCAACAGAATATGAGTGATTCCCTTTTCTACACATCTTTGTCAACACTTGTTTTCTTTAATCATTTTGATAATAGTCATTCTCACTGGGATGAAATAATATCTCATTTGTGGTTTTGATTTACATTTCCCTAATTATATTGAATGATTTTTCATATACCTTTTGGCCATTTGCTGTATTATTTTAAGAAATGTCTATTGCCCAGTTTTTAATTGGAATATTTGCTTTTCTGCTATTGAGTTTTTTTGGGTTACTTATATATCCTGGATACTGACTTTTTGTCAGGTATATAGTCGGCAAATATTTTTTCCCATTCTATTGGTTTTCTCTTCACTCTTGATTGTTTCCTTTGTTGTATAAAAGCTATTGGTTTAAGGTAGTCCCATTTGTCTATATTTGATTTTGTTTCCTAACTTTGGGTGTATTATCCAAAAATCCTTACTCATTCCAGTGTTTTGAAGCATTTTCCTTGTGTTATCTCCTAGATGTTTCATGGTTTGGGGTCTTACATTTAAGTCTTTGATTCATTTGAGATGATTTTTATAAGGCCCAATAGAACTTTCTGCAATGACAAATGTTGCATATTGCTGCTATCCGATACAGTGACCATTAGCCACAGAAGGCTATTAAGCACTTGATATGTGACTGGTGAGACTGAGAAACTGAAATTTTAATTCAATTGAATTAATTCTAATTCTAATTTAAATAACTACATGTGGCTAGTGGCTACCTTAATGGATAGCACATTGGACTGATAAAAGAAGTCAAAATTATTATTCTTGGGCTTTCAACATATATGGGGTAATCTTTGCCATCATATACTAATGGCTCAGATTCTCTTAGATCAGGGTATAAATTAAAAGCAAATGGGACCTGGGAGTCAACAAATAATATCTTATCAGTCTCTGCCAAGTTATACTAAATTAATTACCTATTAGAAAACTCCCTGGGACCATTGATCCTAAGAAGAATGGAAAAAAGATCCTAAAATAAATTCTTTCTTTTCCCATGCTAGAGAATATGGATGTAAGTAGTTTCTTTAGAACAGTTTCTGGTGCAGATAGAGAGTGGAACAGGGGAGTCCTGTGCTGTGCAGTGAAGAAAGACGTGAATTCAGGAAAAACGGATTAACTAACAAAGCCCCATTTGGCTTTCTTAACAAAAAGTATGAGAAACGTTTTTACAGTCTCTTCTCCAAACACCACATGCTGCAAAAACATTATCATGTACCTTGTGTATTCTGATATCAGTATTTCAGGATTGTCTTATTGAGTATGAAAAGTATGCCTAATTTTCAATGAGCTCTCTTCTTCTCAGAAATATAAATATCTTCATGAACTGGGAAGAATTCACAAGATGCATGAAATATTTTATTAGTTTTCATATTTCTTTGGAAAAATGCAAATGATTTAGCAAAGTAATTCTGACTTAAAAACCAAAGACCATTAAAAGGAAAAAAGAAAGCAAAAAAGCCTTCACACATAGAAAAGCAAGAGGCCTAGAAAAGCAACGAACTGACCCAGAGGTGGTGGTTACATGGGTTATCACATTTGTCAAACTTATTGAATGGTATATTTAAAATGGGTGCATTTTGTTGTACATAAATCATACTGAGTTAATGAAGAAACTAGCACACAAAAATCACAAATATGGTGAACACAAAATTTAAAGGAGCATCATGTAAGATAGGTAATAGGAAGAAAGTAAACAACAGTTGGATGTTGAGATTAGAGACATAAATGCAAGACAAATTATGAGTGAAATTAATTTCACAGAAAAGGACATGATCTAACCTATATCTGGGTGGCAAGTAATGAAAGCCAAAAATTACTACAAGAATTGGAACTTTAAACTGCATCATAGTTTGATTAGTTTGCAATACTTTTATAATTTGGATGTGGTGTCTCCCAAAAGCTCACATGTAAGACAATGCTGGATGAGAAATGATTGGGTTATAGCCTTAATATAATCAATGAATTAATCCCTCATGGGATTAATGGAGGCATTAATGGTAACTGGAGGCAGAGGAGGTGTGGCTGGCGGAAGTGGCTCTTGGGGGTGTGGGTATGGGGTATATATTTTGTATCTGGTGAGTGAAGACTCTCTCTCTCTCTGCTTCCTGATCGCCATGTGAGCTGCTTCCCTCTGACACACTCTTTGGTCATGATGTTCTGCCTCACCTGGAGCCCTGAGGAATGGCGCCAACCTTCTAGGGGCTAAGACCTCTGAAACTGTGAGCCCTCAAATAAACTTTTCCTCCTTTAAAGTTGTTCTGATCAGATCTTTTAGTCAGTGACAAAACTAACTAAAACTGATACTTATAACATGGTGGTAAAAGTTAGAGAATCCACATTCTTTTCAAGCATGCAAGAAGAAATTTACAAAACAGATCAGGAATGTGACATCTCAGTTGGTGGCACAAAGACCTCCAAGAAACTACTCATTAGTAATAATAGAAACACTGGTTAAGACTCTAAAAATCAAGTTTTTTCTATCTTTTGTCACAACCCATGGACTGTTTATTTAAGAAAAACTGCTGAATTGTAGTAAGAATAATGACTTATGAAGTATTTTAGCTTGTCATATTCCATATGCCTCTCCCAGTTCTTCAGTAGCTTTGCATTCAATGTATCTTTGTAAAGAAGCAATTTACCAATCCCTGGAGGCAAGTGAATAGGGTTGAAACTACTAAAAATACCCTATATCCAGAGAATTGTCACTGACCTGTATTACCAATCTTGAGAAAGTCCTCTTTATAGAGATTATCTTTATTTGACCTGGTTCGGAGCTCAATAACAGGAACAAGCCCTATCCCATCCCCAGACAACTATGAGAAAACATTGAATATGTTAACATATTCATAATTGGAGTATAGAAGAACAGGAGAGAAATAAGTGTCAAAAGGAATATTTGAAGAAAGAATGGCTGAAAATTTCTCAAATTTTATGAAAAACCTTGATTCCCACTTGCAAAACCTGAAGACATTCCAAGTAGGATGAATAAAAGAGATACAGATCAAGACACATCAGTCAAATTGTTCAAAAGGCAAAGAATCTTACTGTAGCAACTAATCCCATTTAAAAAAAAGCCTTCAGTATAATTAACAGCTTCTGATTAGAAAGCACAGAGGTCAGAAGACAGTGAGATGACATATTCAAAATTCTAAAATAAAAAAAAAAATGGTCAACCAAGAATTCTATGGTTCTGAAATCATATTTCAGAAACAAAGGAGAATTAAAGGCTTTGCCAGATATGCAAAAAGTAGAGAATTTGTCACTAGCATAACTGACCTACAAGAATACTAAAAAAAAATACTAAAGAAAATCTTCAAGGTGAATGAAAAGATAGAGGGCTATAATTCTCATTCACGTTAACAAATAAAGAGGACTAGTAAGGTAACTATATGGTGTTTATGAAAAATAGTAAAAAAAGTGTATTTTGTGTTTAATTCATTTCTTCCCTTCTCTGATTTAAAGGCACAAAATAAGTCAGATCAATCATATGTAAAATTTAACTTAAGATATCTCACAATTCCAAAGAAGAGCAAGATGGATAGAACTAAAGAGGTAAAACTTTTAAAAGAAAACACAGAAGAAATCTTTGTGATGTGGGGTTTAAGTAATAGATTTTTAGGTGTGACACCAAAAGCACAAAGGACTAAAGGGATAAATTGAACTTTGCAAAATTAAAACTTTCATGCTTCAAATGACACTATTAAAACAGTAAAAAGACAATGCATAAAATAGAAGAAAATGTTGGCAAATTAACATCTGATAGAGAGGTCTTTTATCCAAAATATGCAAAGGATTCTTACAACCTACCAACAAATAGATGAATAACACAATTAAAAATGAGCAAAAGATTTGAATAGATGTTTCTTCAAAGAACTATAACCAATAAATACATAGAAAGATGCTCAATGTTAGTAGCCAATAGAGAAATGCAAATAGGAAATGTAATGATATACCACTTATACCACTTCATAACACACCTGGATGGCTAAAATAAAGAAATTTTAAAAAAACAGAGAATAACAAATTTTGGCCAACATGTATAACACTCATGCACTGCTTGTAAGAATGAAAAATGGCACACCTACTTTGTAAAACACTTTGATTGTACCTTCCTAAAAATACTAACCACAGTTACCCTATAGGTAAGCATTTTAACCTTAGATATAAAAACATATGCCCACAAAAAAATATGTGTAAAAAAGTATTCATTAAAACACTATTCATAACAGCAAAAAGCTGAAAATAACTTGAAAGTCTATTTGTGTGTGTGTGTGCGGTGCTGGGGATTGAACCCAGGGTCTTGTGCATGCAAGGCAAGCACTCTACCAACAGCTATATCCCCAGCCCAAATGTCATTTTTGATTAGTTTGCAATACTGTTGTAGTTTGGATGTGGTGTCTCCCAAAAGTTCACATGTAAGACAATGCAGGAGGAGAAATGATTGGGTTATAGCCTTAACATAATCAGTGAATTAAGCCCTCATGTGATTGACTGAGTAGTACCACTAGGCAGGTGGGGTGTGACTGGAGGAAGTGTTTCACTAGGGGTGTGACTGTAGGGTATATATTCTGATCTGAAAAAAAAAAAAAAGCAGAAATTCTTGAAATGAAGGAACCAGTAAGCCAAATTAAAAATTCATTGGAAGGCAGCACCAGCAGACTAGACCAATTGGAAGGCAGAGTTTCAGGCAATGAAGACAAAATATATGCTCAAGAAAACAAAGTTGACTGTGAGAAAAAGATGTTAAGAGACTGTAAAAATAAAACTCCCAATAAATATGGAAGGGCATGAGAAGATCAAACTTAAGATTTATTGGGATAGACAAAGGTTCAGAGATACAAACCAAAGGAATGCATAGACATTTCAATGAAATAATACCTGAAAATTTCCCAAATCTTAAGAAATAAATGGAAAATCAAATACAGGAGGCATACAAGACCCCAAATATAAAAAAATTACAGCAGACCTATACCAAGACACATTATTTTGAAAATGCCCAACATACAAAATAAGAACAGAATTTAAAAGTTTCCAGAGAAAAATGTCAGATTTCTTTTAGAGGGAAACCAATCCAGATCTCAGCTGATTTCTCAATCCAGACCCTTAAAGCTAGAAGGATATGGAATAACATTTATGAAGTTCTACATGAAAATGGATGCCAACCAAGAATACCATACTCTGCAAAATGAAGCTTCAGATTTGAGGATGAAACAGAAACCTTCCATGATTAAAAAAAAAAAAAGTTAAAAGAATTCACAACTAGAAAAACTGTACTACAAAACATTCTCAGCAAAATATTCCATGAAAGAGAAATGAGAAATAAAAGAGAAAACCAGCAAAGGGAGGAACGATGCTTAAAGAATAGTCAATCAAAGGATAAACTAATTCAAATTAAAAACCAGAAACAAACCAAAATGACAGGGAATAAAAACCATTTCTCAATAATAACATTGCACCAATTTGCAACTCCACCAGCAATGTACAAGTGTGCCTTTTTCCCCACATTCACACCAGCACCTATTATTGCTTGTGTTTTTAATAATAGCCATTCTAATTGGAGTAAGATAGAATCTTAGAGTTGTTTTAATTTGCATTTCTCTAGTTACTAGAGTTGTTGAACACTTTTTCATATATTTGTTAATCACTTGTATAACTTCTGTGAAGTGTCTGTTCAGTTCCTTGGCCCATTTATTGATTGGGTTCTTTGTATTTTTGGTGTAAAGTTTTGTAAAAGATCTTTATAAATTTTGGAGATTAGTGTTCTATCTGAAGTGTATGTGGAAAAGATTTTCTCTCACTCTGTACGCTCTCTTTTCACATTATTGATTGTTTCCTTTGCTGAGAAAAAGCTTTTTAATTTGAATCTATCCCATTTATTGATTTTTGCTTTGATTTCTTGTGCTTTTGGAGTTCTGTTAAAAAAGCTTTTTAATTTGAATCTATCCCATTTATTGATTTTTGCTTTGATTTCTTGTGCTTTTGGAGTCCTGTTAAGGAAGTCTGGTTCTAAGCCTACATGATGAAGATTCAGGCCTACTTTTTCTTCTTATTGGTGCAGGGTCTCTGGTCTAATTCCTAGGTCCTTGATCCATTTTGAGTTGAGTTTTGTGCAGGGTGAGAGATAGAGGTATACTTTCATTTTACTACACATGGATTTCAGTTTTCCTTGCACCATTTGTTGAACAAGCTATTTTTTCTGTATTGTATTTTTTGACTCCTTTGTCTAGTATGAGACAATTTTATTTATGTGGGTTTGTCTCTGTATCTTCTATCCTGTATCATTGGTCTACCTGTCTATTTTGGTGCCAATACCATGTGTTTTTGTTGCAACCACTCTGGAAAGCAGTATAGAGATTCCTCAGAAAATTTGCAATGAACCCACCTTTTGACCTAGTTATCCCACTCCTCAGTTTATACCGAAAGGACTTAAAATTAGCATACTACAGTTACACAGTCACATCAATGTTTATAGCAGCTCAATTCACAATAGTGAGACTGTGTAAACAACCAAGATGCCCTACAATAGATGAATGGATAAAGAAACTGTTGTATATATACACAATGGAATATTTTTCAGCCATAAAGAAGAATAAAATTATGGCATTTGCAGGTAAATGGATGGAATTGGAGGAAATTACGCTAAGTGAAATAAGGCAATCCCAAAAAACCAAAGGCTGAATGTTTTCCCCGATAAGTGGATGATGATACATAATGGAGGTGGGGTGATGGGTGGTAAGAGAATGGTGAAACTTTAAGTAGAGGGAAATGAGGGGGGGGAAATGAGGTTGGGGTTATGAAAAATGGTGGAATGAGACAGACATCATTACCTTATATACATGTATGATTACATAAATGGTGTGAATCTACATTATGTTCAACAATAGAAACTAAAAGTTGTAACCCCATTTGTGTGCAATGAATCAAAATGCAGTCTTTAAAAATAAAAATTAAAGAAATAATAATTTAATAGAAAATTCAGTATGCTAGATAGGTTGAAAATAATTTTTAAATTTTTTATATAGATTTCACATATTATAGATATTTTAAATGCAAACATTATCATTTTGATTTAATCATGTGTAATAAAATACAGTTCACAGCGATTGAAGGAAAAAAAAGAACTTTCCTCACCCCCCCCAAAAAATAATAACATTGAATGTAAATGGCCTGATCTCATCAATCAAAAGACATAGACTGGCCAATTGGATTAAAAAACAAGACCCAACAATCTGCTGTCTCCAAGAGACTCACCTCATTGGTAAAGACATTCACAGACTGAAGGTAAAAGGATGGGGAAAAAATTATCATTCAAATGGATCTTGTAAACAAGCATGGATTTCTATCTTTATATCAAATAAATTGTACTTCAAGTCAAAATTAATCAAAGGGACAAAGAAGGCCATTTCATACAGCTGAAAGGGACTATACACCAACAAGGCATAACAATTGTAAGTATTTATTCCCCAAACTGTGGAAGACTCACGTACATCAAATAACCCCTTTTCAATTTCAAGAATCAAATAGACCAAACACAATAATACTGGTTGACTTTAACACACTTCTCTCACTACTGGATAGATCCTCCAAACAAAGAAACTGTAGAACTAAAAAGTTCTACAGTTGACAACCCCTTAGCCAGTCTATACAATCAATAATTTATAATTAATGGACATATATAGAATATTTCATCCATCAAAAAGCAAATGCACCATCTTCTCAGCAGTTAGATATCCTTCTCCAAAACAGGTCATAAGTTGGACAACAAAGCAACTCTTAGCAAATACAAACAAATAAAGATAATACCTTGCATTCTATCAGATCACAATGGGATCAAAGTAGAAATCAATGCTAAAATAAAAAATAGAAGATACTCTAACACCTGGAGACTAAATAGTACACTATTGAATGATCAATGGATATGGAATAAATAAGGGATGAAATAAAAAAATATTTAAGTGAGAATAGTAACACAACTTATCAAAATCTCTGGGAGACTATGAAGATGGTTCTAAGAGGAAAGTTTATTGCATTGAGCTATTCATTAAAAGAATAGAAAGTCACCAATTAAATAACCTAATCTTACATCTCAATGCCCTAGAAAAAGAAGAACAAATCAACACCAAAAGCAGTAGAAGACAGGAAATAATTAAAATCAAACTTAAATTAATGAAATTGAAACAAAAATTTCAAAAAATTGACAAAACAAAAAGTTTGTTCCTTGAAAACATAAAATTGACAACCCCTTAGCCAGTCTAAGAAAGAGAAAGAGAGAGAAAGCTCAAAATACTAAAATTTGCAATGATGAAGGAAATATCACAACAGATACCACTGAAATACCAGTGATAATTAGAAACTACTTTGAAAATGTATACTCCAATAAAATAGAAAATCATGAAGACATTTATAGAGACATATGACCTACCAAATTGAATCAGAAAATAGAAAATTTAAACAGATCAATTTCAAGCAATGAAATTGAAGATGCCATCAAAGGCCCAGGACCAGATGAATTCTCAACTGAGTTCTAAAACAATGTTAAAGAAGAACTTATACCAATATACCTCAAATTATTCTATTGCACGAAATAGAAAAGGAGAGAATGCTCCCAAACTCATTCTATGAAGCTAGTATCACCCTGATACCAAAACCAGATGAAGATACAACAAGGAAAGAAAACTAAAGACCAATATCCCTGAGGAACATAAATGTAAAAATTCTTGATAAAATCCTAGCAAACTGCATACAAAAACATATTAAGAAGACAATGCACCATGATCAAGAGGGGTCCATTCCAGGGATGCAAGGCTGGTTCAACATATGGAAATCAATAAATGTAATTCATTACATTAATATAGACTTAAAGATAAGAATCACATGTTCATCTCAATAGGTGCAGAAACAGAATTTAACAAAATTCAGTATCCATTCATGTTCAAAACACTAGAAAAATTAGGGATAGTAGGAAGACTCAAACTCTCCCTATTTGCTGATGACAAGATTTATATTTAAAAGACCCAAAAACTCAACCAGAAGCTTCTAGAACTCATAAATAAGTTCAGAAAAGTAGTAGGATATAAAATTAATACCCATAAATCAGTTGCATTCCTATACACCAATGACAAATCAACTGAAAGAGAAATCAGGAAAACTATCCCATTCCCAATAGCCTCAAAGAAATACATAAAATAAAATATTTGGGAATCACTCTAACAAAAAGTGAAAGACCTCTATAATGAAAAATATAGAACACTAAAAAAAGAAACTGAAGAGGGCCTTAGAAGATGGAAAGACCTCCCATGTTCTTGGATAGGTAGAATTAATATTGTCTAAATGGCCATTCTACCAAAAGTGTTATACAGATTTAATGCAGTTCCAATTAAAATTCCAATTATTTTCTTCATAGAAAAAGAAAAGTCAAATAAAATTCATTTGGAAAAATAAGAGGCTAAGAATAGCCAAAGCAATCATTAGCAAGAAAGGTGAAGGAGGAGGCATCATAACACCAGACCTTAAATTATACTACAGAGCTATAGTAACAGAAACAGCATGATAATGGCAAAAAAACAGATATGAAAACCAAAGTAGCAATAGAAGACACAGAGACAAACCCAGGTAAATACAGTTATCTCAAACTAGACAAAGGCATCAAAAACATACATTGGAGGAAAGATAGCCTTTTCAACAAATGGTGCTGGGAAAACTAGAAATCCATATGTAACAGAATGAAATTAAACCCCTATATCTCACTCAGCACAAAAATCAACTCAAAGTGGATCAAGGACCTAGGCATTAGACTAGAGACTCTACACCAACTAGAAGAAAAGTAGGCCCAACTCTCCACCATGTCAGCTTAGGAACCAACCTCCTCAATAAGACTCCTAAAGCGCAAGAAGTAAAAATCAAGAATTGAAAAATGGGATGGATTCAAACTAAAAAGCTTCTTCATTGCAAACAATCAAGAATGGGAACAGGGAGCCTACAGAATGGGGGAAAATCTTTACCACATGCACCTCCGATAGAGCATTAATCTCCAGGACATACAAAGAACTCAAAAACACCAAAAAACAAAACAAAAACAAAAACAAATAACCCAATCAATAAATGGGCAAAGGAACTGAACAGACACTTTACAGGAGAAGAAACACTAATGGTAGATAAATATAGGAAAAAAAAATGTTCATCTTCTCTAGCAATTAGAGAAATGCAAATCAAAACTACACTAAGATTCCATCTCACCTAAGTCAGAATGGTGATTATCAAAAATACAAGTAACAATAAGTGTTGGTGAGGATGTTGGGAAAAAGTTAATTTATACATTGCTGGTGGGACTGCAAATTTGTGCAACCACTCTGGAAAGCAGTATGGAGATATCTCAGAAAACCTGGAATGGAACCACCATTTGACCCAGTTATCTCACTCCTCTATTTATACCCAAAGGACCTAAAATCAGCATACTACAGTTACACAGCCACTTCAATATTTATAGCAGCTGAATTCACAATAGCCAAGCTATGGAACCAACTCAGGTGCCCTTTAATAGATGAATGGATGAAGAAAATGTGATCTATATACAGAATGGAATGTTGCTCAGCCATAAAGAAGAATGAAATTATGGCATTTGCTGATAAATGGATGGAACTTGAGAATATCATGCTAAGTGAAATAAGCCAATCCCAAAGAACCAAAGGTCAAATGTTTTCTCTGATATGCAGATGCTAATTCACAACAAAATAGGTGTCTAGGAAAGAATAGAGGTACTTTGGATTAAACAGAGGGGAGGGGAAAGAGGGGAGGGGGTCGGGGGAAGGAATGATAGTAGATCGAATTGGACATTATTACTCTATGTGCATATATGATTACCTGACACGTGCAACAACTCTACATCATGTACTTCATGAGAAGTTATACTCCATTTATGTATGATGTGTCAAAATGCATTCTACTTTCATGTGTTAATTAGAACAAAAATAAATAAATAAAAAGAAATAAGATGCTCCCTTTCCTTTATTGAATATAATGCAACCCTCCCACAAAAATCACTGCTGCTGCGCCTGCTCCATGCTGTTTTGTATCACCCTCTTCAAGCATAGTTTTTTCTTTTTTCCCTACTTTTCTTTATTTCCTATCTTTTGAATTTTTTATTAATTCAATTTTTCCTGTGCAAATGCACAATCTGTATTTCTTTTTCAACTTTATTGTCATTCTTTCCTTTAAATTTTGCACCCTGAAATTTCAATCGCTTAATGATTTTTTTCCCATGCAACTTGCCTTTTGCTTGCTATCATCTTGCCTCTGCCTAAAATGTTTTCTCCATTGTTCCTGAATTACAGTAATTATATATCTAGTGAAGGAATATTGCAAAACCTTTAGAAAATATTTTAATAAAAGATAAAAATCATTTGAAATCCTAATTTTCATGATAAGAACAATGGTCATTTGGTTAGTATATGTTTCATTTTCTGAAAAATTGCTAATTTTCAATAGGGCTATATACCATTTTCACCACCAACAAAATAAAAATTCCTCTGTATACTTGCCTTAAGTTGAAATTTTTAGGTTTCTACTTTTTAAAAATTTTTTTAGACATTTGATAATGTCTAAAATGGAGTAGTTTCTTGCTGTGGTTTTAACTTGCTTTTACCTAATTATTTGTATCCTTTCATCCATATATCTGCTCCTGTCTCTTTAAAACTAATAACTTTATTTGTTCCTTATTTATCTTTATAGATCTTTTATGCATTTATATCTAATATATACACATACATATATATATACACATATATACACACACTTAATACTATAGATAATATTGCCACATGTTTGTTTTATTCTCTTTTAGATAAAAAACGTTAACAATCTGGGCTTAGGGACATTATTATAAATAGAAGCAAGTACTCTTAATCTTATTTCTAGCATTCTTATTAATATTGCAGAATAATCTAGTTAGGCATTTTATCTTTGTGAAAATTTTTATAGTAATTCTGGAGGTCAAGTATTGTGAATCCTCTTTTTCAAATTACTCTCCTGTTAGAGTTCTGGATCATGTTTTATATAAATAAAGTGTCCCACCTTTTTTAGTATCTGTGCTTTTTACAAAATTTAATTGTGTGCTTGTGCATGTGTGTGTATGTGCATGCATGTGTATGCCTTATTGCACTAACTAGAACCTCCAGAACAAAGTTGATTACATGACAAAAGCAAACATCCTTTCCTGAATTCATGAGGAAAGGATTTAGTTTTCTATTATATGATGTTATCGAGGAGCTTTTCATAGTTGTGAAGTTTTGTAGTTTAAGGAAGTTACTTTCAAATCCTAGTAGGCTGAGAATGTTCATCAGGAATGGATGTTGGATACTGTTTAATGTCTTTTTTCTGCATCTATTGAGATGACCCCTTCGTTTTTCTTTTGTAATCTGTTAATATGGTGAATTGAATTTTTCTGAAAGTTAAATCTAGTTTTCACTCAGGGATAAAACTTACTTTTTCTTTATGTATTATCCTTTTATATATTGTTGACTTCAATTTGCAAAAATTTTACTAAACATTTTAGTATCTAGATTTATGAGGCCTATTGGTTGTGGTTTCCTTTCTTGTAATCTATTTTCCTAATTTTGATATCAAGATAATTCCAGCTTCATAAAATGAGTTGGAAAGTATTCCTTTGGCTCCTATTCTATAGGATATATGACTTAATTGGTATTCTATCTTTTTGAATGTTTGGTGGGTTTTATCAATGAAGCCATCTAGATCTGAGTTTTTCTTAGCTAAGAGATTTTAGCTAAATTTCTTTCTGGTAGGATGCAATTAATTTTGGCTAAATTTTTAAAGTAGATACCTAGCTATTTTGACTATTTCTGCACAAATAAACGTAGGAAATTTGTCTTCAAACAATGTTCCTGTTTTATCTAATTGACTTTTAAAAATTTATTCTTTCTAGATATACATGAGAGTAGGGTGTATTTTGATGTATTATGCATATATAAAATAAGTATAACTTGTTCCGATTTGGATCCCGTTATTGCGGTTATATATGATGTGGAGTTACATTGGTTGTGTATTCATATATAATGATGGGAAAGACCACTGTCTTTCCTATTCCCATACCCTCTCACTTCTCTTCATTCCACTTTGTCTAGTCCAATGAACTTCAGATCTTCCTCTCCCTTGTTGTAGGTTAACATCCACCTATCAGAGAGAACATTCTGACTTTTGTTCTTTGGGACTGGCTTATTTGGGAGACTTTTAGTCCTTTGGGTATAAACCAAGGAGTGGGATAACTGGGTCAAATGGTGGTTCCATTCCAAGTTTTCTGAGGTATCTCCATACTGCTTTCCAGAGTGGTTGCAGTCCCACCAGCAATGTGTGAGTGTACCTTTTCCCTCATATCCTTGCCAACACTTATTGTTGCTTATTCTTATTTGCATTTCTCTAATTGTAGAGATATTGAATATTTTTTCATATGTTCATTGATTAATTGTATTTCTCCTTCTGTGAATTGTCTGTTCAGTTCCTTATCCCATTTATTGATTTTTTTTAGTTCTTTGTATATTCTGGAGATTAATGTTTTATCTGAGGTACATGTGGTAAAGATTTTCTCCCATTCTGTGGGCTCTCTCTTCATGTTATTGATTGTTTGCTAAGAAGAAGCTTTTTAGTTTTCATCCATCACATTTATTGATTCTTGATTTTACTTATTGCCCTTTAAGGAAGTCAGTTCTTAAGCTGACATGTTGGAAATTAGGGCCTATTTTTTCTCCTAGTAGGTGCAGGGTCTCTGTTCTAGTGCCTAAGTCCTTAATCCACTCTGAGTTGATTTTTTGTGTGGAGTGAGAGATGGGGATTTAATTTCATTTTGTTACATATGAATCTCCAGTTTTACCAGCACTATTTGTTGAAGAGGCTATCTTTCCTCCAGTGTATGTTTTTGGTGCCTTTGTCTAGTAGGAGAAAACTGTATTTATGTGGTTTATCTCTGTATCTTCTATTCTGTACCATTGGTCTACATATCTGGTTTTTTTGCCAATTCCATGCCATTTTTGTTACTATAGCTCTGTAGTGTAATTTAAGGTCTGGTATTGTGATGCCTCCTGCTTCGTTCTTCTTGCTAAGGATTGCTTTGGCTATTCTGGGTCTTTTATTTTTCCAAATGAATTTCACGATTGCTTTTTTTATTTCTATGAAGAATGTCATTAGGATTTTAATAGGAATGGCATTGAATCTGAATAATACTTTTGGTAGAATGACCATTTGACATTGTTAATTCTGCCTATCCAAGAGCATGGGAGATCTTTCCATCTGAAACTGAGCATTTTAAATCAGCAGAAGGGCATAAGAGGATATCTTTTCTTTAGCTTGATTGACAGTTCCTCATTCTGGAAACTATAAGCCCACTCTTATTGTTGGTTCTATGCTAAGAAGAATCACAAACCTTGAATTCTGCTGGTTGCATGTAAGCAACAGAGCACACGACACCTGTTACATATGTAACCACAGCAATCAGAGCCAATGAAAAATAGATTTTAATCTTTTGGGCCAGTTGAGGATTTGTTGCAAATGCTTCAAAAGCTGAAAGAAAACAAAAGAATGGATTAGTTTACCAGGGTTTTCTCTTTCTTCAAATTTCCTGAGTCATTTGACTAGTTCACACCTAAGATTATGTCTGCTTTTTATTGCCATGTATTTCAAACTGGTCTCTGGAGATTTCCCCTCCAATTTACCTAGCACTTTACCACAAGATTAATTTCTTTAAATTTCATTTAATTTGCAACTCCTCTTTCCAATCACCATGAGTGGGTTCTGATTCCATAGCCTGACTCCTAGAATTTTGTTCCATCAGGGGAAAAAAACTGAAAAAAATAAAGTATTCTTTCTCCTGTGAACTAATCTCTCTTATGCTTATAGAATTCTAATTATTACTTAGGCATTTTCCTCTTTGGGTGTTCCACCTATTTTGTTTGTTTGTTTGTTTGTTTGTTTGTTTGTGGGGTTTTTTTCCTGACCAGTTAATATCTGGTTTACAGGTATTGAGGACCTACATGCACCCTCCACTTTTTTGACTTCTGCTCTAGAGAATTTGAGTAGTCTGTCCTTCACAAATACATCCATATTTAAGTTTTAGCTCAATAATTTTTTACTCTGTAAAATATTTCCTAATTTTTGGAGAAAGTACCTCTTTCCATTGGCTACATGATGCCTGTACTGTATATGGACACTTTTGCACTTATGGATTCCTTTCTCCACCTGCACCCCCACCCATGAAATCATATTTGTGATCATTAGCTTAACAATTTTCTAATTTTAACAAATAATAACTCTTTCTGGCTCCCTAAAACATCTTGAACCCTAGAAACTCAGCCTGATCTGCTCTGCCCAGTGGGTTTGTCAGCCCCACATCTCTCTGCTCTCCTCTTTCCTATCCACAAGACTTCCAAGGAAGACTTCTGTAAATGCCATCCATTTTTGTGGTGGATGTCTATTAAGGGTGATTTTGATCCCTAGGGACATTTTGCAATGTCTGGAGACATTTTAGGTTGTCACAATTCCAAGTGGTAAGAGGGGAGTGTGTGTTACTGGCATCTATCTAGTTGGGAGACACCAGAGATGCTGTCCTACAGTGAACAGCAAAGCCCCCACAACAAAAATCATGCGGCCCAAAATATCTGAAGGCATGCTGATGGTGAGACATCCTGCCTTATTGGATGGTGAGTTTTGTAAATTAAGATTTCTTTAGTGTACATTGTACATTGTAAATACCAGCCCAGAAAGGTATCTTCCAAATAGTAGGCATACTATATGTTTAAACAAATGAATATTTGAATTAATTATAAATATTTTCCTGGCCAGTTAGAGGGTTTGGAAGCAATGGTTCTTTATTGGATTTTTCAGTGTGAAAATTAACATGCCCCATACCAACCCAGAACAATACCAGGTAAAACCCTGTGAAAGGTCACTGGATCAGCAGAATTTAAGGGCTCAAAGAACCCAAACTGATATTTTCTTAAAACTTATCTATACATCAATTTTCTATTAAGAAAGTTGTATAAGAAAAAGAAAAGTATATGCCAAGACCTTGGTCTTGGAAATTTCAGTTGCAAAGAATTCCAAATGTTCTAATTACACACCCCTTGTTTAAATTTTCGTATGTTTGGAAAGATGGTATTAATATATAATGTTTTAAAAACAGGTTACAAAATGCACTTTTTATTTTTATAAAGATCTTATATGTCAAAATGAAATAATTGTTCTCACTGACTTTTCAAATTTTTAAGTGTTTTGGTTTGTCTGTATGTTCTAAATAGTTACAATGACATGTATGATTTCTACAAATAAAATTGTTTTTAATAGACAAATTTTTGTGAGGTATTTATAATAAAAAATTACAACATGGTAAGATTTCAGTCTCTCTTGTCATACCAAGAAGGTGCCCTGGGAATAGACCACATAATAAATTTGTTTTTGTACTGTTTTCTTCACAATGAAATCAAATGTTGTCTGGAAGATCATATTTCATCATCACAACTGCATGAAATAAAAATAGACAAAATTTAATTCATTGTGTATGTATACCACATTTTCTTTATCCACCTAGGTTGTTTCCATAATTTATCAATTGTGAATTGAGGTACTACAAACACTGATGTGGCCACATCACTATAGTATGCTGATTTTAAGTACTCTGGGTATATGTTGAGGAGGGGAATATCTGGTTCATTCCTAAGCCAACATAATGGAGATTTGGGCCTACATTTTCTTTTCTTTTCTTTTCTTTTTTAACACTGCTTGATTTAATGCTGAGCAACATTTACATAATCATAACAATATAAAATCTGGTTACCAAGCGAATTAAATATTATGATTGCATGACAGTATAGGAAAGTGAGGAGAGGCTCAATGTTACCAAAAGAACTGAATCCTTTTCTACGTTGACAGGAAGCCATTGATATTAGTCAAACATGGTCAATCAATAAATCCCAGTTCAAATATACTATTTTTAAAAAGAACAGAAATAGAGTTAAAACTAGCAGGGTTGAAAGTGTTAGCCTTTGAAAAGCAGAAATGGATATTTTAGTAGGCACGGGGTCTCTGGCTTAATGCCTAGGTCCTTAATTCACTTTGAGTTGAGTTTTGTGCAGGGTGAGAGGGGTTTAATTTCATTCTACTAGATTTCCAATTTTCCCAGCACCATTTGTTGAAGAGGCTATCTTTTCCGCAATGTATGTTTATAGCACCTTTGTCTAGTATGAGATAACTGTATTTATGTGGATTTGTCTCTGTGTCTTCTATTGTGTACTGTTGGGGTAGACTAAGTTTCAAATACATTTGCTCTAGAGCCCAAGTTTTAAGATACTAACAATACAGTGTTTCTGTAAAATAAATATCACCAATATACTATTTAAGATTTGGTATCAGACAGTAAAGCTGCTAAAAATGTTGTAGAGGTATTAAGATGAAAATGGAAAGGATTTTTGTTTTAGCAAATTGACAGGAACAGATTCCACTAGATTTTTCTACTACTCTGTGGCACAAAGTAACCATGTATATTTTACCCTTGTCTTCTCCCCTTCCCCCATTGTTTCTAAAAATAGCATAATCTACACCCAGAGTAAAAAATGTATATGATAGGCATATGCATGTTTAAACTTATCAAATTGCTTACATTAAATATATGTAGTTTTGTATGCCAATTATACTTCAATGATGCTGTTTTAAAAAATTAGTAGATAAGAGTGGCAATGTGATTAATACTTGAGAAGTGGAGAGGAAAAATAGGAAATAATATCTTTTATATTTATTTTCATCTCGATCCCTATTCACATTAATAACAATGTAAAATCCAAAGTAATTTTTCCTATCAATCTTTTAAAATATTATTCAATATTTTGATATTTTACTGAAAAGTTTTCTCTCTAGTTCTGAAAATGTGTTTAACTATTAATGATATTTAACAATTTTATGAAAAAGATAAAATAATACAGACTTTTGTTTTCAAGACCTGAAAGCCCAGAATTCTTTGGAGTCTGTGTCCAGATTCACATGTTTCCTGGACCAGATGTTTCCTCTGCTATTCCTATCCACATGTCATAACCAGCATCTGCCAGAATGAAGCTCAGGCTGTTGTTGGGGAGACTGGAAACCTATATCTGTCAGCGATAAGCAAACCATACTGTAAGTTTACTACTGGCGTTGGAGCTAAAAAGAAAGCATGGAAAAAGTTTTAGAGCATGAGGGTCTACTGGAAATTATACCACCATTTCACATATCTCCATGATGCAGCTGAAGATATTTGGCTTGTAACCTAGAGATATGTTAACAATTTATTACATTTATGTTATATCAATAAATATTATTCCATATTCCTCAGGGTAAAAGAATTGCCAAACCTCTAAGGTTCCACATCTTCCTCTTGCCCCATGCTTCTCAAACAACATGGATATCTTTAATTTCTAGAATTTATTAGTTATATTCTTTTCATGCAAAAAGTTTACACCTCATGGAAAGCAAAGGAGAAATACGTGCAGAAATAGAAATGTTTTGAGACCCATATTCACATACAGATTATTTTTTTTTAATGGTCCTGGATATGGTGGAGCACACCTAAGATCCCAGTGACTTGAGAGGTTAAGGCAGGAGGATCATGGATTCAAAGCCAGTACCAGCAATTAAGCAACTAAGTGAGTTCCTTAGCAACTAAGTGAGACCCTGTCTCAGAATAAAATATAAAAAGGGCTGGTGATGTGTATCAGTGGTTAAGCATCCCTAGGTTCAATTCCTGGAATTTAAAAAAAAAAAGGATAAAAAATACTCTTGATCTTAAATAGCATCTAAAGAGTCTATGAGCTTGAACAGATAGGTGGAATCAACCAGTTCTTAGCTGTATCCTCAGGAAGAGCGATTATGAATACTCACAGAGGGCAACTGAAGTATCCCAGACAATTCCAGGGTAGTTGAAGATTCCAGGACTTGACTTTTACTCAGGCACTCTGAGTTCCTACACAGTACACTGAACCAAATTCCTGGGTCAGTTTGGTCTTGTCCTCATGTAAACTAGGTGTTATTCAGACCCTCAACTTTATCTCTTGGGAACTAAAGAAGTCCAAGAGCTTTTTACAAATAACTTAATCTCATATTTTCTGATTAGGAAGTTCTTGCATGGAATGCGTTTGATTCAAGGCTTGGGGTTTCATTTTTTCCCCTCCTTCCAATCTTACCTAAACTACTAGAATCATTCTTTCCATGAGGAGTTCATGAAACTACAAAGATATAACCATCTTCAGTCACAAGCTCATAACATTTTACTTGGATAATCCCAGTAGGAAATGATTTGATTCTAAATGGAGAAAAGGCAAAATATTTATCTTTGTGAGTTTGTTTACTGGGTAACTTTTATGATTCTTGAAATAGAATTTCTTATTGGATTGGAGTAACATAGTCTAAAGACAGTTTTCAGATTGTAATAATACAAAAAAGGATTAAATTTTTCATGAATGAAACTAATAGTGGCAAAATCATTGCAAGTGCTTCTGTTACTTATAACAACAACTTACTGTATTCATATGGGCTTCAGGCTTCATGGGGTTTTTCCCAAGTAAACAAAATGTATTTCCAAATATATGGACACAGCCTGTTGTTATAAATAGCCACCATATTTGAACCTACTGGGGAAAATTGTAGTGTAATGTGGTAAATATTACAAAGTGAAGTCATTTTATTGACTGTCACATTATTTCCATTTTTACCCTGTCCCTAGATCTTTCCTGGGTCTCATCACCACATTAGACATCTTCTCAACACTTTTGTTATTCTGATCATTCATTTTCAATCGTGTTCATGATTCTACTGCCCCAGAGGACCTTTGATCTACCACCTTGTAGTCTTGAGGTCAGAGCTGCTACTCATCTGCTATGGATAGAACCCCTCGAAGAAAATATAAGTGGAAGTTCTAACCCCAGTACCTTCAAATGTCACCTTATGTGGATGAAGGGTCACTGTAAATGTGATTATTTAAGTTAAGATAAAATCATGCTCGAATAGAGTGGGTCCTGGTCCAATATGACTTGTATCCTCTTAAGAAGATGGCCACACACTGAGAAAGGCCACCATGCAATGATGAAGACAGAGTTATGCAGCTACAAGCCAACAAATGCCAAAGATTGCCTGAGAAACACCAGAAGCTAGGAAGGGGCAGCAAAGAGGCAACAAACCCTAAGGTTTCCGAGTACGTATGGCCCTCCCAAGCACCTTAATTCCGAATGCCCAGCTTCCAGAACTATAAAACAATATATCTGTTTTAAGATGCCCAGTTTATAGTACTTTCTCATGGTACTAGAAAACTGATACTCCATCTGTCAGAATAGGAGAAAAAAATGATACCTGAGTGATGTTTATTGACATTGTGAAGAAAACAAGGCAGTCCTTGATTCATCATCTATTTTGTATGTCAGAGTCCCTTTTAACTGTCTCAATGGCAGGCCAAATACTACTCCAATGTTGACAACTAGAGGGAAATTGTTGTATTATTGCTTTAAAAAATATATATGCAAAAATAGCCCATTAAATATTCTTTTGTTCATTCACTGCATTACCCATGATGCCTACTACTTATCAGAACACCTTCTTACTCCAAACCGTCAAGCCTCCCGTTCTCTCCAATCCTACTTCAAAGCTGTATGCCATTTCTTCCTCCCGCTAGTGCACATTGTTCCTAAGGGACTCCTGCACTCACCAGGGGTCCTACCCCACTCTCACTTTGGAAATTCTCTACCATCTCCCTTCCCTGCCCAGTCATCCTCACAAAGTTGCCAACCTCTAGATTTCTATATGAATCCCTCAGGCCCCAGTGTGGCTATAGTTTCAAAGACTGCAGTCGCTCTTGTAATGGTTCTGCTCTAACCCTGGTACATTCATACAACAACAGGAAGTCTGGCTCAAGAATCACAGAAGGGAATAGCACATCCTCTGCCTTCGAGGTGCAGTGAACATTGCAGCAGTAACAGCTCTTCCCACTTGCTCTCTTGCCTCTGCTTCCCATGCATTTTCCAGGCCCCTTCAGGTCCACATATGTCTCTTTGGGAGTTTGGGGGGCAGAGTGATTGCCTTTAAAATCCCATATGTATTGAAGGTTTGAACCTATTCAAACAAAAGGATGATCATTTGGGTAACAACAAACTATCCTCTTGCTTAATAAATAGCTGCTGCTTAATAATTGAAAGTTGATTATATTATCCAACAGATCTCTTTGGAATAGCTCCGTACTTTGAAAATAACAGCTTCAATGAAGTTAAAAAAAATTGTCCCCACAATTTCAAAAGCCTTCTATCTCCCCCTTATCTTTTCATCAGCAATTAAATAAAATAATTCTGTCTCACTAGCAGTAATCAAGTTCACTGAAGGGATCTAAGACTTGGTCTGTTGGACTAAAATTAGTGTATGGGGGGCTGGGGATATAGCTCAGTTGGTAGAGTGACAAGGATATAGCTCAGTTGGTAGAGTGACAAAGCACAAGGCCCTGGGTTCAATCCCCTGCACTGCAAAAATAAAAATAAAATAAAATAAGAGTGTATGGCTTCATGATCATAGATGATTCAGTCAATTCATATTTTGACAACAGTAAGGCTAGAAGCAAAGGTGGAAGGGAAGATAACGGGGAGGGATGAGAGAGAGAGAGAGAGAGAGAGTGAGAGAGAGAATGAACATTCACATGATTCTAGAAATGTGCATGATAAGGATCTAGTAAACACTGCCCACCTAGACTTCTTTTGATAACTATGAACCCCACAAATATCCCATTAATGTGATTAAAATTACTAAAGCACATGCTTTAAATAAAATCCCACAAAGGCTGGTAATAAGTATTAAATATACTTTGAAACTCTCCTTGCTTCTTCTTAGAGATTCTTATTAATGTGACATTATATGTAAAATAATTTAAGAATCACACATTCTTCTATTCAAATTACTAATAACAGCCCTGAAGAAATAGCCCAGGGACAGTGTGCCCTACCCCTGTTATGTATACAGAGTATTGCCTATTCTTTTTGCTTTACAAATTCCCTAAAACCAAGACTACCAAGAAGTAGAAAAAGAAGAAAGAAACATTCAGCAAAAATAATATGATCAATGTTGCAAAATTCAGTGAAGAATTATGTTTTTCCTACAATTGCATATAAATGTATTGTGCATCAGAAACCATAAACTTTATAATTCCAGAAGTCATACTCACTGTCACCAAATGAAAAGGCTATCTGTTTTCAGGAAGGTAAATGAAATTTTAATCCTTTTTCCTTCCCTCTCATTACATATACATTTTCTTTCTTCCTTTATGTGTGTAAGTGTGCATGCGTGTATGTATATGCATTGAATGGCTTTTCCTAAAAAATGGGCACTGGCTGCATTTTCAGTGAACTCTGATGTTTGTCAAATCGGAAGTCAAATATTGGATAAACAATCAACTCACAAAAGAATGTGTTTCCAAAACATCCTCAGAGCTTCATTATCTCTGACTTGCCAGCTACTGAAATCTTTCTTCCCCACATCCTCCTTCTTTGAATGTTCCATAGTCTAAATGTCATTAAATCTTTCTGTAAAAATTGGGCAGGAGAATAATAACTCATCAAGATGTGTGTTTCTCTTGAAACCATAAGTGTAACCTTCTGGTACGTTTTCAAGCTCTGGGGGCAAACAATTTTAACAAAAGTTTTTGAAGGTACAGATAGAGTCATAAAATGATTCATGCCAAACTTTGCAAATGTAAACAAAATAAAGTTTTCAATAGATTTTCCCATAAATGAACTAAGTGCAAAATACTGTCACAAACTGGCAGATTAGATTTCAAAGGTCTTTATTCAGAAATTTGAGTAAACTTTGATTACATTTCACTCCTTTGTCACAATTAAATTGATGGTGATCATTAGTCTATTATCACTACTTTTTGAATTTAATTTTAAAGTTGCAATGAGTTTCAGGTTTAAAAGAAATTTAAAATGGAGTATGATGAATTAAGTCAAAAACAGTTTTTAAATTCTAAAAATAGTCTGGGAGAAGAAATGAAAGAACAAAAATAAGTATGTACTATGGCTTTTGCAGAGTCCCCTCTGTCTTGGGCACAGTTCTAGAGCCACTCCATTCACAAGGTCACATTTCTACACAAAGCTTAGATTCAAAATTTACCTTCCTGGACAAGGATTCTTTAAAGCTAGATTCTTTATCAGAATGTTACCAAGTCTTCATGATGGTGCCACTGCCCATTCCTTATACATTGATTGGCCCCACTCACACTATTCTTGTAGATATTTCTAGCAGAGTACCAATGATTCCACCTGCACATGATATATGGATGTCAAGGAACAAAAAATATGAGAGAATTATTCTATTTAGGAAAATACATTTGTCTTTTTTCACTTATACATATTCTGGCTAAAGAAGAGATGTTTGGAAGACAGCTGAAGTATGACATCTATGCCCTAAAAATATAATATAGTCCTGTACAGCTCTACCTGGGATAGAGCTCAGTATCTTGGCCTAAGTGCAGAGTGGATGGAGATTAATCTGCTTCTCAGATATAAAAACTGTGCCAAGAGATTGTAGTTAGCTTATTTTTGATCTTACATATCTGTAGCTATCAGATCTATACTCAAGGATACTCAGTGTCCACAAGGTACTATCTGGAAGGGAATAATTTCATATTTTGTGTTGTTAGGGCTTTCTGGGAAAAGAAAGCTAGGACCTGTGTTAAAGGACAAGAGTCTGAAGTTAAAAGATATTTAGTGATCTGCTCCCATTCAAAGAGCAATAAAACTTTTTCCCTGAAGTCAAAATCTTTTATTTTGTGTTAGCAACTTTCCTCTTTGTCTTCCTGAGACTTTATTCATATTTCAAAAAGGAATGAAACTCTGAGTCATGGAGCCAATCATTTGTATTCCAAAGGAACCCCTAAGATTTCTTTTCCTCTCTCAGCAGGAAAGGTTACAGCTAAAAACTGTTCTACTTTTATATAAATTACCAAGTTCATACCTCTTTCCTGAGGCACAAGAAAAGCCCTCTGTGCACACATAGGTCTAATCATCTGACTCTCATCAAGTAGATTCAGAAGAGGGGAAGATGAAGACATGGGGAACTGACATCGTTATTGCTGTACATAATGAGCGTCTGTTTGATTCAGGTATTTCATGTTTCTTTTTCAAGTTGATATATAGTAAAAACCTATCTTAAATTTTCAAATTAATCTCTAGACAGAAAGCAAATACACTGTGAATTTCATTTGAGTACTTTTAACACAATTTCCAGCCTTCCAGAAAATGTCAACTTAGAAAGAATAAAATTTGTGTAGATATAAATTCACCATATCTCTGAATGACATTCAATTTTTCTAAAGAGGTAATTGCTATAGAAAATAAAAGAAGGGATTACCAACAAATATGAATTGTCTTTTGTACTCTGTTCAGCAAGTGTCTTCTGGAGCCAAACGTTAGTAAATAACAAAAGGACACAGAAATATCCAGGAGACTTTTATAGCTGTTTAAACAACAACTAAATAACTAATAAAGGAATACATACTGTGTGAAGTAAATTCCAGGAACTATTGCAAGAAGAAACCAGAAGTAGAGAAGCAAGAATAGGAGGTCATATAGATAATAGAGAAAACTAAAGGAAAAAAATCCAGGTACCTTTAGTCAATTATAGTAAAATGAAATGGCACTTGCCTATTTTTGTTAAAAAGAAAGAAGCTAAAGACAATGCAAGAGAGGATAATATTGCTAGTTCATATAACATTTTGGCATATCTGATATGCTTTGTCATGAAATCATCTTTGGTTATAAAGACCGTGTTGGGAGAAATGATTTCTAAATGAATGTAGCAGTAAAGTTATTATATATATATGATATATGTATAGATGATAGATACATAGATCCAAATCTAATGCTTATATGTCATGGGTCACAGTTACAGGTTAAGCAAGATAAGATTTGACATTTGTGGCCCATCCATTTGAGATATTGGATAATGTTTGCTTGTATTAATAATAAATTATAAATTAGGATATTTTGAAAGTAGAATTAAAAGAAACTTTCCATGAAGAAAGTGTTAAAATAAATATTAGGTAAGAATTTACCTAATATTTGTTATAGATTATGGATATATATAGATATATATGCTATAATATTATTATATCATGATAATATAACATAAAATACAATAATATGCCATGTGTAAGATAATTTTCAAATATGCAGTTATTGATAGTAACTTGGAGAAATATACATCATCCATCCTCAAAAGGAGAATAAGATAAGGATTTATTTTTATCTAAAGATCGTCCATTGGAGATTAGTGTTGAGCACTGGAGGGTAGACAGAAAAAGAGGCAGCACTATATGAGAAAGGAAAGAAACTTAGGGGAGGTCCCTGAATGGCAGTCTTCTCCAGGCCCAATCTATCCAAATAGAAAAATGAAAAAAAAAATACCAAATAATGAGGAGATTCTGGATTTGTACTCACTGTTTTAAAATCACAGCCAAAAATATGCCCCAAATCTTCTTCATGGATGGAATGACCAACCACCAAGAGGTGGCTTCAGTCATTAGCCTTGATCTTGGTAGATTTGGGGCAGGTTTTGTTTGTTTTTATTTTTGTTTTTTGGTACCAGGGATTAAAACCAGGGCACTTAACCACTGAGCCACATCCCAGCCCCTTTCATGTTTTGTTTTGAGACAGGGTCTTGATAAGTTGCTTAGGGCCTTGCTTGGTTGCTGAGGATAGCTTTGAACTTGTATCAGCATCCCAAATCGCTGGGATTACAGGCATGTGCCACCATGCCCCGTGGTAGATTAGGTACTTAAAGACAAACCCTTAAAATGTCTGGCCTGATAACTGAACAGGCTGCCTAATCATTGCATTAACTTCTCTCTCTCTCTCTCTCTCTCTCTCTCTCTCTCACACACACACACACACACACACACACACACACACTCCAACACCTTTTCGGCCTTTAAACATTTATGGCTGAATTTTACCATCTTTATAGAGCTATTTTAATAGACATCAGTTTTCTACTGCCCTAAAATGAAAAAATTACATAATAAAGGTAAGTTTGAAGTTAATGTGGTGTTTTAATCAGCGTTTTCATCACTGTGATCAAAACACCTGACAAATGTAACTTAGAGTTGGAAAAGTTTATTTGGGGCTCATGATTTCAGAGGTCTCAGTCTGTGGATTGGCTGACTCCATTGTTCTGGGCTCAAGGTGAGCAGTATATCATAGGGGAACGATCCAATGGAAAAATCTGCTCACCCTGTGGTAGGATCAGGAAGCAGAGAGAGGTGAGGAAGGGTCCACAGAGAAGATTCACCCTGCCAGGGCATTCCCCCAGTGACCCACCTTCTCCAGCCATGCCTACCTGCCAGAGTTACCACCCAGTCAGTCCTTTCAAATTAGGATGGACTTATTAGGATACAACTCTCATAATCTAATTATTTCACCTCTAATTTCCCTAGCTGCAGCTTTACATGCAATTTTCTGGCCAACCTACAAGTTTTTAAAATTCTTTAACTCTGTTTTCTATTCCTGACTCTCCCAGTACACCTGGTTAAATACTAGGGAAATAATAAAAATTTTTCCAAACATTGAGAATAAGATGGATATCCAATACAGGAGGCATAGAAGCCCAAATAGACATGATCAAGAAAGAACCACTCCATGACACTTTATAATTAAAATTCTGAACATAAAGAACATGAACAGAATTTTAAAAGACTCCAAGAAAATCTTCAGGGCACATGAGGTGTAAACCAATCAGAACCCATTTCTCAACACAAACTCTAAAATATAGGAGGTTAAAGATTTTTTTCTAAGGATAAACTAACTGTCAACCAAGATCACTATATCCAGCAAAGCTATCCTTCAAAATGAGAGGTAAAATAAAAACCTTCCAAGATAAGCAGAAGCTAAAAGAACTCTTGACTACTAAGCTGGCACTAGACATATATCTCATTTGCCCTTTGAAGATTATGGATAGTGGCTTTAAAGTCAATGGGGGTGGGAACAGCATTTGCTCAGAGAAAAGAGACATGTGGGTGGATCAAGGATGTGGAAATATGGAAGGATACATACAACATTGAAAAGGAAGAAGCTGAGAGGTTTCCAAATCTTAATGGACTCTATGTTCTCAATTAAGCAGTCCAGCACTGGGTGCATGTTTGACAAACAGAGATTTCAAAAAAAAATATTTGAAGATGGATGAAAACTTTTATGAGAAACACAGAGAAAAAGTCTGAGCAAAAGTAAACCAAACATAAAATAACCTCGATTAGACAATGTGAACATAACACCCTATTGGAGAAAGTTATAACAACAGATATAAAAGAGAGAAACAATGTGTGTTTGCTTTAGCTGTGCATATGTCAATATAAATTTTTGACACATGAACAAATATCCAATATTTTTAAGATGAATTGTCATTTCATTATGTAGCATTATTGACAATATTAATAGGATAACTGCCTGCGAAAGTTGTTATTTAAGCCCCTGAAAATCCTCTTGTCCACCACTTTCTTCATATCAAGCTTTATGGATTCTTTAGCTCTAATATGCCCTCTGCAGCCTAACCAATTAGGTAGATACATTCCCATTGTAATAAGTCATTCCCTAATAATCACCTCTGAATTTTCCATAATAATATTTTTCTTTGCTTCTTTTTTAGATTTACAACACAAAAACACATGAAATGTATAAAAACTACATGAACAGAGCAATAAGTTAACCCAAATAAATGAATCTATGTAGCCACTATGCAGACCAATAAGTAAAACACTACTGACACCAAAGAAGCAGGTCTAGTGGCTTTGTAGTTACTGCTCACCTTTCTCTCCAAAAGGTAACCACTGTCTTTACTCCTAACCTTATAAATTAGTTTGGTTTTGAAATTTACTTTAAAAATGTTAGCCATTCTTGGTTCTGGCTTCTTTTACTTCAAATTAGGTTTTATGAAACTATTGTGTATTTCTGATGTAGCAATGGTTTATTTATTTTCATTAATGCGTATCATATGAATGAAACATTTTCTTTGTATATATGTACTACTGTGAATGAATACTTGATTTTTTTTCCAATTCTTGCTGTTAAAATAATGCTGTTGTGAGCATTCTTGTATGTTTTCACACACATCTGCCTGCAACTGTGTTGAGTGTATTCTCAGTTGTAGAATTGACAGGTTATAGGGTATGTGTATTTAAAACAGTAGTAGTCAATTTCAAAGAGCTTCCCCAATTAACCAATTATGTTCTCACCAACAGTGTATGAGATTTCTGGTTGTTCCACATACCCATACAACATTTGGCACAGGCTTTTTAATTTCAGCCACACCATCAGTTTATACTTGTCTCTTGCTTCTTTTTAAAGCTTTCAATTGTGGAGCATCTTTTGAAAAGTTTAGTGGCATTTTGGATTCTCTCTTTTATGAAATGTCAGTTCTAGTCACTTGCCTTTGTGATTTCCTTTTAGATTTGTGTTGGGAGATCCCAAGAATACTCTAAGATGTGATAATACCAGAAGGACACACAGGCCTCAGAAAAATTGTTTTACTCACAGTTACCTTTATTACAACACAAGGATACAGATTAGAATCAGCAAAAGTAAGTAAGAGAAACCAAGCAAAAGCTTCCAGATGTACTCTCCCAATGCAAAAGCATGGAGATACGCTCAATTCTTCCAGCAATGATGTAGGAAAACATGCGAAGTGTTAATTAGCCAGGGAAACTCTTAAGTACATCACACCACCACCTCAGGTGGGACAAATGGGCTAGAGTGGGCTACAGCCAGCTACTTTTCTTCTCACACATTGAAGGGTCATTAGTGGAGATGGATATTTCCCTTCCTCCACGTGTTAGGCTCTGGAGAACTAATTTCCCTTGAGGAAAACCTTGCTACCTTGTTAACAAAGTGCTTTGGTCCTGAATATTTCAAATTGTTTTCCCCCTTTCCCTCTGCCAGAAGCACAGAGGAATTTTTCTCAAATAGTTACTATGAGAACCTGGTCAAGCACCTGAAAGTGAAACTTAAAACACTGAAGTGTCCCCTATGACTGGGTTCCCCTGGAGCTTTTGACTCTCAGACTTGTGCACACTGAGCCTCCTGGAGTTCGTCACTTACCATTCAGATTTTCCTACATTGGTATTGGTTCTGTCGATAGTTTCTGCTCTTAAGTCTTTGCTTAGGTAAGCTATAACTCCCTGTATTCACCTATCTCTCTGAACTTGGGGGCAGCATTTTTTCCTATGTCTGTCCTTACCTCTCTTAAAGATCCAAGAAAAGTTGTTGGATTTTTAGTCTGTTCAGCCTTATTGGTTAGATGGTGATTTCCAATCTTCTTATGTGTGGAACCAGAAACAGAAAATCTGAATGCCATTAGGAGACCTGCTACTGATGCCCATTGTTTTGCCACAGTCTGTTCACAGTATCCTTTCATCTTACATCTTCAGCCTCTTCCCATCTTCTAGTACTCTCTTGAACACATCTATACTTCTCAGGTGTTTAGGAAACTCTTGGATCGTTTATGTACTAAACTACAAGTAGATATTTTGTGAAGACATGCTCAAATCTATTTACAGAGGAATATACCTCAACCATTGCTACTTTTTACACACACTGGGCTGGAAAGCTAACTTCAGTCTCCCTGGGCTATACACTTGGGAAACTGAGGCACAACCCTATATGGTTTCTATGATGTCCCTACCTCTGGGACATGACCTAAAGCAATTAGAAGGAAGCAACATTACACTGGAATCCAGGCCTCCTCTTCTTTTTTCTCCCAAATTCTTTTCACAGCTAGGAAAGTGTTTTTACTCTTCATTCAACAGAAGAGGAAAATTAGCTTTCATATCCAGACTCCATTTTTTATGCATAATGTTAGTTCATATTCTTTTGAAGAAAATAAAAAATTTTTAAAAGGCTATCTCTTACAAGAAAAAAAAAGGTTAAGATTATTGTTTCTGATATTAGTTATTTAAATTCTATTAAGAAACTCAATAAACTATACTAATATGTATCTACCATTTCCCCTGTGAATATGAATACCACTGATTTAATGAACAAAGGGCCTAGGACCAAGGAAAAAATAGACAATTGTTTTATTGAATACTCTAATTAAATATGTAAAAAACATACATAGTAAGAAAAAAATGATTGGATTTCTTTTTTGAACTCTATCACTGAGTTACATCCCCAGTCCTTTTGTTATTTATTATTTTAAGACAGAGTCTCACTAAATTGCTGAGGGTCTTACTAAGCTGTTCAGACTAGCCTAGAACTTGAGATCCTCCTGTCTTAGCCTCCTGAGTAGCCAGGATTATAGGCATGCACCACCCCACCCCCAGCTTATAATAACTGAATTTTAATAGGAATGATATAAGTCTTTAAACACAGAGTACCATGGTTCTTTATAGAATTTTTTGGATAATATCAATGATTTCATGGTAAACTTGATGATAAGCATCTAATCCATACAAAAAGTCTATATGATTATAGTAAGAAATAGTTTTATGATTAATGAGGTTTGTGATTTCAGAAAGTAAAATTGTAACATCTTCAGGGTCAGCCAACAAGTCATTTCCGCCACTCCAAGTTGCAGTTGTCACATTCATATTTGTCACATTGTACAATGGAGAAGTGGTCTAAAAATAAATTAGTAAAACGAAACTGTTTTCACAAAAAATGATAAATTAGAAAGTTCTGTTTACCAAATTATTAAATGGTAGATTTAAATGATATTTTAAAATAAACTTTATATAATGGATTAGGCTTGATGAATCTATGGAAGCAACAAGTATGAAAGAATAGGTCTTACAATTTTTATTCAGAAATAAACATAAATCAAAACTAGATTATTTGTGGTTTTTTTGTTTTGTTTTGTTTTGTTTTTTGTTTTTTGCTTTATGTTACTGGGGATTCAACTCTTGGACATTCTATCACATCCCCAGACACATCCCCAGTCCTTTTTGTTACTGAAACAAAATAAAACCTCAGCTACGCTGCTGAGGTTGTCCTTGAATCTGTGATCCTCCTGCCTTAGCCTCCCAAATTCCTGGGATTACAGGCATGTATCACCATGCCCAGCTAATAGTTTGTTTTAATTCAGAATATTCAAACATTCCACAAAGCATGGAAGTATTTTGAACGTGTTTGAAAAGCATCAAAGCATTTCAACTTTTCTGTGACTGTATTACTGTCAATTTGTTTATTGACAGCCAAGGTTAACTCTGATCTCACTGAATTTGATTTTAAATTTTTACTTCAGACTTTTCCATATGAGTAGACCACATAAAGCCTGGAGTTTAACTGAGGCAGAAAAGTATAGAAGGAAAGCATAAACTTTGAAGTCAGACAGACTTGGGTTCTAATACTTCAAGAATTTTGTCATCTCATTTATCCAATTTTTACCATGTTCTCATTAACTTCTAAATTATTCCTGATTATTATATGTGTCTGTCCCATCTTCCCAAATAGAATAACTGATTTTAAGGTCAAGAAATACATTATGCCTTTTGTCTCATATTGACCAAGTACAAAGCTATGCAAATTACAAACACAATATTTTTCCTGATGAGGGATGATGAATTCTTCTATTACCTGTCAACTTCTCTAGGTTTATCCAGGATATGTCCTATTAAAACATATACAAGTAAGGAAAAGCTGCTTTGGTTGGATGTAAAAATATGAATCCAAAACAATATGATTGTCATTTGCTGGTCTCACTATGTAATAATGCTCTGGAGAGTCACAGATGACTCTTGATCTCTACAGGGTCATCTGAACAAAATGGACAGGGAGATGTACATAATGACATACCTGATTAAAATGACGAAAGTTCAGAACAGGACTGCCCCAGTCAAAAGCTTTCATGTGGTTAGAATGTAGAAGCTGAAAGAAAAAAAATAGAAGAATAAGTACATTTGTTCATCACAGTGGCAGCTGATGCAAGTTAGGTATGCACTGCACACGGGTTTCCCCTTTGTAGTGGGTCTGCTGTTATTTATGCAGGTGAGCTTCTTCCCTTCTCCCTTCCTTTGGTTAGGGTAAGAAATGGAAGGTGTGGAGGTGGGGGCAGGGAATCTAAAGATGTGATTCTATCATCTTCACACAAATGCACATGTCCCCAAAGTCTTTTACTTCCCCAAAGGGGCCTGTGTGTTGAGGGTAACATCAGGCTTTCTCAGAAATCCTCAGCTTCATCAACAGAAGTCAAGAGCGAGTGTCTTGCACTGGGACTAAGATGACTCCCCTCTAAACAACAGGACTGAAGAGTGTGTCCCAGAAGATGTCTCTTCCTTCACTCCCAAACACTCTTAGCTTCACCACTAATATTGGCTTCGAGTCTCTTGGATCCAATTTGATTATGCTTATTTTCTCTTTGAATATGTTTTCATCACAAGATGGCCAGACTTTTGGGTTACTTATGATCTATGGATTTCTAAAGCTCCATCAAGTTCTTATTAACTCTTCCCAACTCTCCTTAACTCCTAAAACTCTATTATCTGGAATTCCATCATCATCTCTACATCTTAAACCTCTTCTCTGAAAGGCCCCTTCACCTTCTTGCCCTACTGGCAATCTATTTTTTCTGGGAATGCTGCTTCCCCCATAGCTCTTTCAAGTGGTACAATTTTTTCTCCCATATACCTGGGATCACTGGATCTGAGCATTAAGTTAATCCTCTTTGCTCATTATTTCTTTTTTTAAATTATTCTCACTTCCTCCTAAAAAGTTTCCTCCAAGCTCTGAATCTCATACCATTCAATTATATTACCTAGTATTTTTTTAAATATATTTCTTAGTTGTAGGCAGACACAATACCTTTATTTTATTTTTATGTGGTGATGAGGATTGAACTCAGGGCCTCACACATACTAGGTGAGCACTCTACCACTGAGCCATGATCCCAGCCCCTTACCTAGTATTTTTTGCTGTTGAGATTATCTATTAAACTCCAGATTGTACTGCCTGCTTAATTCCTGCTTACTGATACTCCTGCCTTCATTTTTAGTGACTCAATCTTTCTAACAACCTAACTTTAATTCCTTGAGCTCTTTACCTCAATGATCTTGTCTTCTACCTTACACTAACTGTTCACCCTGTGACCTTATCACAAACCTTTTTAGTACTGCCGTCCCTCCATACTCTAATTTTTATCCATTCCATTTTCTGAACATCACCTAATTCTCTCTAGCATATCAATGTCAAAAATCCTTCAACTCTGCCCAGATTGTACATCAATTCATCCTTCCAATCTTTTATTATATCTTACTCCTTCTATGTACTTTCTTTCTTCCTTATCCAACTGAAATTCCATAATCAATCATTAAAATAATTCACTTATATTTACTCAACACTTTTCCACTTGTATTGTATCATCCTATTTGCTTCACAAAAATAAACTACAGAAAAATTCAATTCCTACACACTATATGCCTACACTAATGAGACCGAACAAAATTGGAGAAAAAACTAAACACTAGGCTTACTGAAGTCACTTCAAATTGATAATTGCACACCTCATGCAGGTCATTAGTTTTGCTCAGCAACCATACCATAATTCCTAGGCCATTTCCTCATCCACTCTTCTGGGCAATTTTGTAATACCTTCTCTTTTCTCCACTGACCTCTATTTTCTTTCCTATACATACTCTATTTTATTATAACACACTTTCCCATTTAAAAAAAATAAAACCCTGAAGCAATCATACAAGTTCAGAAATTTCTACTGCATCAGTATACTACATCAGTATACTTACCAGCAAATGAAAAAAGAATATTCTTTCTGTTACCTCAGAAGCTTATCTATTACTTGTCTACTAGATGACATCTATCCTAGAATTCTATCCCTTTCTCTCTTACTTCACAAAATTTCTCCTCTTCAGTAGGCCATGTTCATTAATATAAAAACCTGCTGTTAATTCTCTTTCATGATAGATTCAATTCCCCATTTCCTACCACAGCTCTTGAGAAGTATTTTTATTCTATTTTTAGCAAGATTCTATAGAAGAGTTCTTACCATCTCCAGTTTCTCTGCTTAATCATCTTTTTTTTAAATTGTAGAAAAATATATATAAAATAAAATTTATAATTTTAACCATTTAAAGTGTGTAACTGAATGTCATTTATCAAATTGTTGTGCAATCATCTTAAAAATCCATCCAGTAGTATGCTAGAACCAGTTTCTATCAGCAACAGCCAATTATGGGCATCTTTTCCCAACTTTAAGTACAGTGGCACCACATTGGTTGGTTAAAATCAATCACAGCAGGAATAACTCCACCATAGAAATTGATGTGTTACAACCAAGCCTTATCTCTCCACCCTCACAAAATAAACCAGTTATTAAATATTTACCAAGACACACTGCTTATATCCTTCCACCAAAAGTTTCAAGATAATTTATGACCTTAACATTTATAAAAGTTTGGTTAATTCTGAAAAATTCCACTGTATTACCTACCAATGGTACCTGATACAGTTGTTCATTCCTTCATCTTGAGGTCTTCACTTAACTTCTAAAATAGGTTGATCTTCATATGTTGCTTACTGCTTCTTTTCAGTCTCCTTGCTGATTTAGCCTCTGTTGGCTGACCATGACTCAACACTCAATCCTCAACACTCAATCTTTCCAGGACTCAACACTCAATCCTTGCTCCTCTTTTTTATCTATATTCATTCTATTTGTGTTTTCATCTAGTCTTTCAGTTCTACAATTTATACTCAGAATATGTATCTCCTTTTATAAGTATCTTCTTAATTCTATATTCCTATGTTAAAACTGCTCACTCAAATTCATCGCTTGGCTGTAAAAACTGAAACAGAATATTTAACCTTTCCTTCAACTCTACTGTCATCAAATCTCCCTATCTCTTTTATGAGTTACTCATCTTTAAATTGCTTAGGTCAAACACTTTAGAGTTTGACCTTTTCTTTCACTTCTCACAGAATCCGTTACTATATGTCATTGGCTGCATGCACATGATATGCATATGGATACTCAGAATGCAACAATTTTCATAACCTCTGCTGTCAACACATCATCATTTCTTCTTTGGATACTGCAGTAATTTCCTAACTTTCTCACTGCTTCCACCCTTGCCGTACTACAGTTGACTCAACATAGCAGGCAAAGTGATCCTTTAAAAGTATAAGTCATTGCATGTCACCTTGTTGATGAAAAACTTGCAGTGGCTACCTACTTCACACAGAGTGAATGCCAAAGTCCTTGCAATGGCATATAGATTCCTAACTGATTTCCTACTACTTTTCTGCCCTTCTTTTCCACTGTTTTTTTTTTTTTCTTAACTCATTTTGCTGCTCTGGTTTCTTATGTGCCTTTCTTTGGCTATATTCCCTCTGTCTGTAATGTTCATCCTCCATGCTATGATGTAAATGTTCATGTCCTCCCCGAATTCATATGCTAAAACTTTAACCACCAGGGTGATGGTATTTGGAGGTGAAGACTTTTGGCAAGTGATTAGGTTCATGAATGGGACTAGTGCCCCTATAAAATAGGCCCAAGGAAACTTTTGCCTCTTTGACTATGTGAAAAAGCTATTAGAAAGTGCCATCTACGAATGAGAAAGCAAGCCCTCATCAGACACTGAATCTGTTAGTGACTTGATCTTGGACTTTCTAACCTCCAGAACTGTGAGAAATAAATTTCTGCTATTTTTAAACTACCAAGCTAATAAAAGTTTAATCTAGCAGTTTAAATGGACTAAGAAAACATCTCAGATATTCATATTGTTAATTCCTTCACCTCCTTCAAATCTGTTTTCAACTGTCAGCATCTTACTGAGGCCTCTGAGCCTAATGTCTCTGTTCAAATATATAATCCACTTACCAAAAAGCCTAATCCCTTTCTTCTATTCCTCCTCCCTACCTATTTTCCTATAACATCTATCTCCTTCTAATAAATTAGGATAATTTACTTATCCACTACCTTATTCTTTATTTCTTGGGTATCTAGTACTGAAATGTAAGCTTAAGGAACACAGGAGTCTTTGTTTTGCTCACTTATGTTTCTCATGAATATAGAACAATACAGGGCACATGGTAGGCACTCAGAAAACCTTGTTATAATGGATGAATAAATACAAAGATTACTTAGATTTTCCAGGAGAAGCAACCATCAGGGGTAAACTAAATTTAAAATATAAGGTATAATTAATATTTTAAATAATCATATCAAAACAATTACCATAAATGTAAATATTTTGTAATTGGAAAAGTTTTATCTAGTATCTTAATGATATTTTAAATTTATCAAGTGTTTTTTAACTTTAAAGAACTTTCATAATCATTATTTAATTCTTATAATATTTTTGTTAGTTTAGAGAATGATATCATTTAAAAAATCAGGAACTTATTCAGAAGGGTTAAACCAACTATTCAATGTCACCATCCCGGTAAGTTTCAAAGACTGAATGTTTGGTCTTTTAATCCCAGGAATGTGTTCTTTCTACTGCATTGTCCTGCCTTGAACTTTAAGATGACATTCATAATGGGTTTTTCTCTTTTTCAGTACCAACCACTAAACAAATATTAGTTTAATATTTATGCCAAGAAATGTTGGTTTTGGAAGTACAAAAGTGAACAAAACTTTCCCATGGTCCTCAAGAGGCTTACAACTTAACAGAGGATAAAGTGCAGTCTAGAGAAAGCATTTCAGACTAGGCATCAGGAGAACTGTGTTCTGGTCTTAGCTTTGAATCTTGGATAAGTAAAGTGAGGGGTGTGGAATAGATGGTGCCTATTATTCTGTTCTGACTAACATTTTGTCATTTGTAAGAAATTGTTATATTACTCTATCATTGTTTAAGTTTAGAGGGTGCAACTGATTATGACATTAACATAAATTATAAAGATTTATACCAATATGTAATAACTTCATTTTATCACTCTAAATTTGTCATTCTACAGCAATGTCATAATCCCTATAATGATGAAGTAAATTATGAGTAGTGTAAGTTAAAATCATACTGAAATACACTTTAACAGTTATACCTGACTCCAGTGGAGCATATTTTGAACAGATGTTCCTGCTGGGTTCTGTGAAAAATACACATCCAAACGACTCTGAGGGGTTAAAAGAGCATTTTTATACTTAGTTCAATCCGAGAAAACACAATTTTAATCTTTAAAAAAATTATTTCAAGGAAAATGAAAGTCAAATTTTAATAATACCAATAATAATAAATTGAATCATATTTTAATTAAGTACACAAATGTACTTGTTATTATTATGCAATTTGAACAGTAGTTGTAGAAACTATCACTGGATTTCTAAGTTATGAAATCCGTCATACCCCCTAACAAAAACAATCAAAATGGATGAACTTCACAGTCTCTCTCATATGCATATACACACACACACACACACACACACACACACACAGAGCTTTTGAAAATATTAAGAACCTGACAAGATAGAAATTAGCAGGATGAATTGAAAAGAAAAACAAAGAAACTCAAAAGATAAGCAAACCACTGGAGACACTGTGTCCTTAATGTTATTTGCCAGTCCCAGAGAATTTTAAGTTTAATTCTGAGAACTTAGTTTGTGGAGGAAAACAAAAATCAATGTTCAGAGGCTGCAAAAGTTAGGAAATTTAAAAAAGAATATCTAAACTATAAAGAATTATACAAATATATAATAATTTCATTTTGTTTTTCTAAATTTGTCATTCTGTGGCAATGACATGATCCCTAGATAAACCAGGGGCCCAAATTCTACAGTACTAAGGTAAAGCTGAAAAAGTACAGCAGGCATTAAGTCAATCTGCAATCCAAGTTTGTATTGCCTAGGTGGTCCCTGGGAAGTTTGATTAGTATACAGTGGTCCTGATTTTAGAGTGACCTCTGGTGCCATACAAAGGTGAAGAATGCTCATGTCGAAAAGAAAAATAAAAGGCTTATCTTATTACTCAAGTTATTACTAAAAATAATTTTTCAAAATCAATTAACACCATTTAAAGAAAAGCAACTTCATGAGAAAATGAGCTACTAAATGTCAAGAACAAAAGGAAATTACTAAAGAAACTTCATGAATTTTATGTGCTGTCAGATGTGAATTATAAAACAATTGTTTTACAGAAATTGAAAGGCAGCCACCACAGGATATGAACATTGACAAAAGGAAAACAGAAGAGGAAAACTACACTAACCCCAACTTTCATCCTGAGGGCATGTTCCAAAGTAGTAAGGCAAAATAGAGTCAAGCAGAGAGTGACAGACTTGTTAAGCAGAAGTGACAAAAATCAGTGTGTCTGGGTACCAGAGTTAAACTTTAGGCAGTCAGTTCCTAAAGTAAGTAGTCCCTTGAATTAAAAAAAAAAAATTGATGGAAGTTATATCCACCCTAAGAAATCTGGATAACTAGCTAAATAAGCCAAAACTCCTGTATGAAGGTAACTGCTAGAGTTTTAATGTCTGTCCCTTTCCAAATTCATGTCAAAATTTGGTGGTCATCGTGGTAGTGTTGGAAGATGGGACTGTTGAGAGTGACGGGGCCGTAAGTGTTCTTCCCTCATGAGTGAGATTAATGCCATTATAAGGAGAGTTTGGCCACATTCGCCTCTCTGCCCTTTTACCATTGAGCAAGATAGCCCTTGTCAGATGCCAGAGCCTTGATCTTGGATTTCCTAGCCTTCAGAATTGTGAAACAACACATTTTTTTCATTATTAACTACTCTGGTCTCAGGTATTCTGTTAGAGTAGCATAACACAGACTAAGACAATAACTGAACCAAGAGGATGCAGTATATCATTCATAATGTCCTGCATACAATAAAAATTTATTAGTTGGAATAAAAAGGAAAATATAACCAATAGTAAAGACATAAAATAGGTAATGAAAGCAGATGCAGTGGTTATGCACACACTAGAGTTAATAAAGACTTTAACCATTATTATTATGTTAATTAAGGCATAAGAAAATAAGTTTAAAACAATCTGAAAATAGTATTTCAGCAGATAATTTGAATTTCCAGTAGTCTGTGGGAAGCCATCCTTATCTAGCAGAATCAGATGGTTCCCTGTCTAGTTTCCCCGAGAGAATGGCTCCCCTAACTCCACCCTACCCTGTTCATCATAGAAGAAGCTCCTCAGAATCTTGCCCCCTTCACCTGTATGTGTATAAATAAAAGAAAGTTGGACTACTCCAGGTTGTTGTTGTTGTTGTTAGAGGCCAGAGCTGGTATGGCCAGACTTGTCATGACCCCTCTCATTTAAAAAGAGTATTGGCTCTTGTGTGTTTACAGAGTAGATAAGTTATTGGGGAATTGAGTGACATACAGTCAACACCATCCTCCAGCAGTTAGCCCTTTTCTCATCCATGGGGATATAGCAGAAAGGCCTCCCCCATACCAATCCCCCTTATCTGTGAGGGAAATGTTCCAAGATCCCACAATGAATGTGTGAAACCACAGATAGTACCAAACCCAATATATACTATGTCTGCTCTATCTCTTTCTATGTATGTGTGTATACACACACACACACACACACAATTTAACTTATAAATTAGGCACAATAAACAATTAACAATAATAATAGTAAAGTAGAAAAATTATTACGATATACGCTAATAAAAATTATGTGGTCTCTCACTTTCTCTCTTAAAATATTCTAATTACTTATTGTACTATAACAATATTTTGAACCACAGATGACCACAGGTTTCTGAAACCACAAAAAGGAAAATCACAATAAGGAGGACTACTATACTTTTAAAGTCAAATAGACCTTCTAGAAATGAAAAATATAATCTTTGAAATTAAAAATATATTTGATGGTTTTAAAAGGAGATGAAACACAGAAAATGACAGTATTTGTGAATGCAAATACAAGCCCATCAAAAAATAATGTTCAAACGTTGACATAGAAAAAAAAAATAGAGCCAAAAAAGAGGTTGAGCACTGCCAGATGGTCCAATCTTTATGTATTTGGTGACTTGAAATTAAACAAGAGGAAGAATTAAATAAATATTTTCCAAGATTTTTCCAAATTACCCCAAACTGGGTATAAATAATAGAATCATCTATTCCTAAACACCTCATAGTCAAACTGCTAAAAAACAAAGATGAAAAAAAGAGTAGTAAAAAAAGAATACATTATCTTCAGAGTAGTAACAATGAAATAGATGGCGAACTTTTCACTGAAACTGTGGAAACCACAAGCGGAATAATTTCTTAAAATGCTGATACAAAAAATATTAATACACCTAACCAAAAACACTGCAACAAGCAAAATATCCTTCAAAGTTGAGAAGAACAGAGAGGTACTTTTGTTTCTTGCAAGCATGGAAGGAGCTTGGAAGCCACTATGTAAAAAACCTAACAGCCTGAAGATCAATAGGTCTATTGAGATCATAGATCAAACCATACCCTGCCCCTTAAAAACTGAAAAGAGACAAGTCAATGCAGAGAATCACAACTCAGTGAAGCAGAGACTAACAAGCAGAAACCTCAGTGACAACCAGTGTAGGGATAAGAATAAACTGATAACTGCTGGAGCCTCTGTATAAAAAAGTCTGAGAACTCTGGAAGGGCCCAGTCTTAGGGGGATGTTACTGTCAGGTCGAATTTGGGCAGCTGCAGAGGGAGGGAGCAAGGTCACCTAGCAACACACTGTGCCAGAAGTGACCAATGAGGCAGACCTGCTGACTCTGACGTCCACCTTGGGTCCACCTTTTCCTGGGCAGGACCCTTGGCCCCTTCCCCAGTATAAAACCCTGAGCAGCCAAAGCCACGTGCGATTTCTTCTGGCTCTCCCACCGTGACTTTCACCCTGGGGGGTGGGGTGCACTGGAGATTTCACCCGGGACACAGACTCTAATAAATCTCAATCCACTACTTTTGTCCGACTCTGGTGAACCCGCCTGGCGAGCTTACTCCTTTGGCCACCCACCGCCTTTGCAAGCTTTCAGTTACATTTGTGAATTTTATCTCCAGGAGATTTACCAGATTCTAAGAATGAATGTCATAAAAAAGTTCCCTCATGCTCTCAGCAGATGGAGGAGAAAGAAGGCATTTGTGGATATCATAACCAAAATAATCTGTTCTTTGTAATAAGGCTTGTTCTCAAGAGAAACTATTATACTAGAGCCAAACCTATCAGAGTTTCATTATAACTTAACTAGCCCAAATTAGTTGAAATGGATTGAGTTGAATAAATGTAATGGATCAAAACAACTATGAATAGTATACTGGGAAAAGACATTAAAAACAGGGTTTTAAATATCCCCAAGGAACAAAAAATAAAACTAAAAATTGATCCATCAAATTATAAAAAAACTAAAACTACAAATTAAACTACAATTAAAATGGAAATCCCTGTGGATATGTAGAAATTAGACACAGAACAAAGAGAAAGTGATTGAGGCCAGAAAAAAAATTTGAGATAATAAACTGAAACTACTCAATAGCAACAAAACAAATAACCTAATTAAAAAATGGACAAAGGACCTGAACATACATTTTTCAAAAAACATACAAATGACCAACAAGTACATGAACAAAATTTCAACATCACTAATCACCAGGGAAACCCAAATTAAAACTGCAGTGATCAAATACTACCACATACCTATTAGAATGATCATTATAAAAATGATGGAAGAAACAAGTGTTCGATGAGGATATGGGTAAAAAGGAACTCTGCACAACATCGACAGGAATGTACATTCGAACAGCCATGATGGAAAACAATATGAAGTCTCAAAACATTAAAAATAGAGCTACCATATGATCCAGCATTTCTACTACTGGACATATAGCAAAAGAAAATGGAATTTTCTGTACTCCCCTACTTATTACATCATTATTATAAGAGCCAAGACATATAATAAACCTAAATGTCCAAGAATGGCTAAATGGTTAAGAAAATGGGTTTGTTCATATTATTCAGCTACATAAAAGAAAGAAATTCTGCAATTTGTAACAGCATAGAACTTGGAGGATATTGTGCTAAATAAAATAGATCAAACAGAAAAAGTCAAAAGCTGTATGGTGTTACTTATATATGGAAATCTTTTTTTAAAAAAGGGAACTCATAGGATCAGCAAATAGAATTGTAGGTACCAGGAGCTACAGGGTGGAAAAAATGAAGAGATAGGAATCAAAGGGTTTAAACCTTAAGATAGATGTTGAATAATGATGGCTATGGGTAATAAGTCTTGTACACTTGAGAATTGATAAAAGAATAGATCTTAATCATTCTTTCACAAACACAAACATAACCATGGAAGGTGGTAGATACACTAATTAACTTGATTATGATGTTCATTTCACAGATACATATATATCAAATTAGCACACTGCGGAGATTCAAGATGATGGGCTAGAGGAAGGCTGCATTCCTACTTGCTCCGTGGATTCCTACTTGCTCGGGATTCAAACAGCAGGAATATGGCTGTCAACGAGATTTTATATTCAAATCACATATAAGGGGTCCCCAGTCGCCGTTCCGGAACCAATTCTGTTGGGCTGGGCTCGGCCCGGCCGCGGGCAGCTACCACCCGGGAGTGCCGGACCTTGCAGCTGCTTCGGAGTCACCGACCTGGGTCTGCGCCAGCCAGCAAGTAAGTGTGGGTCCATAGCAGCGGCTTTAGAGTCACTGGCCAGGCTCCAGCAGCAGCCAGCATCCTCCCAGGCAGAGACCGACCATTTTCGGCTGCCTGGGGCCTCAGAGCTGAGCTTTCCTGGCAGAGAGGAACCGTCTCCTGCTGCCTGGGGATTCGGAGCTGCGGCCTGTCTTCCAAGCCACTGCGCCGCGGCTCCTGGAGAGGTCTGGCTGGGAGCCGCTGGGGTCGCTGATCCGGCAGGGAGTTTAGACCCCTCGGTACCATTTTGCACCTTCCCTGGCAGAGAGGGACCATCTCCAGCTGCATGGGGATTCGGAGCTGAGGCCTGTCTTCTGAGCCACTGGGCCGTGGCTCCTGGAGAGGTCTGGCCGGGAACCCGCAGGGGTCGCTGACTCCAGCGAGGAGCTTAGGGCCTTTGGCACCATCTTACAGTGTCCACAGGAGAGAGCAAACACCTGCCACCACCTGAGCCCCCAGCGAGGAGTTCAGGCCTGCCTGGGCTCTCAAGCCCAGTGTCTCCATCACTGAGCACAGTTCTGTGCTCCCACCCCAACTTGGACTAGTGCCCAGGTCCACACCCTGGCCGGGGGTCTAGCACCTTGCTGTATCTAATTGTCTATCAACACTAGGCTGCCTCTGCCCAGAAGCATTGATCATTCCCAACCTGGAGGTAGTGGGACAGCACCTTTCTTGGGTCACCGCTTGATCAAGCACCTCTCAAACAACAGGGGAGTTACTGGAAATCTGCAGGGACACTTTAAGTCTTCACAGGGAAATTGCAATCCCTCGGATTCGCACTACTAGAGGGGAAGACACATGAGCAGCATGAGAAAACACAGGAAGAAAGTGTCCCAAACAAACCTAGATGATATATCAAGAGAACCCAAAGACAGCATGGTAGAAGGAATGACAGAAAGGGAGTTCAGAATGTTCATAATTAAAATGATCCGAGAAGAGAATGATGTGACAAGAGAGCAGATTCGGGCTATGAATAATCAGCTAATAGAGCAATTGCAGGAAGCAAAAAATCACTTCAATAGAGATATAGAAATTCTGAGAAAAAAACAAACAGAAATTCTTGAAGGAAACAAGGAAATGAAGGAAACAATAAACCAAGGTAAAAACTCAATAGAAAGCATAATTAACAGAATAGATCATTTGGAAGACAGAACCTCAGACAATGAAGACAAAATATTTAATCTTGAAAACAAAGTTGAACAAACAGAGAAGATGGTTAGGAATCATGAACAAAACCTCCAAGAAATATGGGACATCATGAAAAGACCAAATTTAAGAGTAATTGGGATTGAGGAAGGCACAGAGATACAAACCAAGGGTATGAATAATATGTTCAAGGAAATATTATCAGAAAATTTCCCAAATATAATGACTGAGATGGAAAATCAATTACAAGAAGCTTACAGGACACCAAACACACAGAATGACAACAGATCCACACCAAGGCACATTATAATGAAAATACCTAACATACAAAACAAAGATAGAATTTTAAAGGTAGCAAGAGAAAAGCATCAGATTACCTACAGGGGGAAAGCAATACGGATATCAGCAGATTTCTCAGCCCAGACCCTAAAAGCAAGAAGGGCCTGGAACAACATATTTCAAGCTCTGAAAGAAAACGGATGCCAACCAAGAATCTTGTACCCAGCAAAACTTACCTTCAGATTTGATGATGAAATAAAATCCTTCCATGATAAACAAAAGCTTAAAGAATTCACAAAGAGAAAGCCTGCCCTACAGAACATTCTCAACAAGGTATTCAAAGAGGAAGAGACGAAAAATAACAATCTCAGTCATCATGGGGAGGAACTACCCTAAAGAAAGAGTCCATCAAAGGAGAAACAAAGTTAAGCTAAAAACCCTAAAAAAGCTAAAATGACAGGAAATACAAGTCATATCTCAATAATAACCCTGAATGTAAATGGCCTAAACTCATCAATCAAAAGACATAGACTGGCAGACTGGATTAAAAAGAAAGACCCAACAATATGCTGCCTTCAAGAGACTCATCTCATAGAAAAACATGCCCACAGACTAAAGGTGAAAGGTTGGGAAAAAGCATACCATCCACATGGACTGAATAAAAAAGCTGGGGTTTCCAGATAAAGCAGACTTCAAGCCAAAGTTAGTCAGAAGGGATTAGAAGGACATTTCATACTGCTTAAAGGAAGCATAAATCAGCAAGACATAACAATCATAAATATTTATGCACCAAACAATGGTGCATCCATGTACGTCAATCAGATCCTTCTCAATTTCAGGAATCAAATAGACCAAAACACAATAACACTGGGAGACTTTAACACTCCTCTCTCACCATTGGACAGATCTTCCAAGCAAAAATTGAACAAAGAAACTATAGGACTCAATGACACAATCGCTAATTTGGACTTAACGGACATATATAGAATATTCCATCCATCAAAAAGCGAATACACTTTTTTCTCAGCAGCTCATGGTTCCTTCTCTAAAACAGACCATATGTTATGCCACAAAGCCACTCTTAGCAAATACAAAAACATAGAGATACTACCTTGTATACTATCAGATCATAATGGAATGAAATTAGATATCAATGATAAAGTTAGAAACAGAAACTACTCCAAGACCTGGAGATTAAATAATATGCTATTGAATGATACATGGATAACAGAAGACATTAGGGGGGAAATTAAAAGATTCTTAGAGATCAACGAGAACAAAGATACAACATATCAAAATCTCTGGGATACTATGGAAGCAGTGCTAAGAGGAAAATTCATTGCATGGAGTGCATTTAATAAGAGAATGAAAAGTCAACAAATCAATGACCTCACATTACAGCTCAAAGCCCTAGAAAAAGAGGAACAGATCATCACCAAAAGTAGTAGAAGACAGGAAATAATCAAAATCAGAGCTGAAATCAATGAAATTGAAACAAAAGAAACAATTCAAAAAATTGACAAAACAAAAAGTTATTCTTTGAAAAAATAAACAAAATTGATAAACCCTTAGCCATGCTAACGAAGAGAAGGAGAGAGAAACTCCAAATTACTAAAATTCGTGATGGAAATGGAAATATTACAACAGACACAATTGAAATACAAAACATAATAAAAAGCTACTTTGAAAATTTATACTCCAACAAAATAGAAAACCTGGAAGACATCAACAGGTTCCTAGAGGCATATGAGCCACCCAAACTGAATCTGGAGGACATACACAACTTAAATAGATCAATTTCAAGCAATGAAATAGAGGAAGTCATCAAAAGCCTACCAACAAAGAAAAGTCCGGGACCAGATGGATTCACAGCCGAGTTCTACAAGACCTTCCAAGACGAGCTTATTCCAATACTCCTCAAAGTATTTCATGAAATAGAGGAGGAGGGAACCCTTCCAAACTCATTCTATGAAGCTAATATCACCCTGATACCAAAACCAGAGAAGGACACATCAAGGAAAGAAAATTTCAGACCCATATCTCTAATGAACATAGATGCAAAAATTCTTAACAAAATTTTAGCGAATCGCATACAAAAGCATATTAAAAAGATAGTGCACCATGATCAAGTGGGTTTCATCCCGGGGATGCAAGGTTGGTTCAACATCCGGAAATCAATAAATGTAATTCACCACATCAACAGACTTAAAGTCAAGAACCACATGATTATTTCAATAGATGCAGAGAAAGCATTTGATAAAATACAGCACCCCTTCATGCTCAAAACACTAGAAAAAATAGGGATAGTGGGGACATTCCTTAACATTGTAAAGGCCATTTATGCCAAGCCCACAGCTAACATCATTCTAAATGGAGAAAAATTGAAAGCATTCCCCCTGAGAACTGGAACAAGGCAGGGATGCCCTCTTTTGCCACTGCTATTCAACATTGTTCTTGAAACTCTAGCCAGAGCAATTAGACAGACCAAAGAAATTAGAGGAATACAAATAGGAAAAGAAGAGCTCAAACCATCCCTATTTGCTGATGACATGATTCTCTATTTAGAAGACCCTAAGAATTCCACCAGAAAACTTCTGGAACTCATAAATGAATTCAGTAAAGTAGCCGGATATAAAATTAATGCTCATAAATCTAATGCATTTTTATTCGTAAGTGATGCATCCTCTGAGAGAGAAATTAGGAAAACTACCACATTCACAATAACCTCAAATAATATAAAACACTTGGGAATCAATCTAACAAAAGAAGTAAAAGACCTGTACAATGAGAACTACAGAACACTAAAGAAAGAAGTTAAAGAGCATCTGAGAAGATGGAAAGATCTCCCATGTTCTTGGATAGGCAGAATTAATATTGTCAAAATGGCTGTACTTCCAAAAGTGCTATACAAATTCAATGCAATTCCAATTAAAATCCCAATGACGGACCTCATAGAAATTGAGCAAGCAATCATAAAATTCATTTGGAGGAATAAGAGACCCAGAATTGCTAAAGCAATCCTTAGCAAGAATAGCGAAGCAGGGGATTTCACAATACCAGACCTTCAACTATACTACAGAGCAATAGTAACAAAAACAGCATGCTATTGGTACCAAACTAGACAGGTAGATCAATGGTACAGAATAGAGGACACAGAGACAAACCCACATAAATACAGGTATCTCATACTTGACAAAGGAGCCAAAAACATGCAATGGAGAAAAGACAGCCTCTTCAACAAATGGTGCTGGGAAAACTGGAAATCCATATGCAGCAAAATGAAACTAAACCCATATCTCTCACCCTGTACAAAACTCAACTCAAAGTGGATCAAGGACCTAGAAATTAGACCAGAGACTCTGCACCTAATAGAAGAGAAAATAGGTCCAAATCTTCATCATGTTGGCCTAGGACCAGATTTCCTTAACATGACTCCCAAAGCGCAAGAAATAAAAGCACGAATCAATGATTGGGATAGAGTGAAACTGAAAAGCTTCTTCTCAGCAAAGGAAACAATCAGCAATGTGAAGAGAGAGCCTTCAGAGTGGGAGAAAATCTTTGCCACACACACTTCGGACAGAGCACTAATCTCCAGAATCTACCAAGTACTCAAAAATCTTTACACCACGAACACCAATAACCCAATCAATAAATGGGCCAAGGAAATGAACAGACACTTTACAGAGGAAGATCTACAAGCAATCAACAGATTTATGAAAAAATGTTCAACATCACTCGTTATAAGAGAAATGCAAATCAAAACCACCTTAAGATTTCATCTTACCCCAATTAGAATGTCTTTTATCAAGAACACAGGCAACAACAGGTGTTGGCGAGGTTGTGGGGAAAAGGGTACACTCTTACATTGCTGGTGGGAGTGCAAGTTGGTGCAGCCACTCTGGAAAGCAGTGTGGAGATTCCTTAGAAAACTTGGAATGGATCCACCATTTGACCCAGCTATCCCACTCCTTGGCCTATACCCAAAGGACTTAAAATCAGATTGCCTCAGTGATGCAGCCACATCAATGTTCATAGCTGCTCAATTCACAATAGCTAGATTATGGAATCAACCTAGATGCCCTTCAGTAGATGAATGGATAAAGAAACTGTGGTATATATACACAATGGAATATTACTCAGCCATAAAGAAGAATAAAATTATGGCATTTGTAGGTAAATGGATGATGTTGGAGACTGTTATGCTAAGTGAGATCAGCCAATCCCCAAAATCCAAAGGCCGAATTGTCTCTCTGATAAATGAACGATAATGCATAATGCGCGGGGGAAGGGTGGCAAGAATGGAGGAAGGATAGATAGCATAGAGGGAAGGGAGGGGTGGGGGTGGGGTGGGGGGTCAAAATAATAACAGAATGTGTGACAGATACCATTGCCCTGTGTACATGCATGAATGCACAGATGGTGTGACTCTACTTTGTGTACAACCAGTGAAACAATAGCTGTACTCCATTTGTGTTCACTGAATCAATAAGTAAATTAAAAAAAACAAAAACAAATTAGCACACTGCACACTTCACATATGTATGTGTATATATGTAATTGTATTTGTCAATCATATCTGAATAAAACTAAAAGAAAAGAAATATTTTTAAAAGAAATTATTTCTTTTTGTCTCTATTGCAATTGAGTGTGCTTGGTACTGGCAAGAGAAATGTTCTGACAGAACACTTATTACCATTATTATTATTATTATTATTATTATTATTATTTGTTATAATTAGTTACACATGACAGTAAAATGCATTTTGACACCATACATAAATGGAGCATAACTTCTCATTCTTCTGATTGTACATGATGTAGAATCACACTGGTCGTGTAGTCATAAATGCACATAGGGTAATAATATTCAATTCATTTTTTCCTTCCTACCCCTATACCCCCTCCCCTCCCTTCACTCCCCCTGCCTAATGCAAATTACCTGTATTTTTCCCTAGCCCCTCACCTTACTGTGAATTAGCATCCACATATCAGAGAAAATATACAGCCTTTGGTTTTTTGGGATTGGCTTATTTCATTTAGTGTGATATTCTCCAGTTCTATCCATTTACCTACAAATGCCATAATTTTATTCTTAAGACTGACTAATATTCCATTGTGTATATATACCACATTTTATCCATCCTTTCATCTGTTGAAAGGCATCTAGGTTGGTGCCATAGTTTGGCTATTGTGAACTGAGCTGTTACAGACATTGATGTGGCTATGCCAATGTAATATGCTGATTTTAAGTCTTTTGGGTATAAACCGAGGAGTTGGATAACTGGGTCAAATGGTGGTTCCATTCCAAGTTTTTTAAGGAATCTCCATACTGCTTTCCCGAGTGGTTGCACTAATTTGCAGTCCCACCAGCAATGTGAGTGTACCTCATTCCCCATGTCCTTACCAACATTTATTGTTACTTGTACTCTTGATAATTGCCATCCTGACTGCTGTGAGATGAAATCTCAGTGTAGTTTGATTTGCATTTCTCTAATTGCTAGTGATGTTAACATGTTTTCACACATTTGTTTATCGATTATATTTCTTCTGTGAAGTGTCTGTTCAGTTCCTTAACTCATTTATTGACTGGGTTATTTATATTTTAGGTGTTAAGTTTTTTGAGTTCTTTGTATATCCTGGAGATCAATGCTCTGAGGTACATGTGGTAAACATTTTAGCCCATTCTGTAGGCTGTCTGTTCACATTCTTGATTGTTTCCTTCACTGAGAAGAAGCTTTTTAGTTTGTATCCATCTCATTTATTGATTCTTGATTGCAAGGATTGATTCTTGATGTGCTGTAGGAGTCTTATTAAGGAGGTCAATTCCTAAGCTGACATGGTGGAGAGTTGGGCCTACATTTTCTTCTAGTAGGCCCAGAGTTTCTGGTCTAATGCCTAATTCCTTGATCCACTTTGAACTTTGTATAGGGTAGGAGATAGAGGTTCAATTTCATTCTACTAATTACGGATTTCTAGTTTTCCCAACACTATTTGTTGCATTGGCTATCTTTTCTCCAATGTATGTTTTTGGCACCTTTGTGGAGTATAATATAATTCTTTATGTGGGTGTTTTTGATGCCTTTGTCTAATATGAGATAACTGCATTTATGTGAGTTTATGTCTGTGTTTTTTACTGTGTATCATTAGTCGATGTGTTTGTTTTGGTGCCAATACCATGCTGCTTTTGTTACTATGGCTCTGTAGTATAGTTGAAAGTCTGGTACTGTGATGCCTCCTGCCTCACTCTTTTTGCTAAGGATTGCTTTGGCTATACTGGGTCCTTTGTTTTTCCAAATGAACTTCATGGTTGTTTTTCCTAGTTCCACAAAGAATGTCATTGGGATTTTAATAGGAATTGCATTAAGTCTGTATAACGTTTTTGGTAGTATGGCTATTTTGACAATATTAATTCTGCCTATCCAAGAGCATAGGAGATCTTTCCATCTTCTAAGGTCTTCTTCTATTTCTTTCTTTTGTGTTCTATATTTTTCATTATAGAGGTCTTTCACCTCTTTTGTTATATTGATTCCCAAATATTTTTTTTTGAGGCTATCATGAATGGGATAGTTTTCCTAATTTCTCTTTCAGTGAATTCATCACTGATGTATAGGAACACATTTGCTTTATGGGTGTTGATTTTATATTCTGCTACTTTGCTGAATTTATTTATGAGTTCTAGAAGTTTTGTGTTGGAATTTTTTGTATCTTCTAAATATAGAATCATGTCATCAGCAAATAGTGATGGTTGAGTTCTTCTTTTCCTATTCATATCCTTTAATATCTTTCATCTGTCTAATTGCTCTGGCTGGAGTTTACAGGACTATGTTGAATAGAAGTGGTGAAAGAGGGCATCCTTGTCTTGTTCCAGTTTTTAGAGGGAATGCTTTCAATTTTTCTCCACTTAGAATAATGTTGGTCTTGGGTTTAGCATAGAGAGCTTTTACAATGTTAAGTTCCTACTATCCCCAGTTTTTCTAGTGTTTTGAACATGAAAGGGTGCTGTATTTTGTCAACTTCTTTTTCTTGACAGAATGGTTAAAAATGGCCTGAACAGAAATTTTTAACAGAAACATTCTATAATTTAAACACAGGTATTTATTGTGTCCTCTCATTTTTAAATTATTATCTATGCTTGAAATAAACTGCACTGTAATATTTGGTTTCCAGCATGGTATATCCCAGATACAATTTCTATCATGGGTTATTACTATTTACTTTAATACAGGTCAGAGGCTTATACAACCCAAGCACACTGCCCTATTCACCCTTCTAATGCCTATCCTTGAGCAATCTGAGATGTCCACCAGAGTCTCTAACTTTATCAGAAAGGTAAAAAGGAATATATCCCTACCAAAGGAACCCAAATTATCATATACCCTTGATACCTGCCCTCAGGAATCTTAGGCTCACTTTTTTTTTTTTTTAATAAGAGCTAGTTGTTTGGAAGGCAGGGAATTGGCAAACTATTACCAAAGACTTAAAATAATTGGACAAAGTCAAAATTCTGTTTTCAAGTTAGATTTGTGAGAGTTTTTACTACCTGTTCTTTAAATCATGGCTTAGTGTCAAATCCTTTGTTGGTTTCCCATACAAGAATGACACTGGGGTAACTGTACTCACTGCCTCTTATGAGCTACAAGATTCTCTTTTGGTTTTTCATATTGAGCCCAAGAAAGAAATTACAAAACAGATACTATTTTTCTTGCATAATTTGGTAGGCTCAAGAGGACCAATTAAAGATTAACTACACTATAACTCTTACTATTTTTACTCCATATGTGTGTACTTTGTCCACTTCTATCTATTGTCCCAGATAACTTAGAATGCAGCTGTATTACACCCTATAAAACTATCAACTTCTGTCCCCTAAGGGGGACACCCACAAACTTGAAGGCTAAAAAGCTAGAGTATAAGCTACTCAATAATTCACAGAAAAAGAGTTCTGAGGTATAATAATATAACTAGTTAAAATATAGCACTGGCTAAATATACTATCCCAGAATATAAAATGAATGGATAAGGTAAGTAAGAATAAAAATATTAATTATTCTTCCAAGATTCTCATAGTAGGTATATAATAATTGATGGATAGAAGAGCATGAGAAAGAGAGGATATGAAAGCCATTCTGTTTATCTTCTATGGTACAAAGCACATTTCCCACACCTTCATGGGTTAAAGGGGCAAGAACTGACTTCATCTTTTATATTGTAAAACATATCTTTCATATTTCTTTAATTGTATATGTAGTTTTCTAAGACTAGGATAAGACTTTCTTGAGGTTGAATCAAATCAACGTGACCTTGTGACATGAACATGTATTTGAGAATTAAGAGAATACCTCTATTTCTTTGAATGTGTGAATTGGTTCTCATTAAGAAGTCTTTGAAAGTCCTCTATCAAAGAACCAACCATCATTCAAAGGCCACAATTGTTTCTACCAAATCTGGATTTTTAATTCAATATGATGAGAATGTCTGGGAACAAATGCCTACTTCTTCAAGAGAATGTATACAGTCTAAAGTGTTTTGATAATGCAGCCTTAACAGTTTGTCACTGTATTGATGAATGCTAGAAACTTAAAGATCATCAGCAGGCACTAATCTTGATCATGAAAGGATCAACAAGGAAGGGGAAGACTGTTAGGAACCAGGGTACAAGAGAAGATGTTATGGAAAACGGGTAAATAGAAGAGGACCTAAATATTAAAAGTCTCAGGAAATTAATACCAAATAGCAAAAGCCACTAAAGTACCCATCATAGCAGCTGCTCTCTAGTCTTCACTGAGAACAAGACAAATATGGAAGCAAGATAATCCCATCATGCTAATGCAAATTTATTACATACAGTATCAGTATATTGGCTAAGACTCTAGTAGTATGCATAGATGAATCACAAAAGGACACACAAAGGTCCAACATAAGGACCAAGAGCTGCTTTCCAAAACTGGCAAAAATATATTTTAAATACATGTTCTCACCATATTTATGTTGTTTATGTCATATCCAAATATCATATACCAGGTCCTGAAACAAATCTTTTTAAACATTGGTAGCAGACACAACTTGGAACCAACAAATTCGTTAAATGAGGTTTTAGGTAAGAAGTCTTCATGGCGAGATAAAGTCTGCAAAATAAATTTACTTCATTCACATTTGGAAGACCACAATAATAAATTAAGAAATGATATGGTGAGTAACGATATGCACAACCAAAGAAATTATCTTATAGTAGTTTAACAATTTTTAATTAAAGAAAACACTTGGAATCGGGGTGTGAATATAGTTTCACCATTGGGTTTCCTCTCACAATGAATTATCTCATATTATAACAAGTAATACTCTATTCCTTTATAGAAGTAAAGGCAACAATCCAGTGTACATGAAACAAAAACCCAATTCATACATGTGGTTATGCAAATATAATCAAGACTTCTTATTTTGAAAGCACAGAATCATCATCACTTTGGGTTATTTACTATACAAAAGAAAGACACAACATACCTTGAACATTGACTTTAATTTGTATGCCATTTTAATTAGAGGGGATTTTGTGTGTTTAATCGAAAAAACTGGTGCTAAGGCAAAAAATATTTTGATTCTTTCAGCTATCTTTGGTATTGTAGAAAATGTTATGAAAGCTGAAAGAAAATATGACATAAATTAGTAAGGCATTCTTAAGCAATTACTAGTAGCATATAAAAATGATAGCATAGAAAGTAATAATGCATTCAGAAATGGCCTCTAAACAGTTAATTTGCTCATTCATTTCTTAATTCACTTTATCATTTTTGATCACCCAGCATGTGACATTACATTGATCACAACATAATGCTAATAACCAGGATTTCTGAAATAATCATTTTAAAGGGTGATAATTTTGTAATAACGCAGATTGCAAGACTATAGTTTAAAACTCAGGAACAATTACACTGAATAAAATCAGTTAGATGGAACATTTATATAACTGTCTATGACATAAGTGAAATAAGTAAAATTTTCACAGAGGTGAGTCTTACAGTTTGGGTGAGAGACTCAATAAATATAAAAATGTTTTAATATTTAATTTTAATGCATTTTAAAACCCTTTGACTTCTTATATAGAGAATACTCAACATTAGCTCATATGTTATTGATTATTTCAAGTCATTAATATGAAAATCTCAATAATACTTTTTGGCATACCAATTGTAGTACCCTGTGAATGGCCTACATAAAATATTTTTTGTTGTCCAGTTTGCTTCACAATGAAATCAATGGAAGTTGGAAGGTCATATTTAGCCATCTCATCAAAACTGCAAAAGATATAAATGGAAAAATAGCACTTTCTTCTGTTATATCAACATTTGGAGATAATGGAGGATAAATAAATAAAGGCAATTTTCAAATCTATTTGAGTATCATCAAGAAGTTATGTGGTATAATGTACCTACTAAATAGAGACTTTTGTGGGGAACCCAAAGTCAAGGAAATATAACCAGAGGCAGTATTATGAAGAGGGTGCTTATATATTATAAATACAGTGGAACAGACTAAACACATAAACTATAAAGTGGAAGAGTGGCTACAGTAAGAATGATGTTGGTCAATAAGGTACTAAATAAGAAATAAAGGTTACTGCTGAAAAATGAGGGGAAAAAAGCTCAAAATCAAACATGCACTCTAATTTTGAAGCTAAAATTTACATAAATTTTTATGGTCTAAGGAAAGTTCTATTTTGAGAAAAGAATCAGATCTATATTTTATTGTATTTCACTGAAAAGGAAATATCCAGCCTACTTTTTTAAAAATGAAAGATTATATCATTTTATTTGTACCTGAAAGCCCAGAACGCTTTGGAATTTGTTTTTAGGTATACGTGTTTCCTAGACCAGGTACTTCCTCTGCTGTTCCCCATCCACACATCATAGCCAGCATCTGCCAGAATGAAACCCAAGCTATTGTTGGGAAGATTTGAAATCCAGCTGCTAGCAGATGTAAGCAAACCATGTTGCAAATATACAACAAGTCTCTGAGCTAATGAGACAAAAGCAAAATTTTCTTTTTAAATTGTGTAGTTTCTACATGAAATCTCTTACCTGAAATATATGCATAAGTGGGGTAAGTTCCTCCTTTAATCATACTAAATAGTCAGAACTGCTTAATATAGTTCACTAATAGATTTCCTTTTTCAAATAAACAGTTTCAACCAAGTAAACAATTAGGTAATGTCCCACTTAAATATATAGATTTTAGGAAAAGAGAATAATCAAATAAGTAATAGTAATTTGGGCACTTATACACATTTTTAGGGAACACATACCCAAGATATTTCACATGATTTTCTTACTTTATTTTTCATGAAACAATTTTATGCTCACATTTTCCACAGGAAAAATCAAAATTGGTATTATCATCACTAGAACCATTGTTTTAATCACCTGAGTTCCCAGATTCCTAATCTTTATTAACAAGGTTTTTTTTTTTTAATGCTTTTTGAATAATGTAATTTTGGCTATAAGGGAGTCCCCACACTTGGACTAAGTGACACAAAAGTACAAAAGATCAACTCTCCTGCTTCAAGGGTAGATCACCTCTGATGTGCTTCATGTTCTAGACCAAGGACCCAGGCTGAAGCTAGACTTCAGTTGTGACCACATCCTTGTTAATTCCTTCCTTGGCTCCCTGTCTTCTGCTTCCACTATCATCTCCTCTTTTTTTTTTTTTTTTTTTGCAAATCCCCCAAAATCATGTGCATCAAATTCCAGTCATGGGCTCTAGGGAACACTACTTAAGAGTTACTATCAACAGTGATTAAGAAGCAGATACTTAAGAATGGGATTATGGAGTTAAATTACAGTGTGACTGGCCTGCAGTAGGGATCACATCACTGGTTGTAGGTGGAGTACTGAGAGAACCTTGCATGTTGTAGCGTTCCAGTGGCTAGAATATTCACCTACAGTGAATTGGAGTAAGATCCACAAGGGATGATTGACTTTTACAGTATCTCTGACAGCTGAGAAGAATAGGGAAAGTATAACCATGAGGTCTATGGGTTTGGGTAGCTGTTGCTAAGTGCCAGTGATGTTTTGAAGACAGTAACAGGGGCAAACAATCACCAATTTGAGCAAAGTGTGAAAATCATAATGGTCTCTGTGGCAGCATCTAACCACCCTTATGTCCTATAGCCTGTTTTCCTATAGAAAACAGTTGAAAACCTTGGACAGAACCTAATAACGGAACCTAATTGTAAGAATAGCAGAACTGCAGGAAGGTTGAATTCTCATCTTACGCAGTTATGGTGGGTAGAGCTTACCCTATATTTGGGGCTATGATAGGGCAGAAGGGGGACCCTGAAACTTGAGATGGGGGAGGGTACCTGAGAAGAACTTCAGAAACTTGAATCCCACATTTCCCTATACTCACTGAACCCACAGAAGTGACCACTCTAACTGAGGCATCTTATTGCTACTCCATGCTCTGTTCTGTACATAGACACTACAGCTATTATCAGATATAGATGGGGCAGTGCTTAGGGATGAGGACGTGGGTTATCCCATCAAACAAGCTAGGTGAGAAAGTAAGGAATCTAGAATGGATAGTGGAGTAGGTAATTTATGAGTATTAGTTATGATCTCCATGTTTTTTTCTAAGAGTGGTTCATTGCTCCTTTTGGTGTAGAAATTTCCCTCAGTCAAATAGGATTTGTCTCACCCAAGAGATTCTACCTCCATCTAGGGGTAGCCTTTGGCAGGCAGTGATTAGCTGACAGGAAGTGCAAAAAGCTAGCTGCTTAACTTCAAGGTGGGAGCACCTCTATAGTGCTATTCATGGAATTCATGAACCTCTCTGAACGCACCTCACCCCAATGGAATCACATACTTCCTTAGCTCCTTCCACCACCCTATCCTAATGTCTCTTGACAGTATTCATTAGTAAATCATACATGCTTCTGAATTCTGCTCTTGGGCTCTACTTCTACGGCAGTTTCTTTATTTAAAAATTATTGTAAGATATTTTATTACAGTACTTCAAAATGAAATTATACTCTGAGGGATATTTACTATTATTGAGTTATATGTATTAAAATTTCTACAAAAATGTGACCTTTTAAAATATTCAAAATTACATTGATCAAGGTCTTTTCAAATTAATTCCTTCTCTTAAGTGTACTTTAATGTTCAAAATAAGAGCTTGAAAGTATACTATAGAAAAGTTTCTTTTCAGGGAGAAAATCTGTGGAGAAACGGGGAAAAAACTTGGCTTTTATTTAGGCAATTAGATTAATAAGCAAAAATAATCCATTACATATTCTACTAGTAAATGGCAGATCTAGACTGCACTCCAGGTTTCCAGATCCTGGTGCATTTTACACCATACTCTGCTGATAACAATGCACCTACTGTTAGAATAAAGAGCCAGGAGGTGGCTACTAATCTAATCTCTCTGTTATTACTATAAGACAGAATCACAGATACAAAAGGAAATATTTACCAGTCTTTCTTCAAGTCTTCAGACTAATAACACAATTGTGTTTCAGAACATTTCTAGCCCCCTTATCAAATAAAGAAATTCTAGAGAATCAATATATACGATGAATATGATAAATTGATAGGGAAATGAGTTAAAGGGGTGCATAAAGAAAACCTGGGAAAACAACTTGTGTTCCCCCACACTTTAAGAAACTCTATGAACAGGAAGCCAATAGAAACTCTTCTTGAGGCATATGAGAAAATATATGACCAGTTAACTGTTCATTTAATCTTAACATTCTTCTCTTATCCTAAGTTCACTGAGAATAAATAGAAAAGAACTTCAGGCCTTAGTCACCAATCTACCTTCAACTTAATATTACCTGATGCATTATGATTGTTTGTCTTCCCATAAGGAATTCTATTCAGGCCAAGGATATAACCATCTTCCGTTACAATATTATATTCTTCATTGGGGTAGCCCCAGTAGGAAATTATTTGACTCTGAGTAAAGAGAAAGCAAACCTTTTAGCATAAAATTGTTAACTGATTATTTAAATAGTTTGCCATATCTAATCCATTATGTGATAAGGAATTCAGGTATTCTATCTCAACCTCAGATCTATGTGCTTTTTTCATTAATTCACTGATTCATTTAGGTAATATATTTGTGGAATATATTAAGCACCAGCCTTAAGCACTAGGTATTCAAGGATAAATAAAACAAAAAAATATTTTTAAATCCCTCTCCTCAAAGAGAGAACCAGCAAGAAATAGCCTACTTTTTTTTCTTTTCTAACTTCTAGTCATTCATACCTTTACCTACCCACTCACATACAATTTAAAAGTACATGTGTATCCATAAATGTTTTCATGTCTAAGGATGTCTAATCTTTTATTTTAAATTTCTATATAAAAGCCACATAAGAATGTATAGAAGAGAGAATTTATATATTTTTCATGAAGGTATTAGTCTATTATATATATTTTCATCAAAGAAACAGACTAAGGCTGAAGGTGAAACCATAAGCTACAGGAGAGTAGATTCAAAATATTAGTTGACCTATATCAAAACACATAAGTTCAGAGATATGCATTTGCTTATAAATCTAATAATTTAAAAACTCCAAAATTTGAATAGTAGCATTCTCTGTTATTTGAGCAGTTTAGATTTATTTCCTAACAACTTACAATATTCATATTTGCTTCAGGGTTCATAGCTTTTCGATTTCGAGAGATACCATGAATACTTCCAAGAGTAAGGATGAAATATATCACCGTGAAAAGGAACCACATTGGGGATCTACATATGAAAGGGAGAAATGAACACTAAAATATAATATAAAAAATACTTAAAATTGTAGCAAATAATACCATTTATAAAATTGCAGCAAATAATTATGTGGGTTAGAAAATATCACCACTTTTAGATGAGAAAATTGAGGCTTTGAAGAACTGAGTAACTTACCTAAAGATACACAATGTCAGTATATTAAGGTCCAATGTTTATGCTTTTCAACCACACTTGTTATAGTACAAATTCCTGCTTGAAATCTTCATTATAATGTTGTTTGGCACTGGTCTAATAACTTTATTATATATTACAAGTTAATTGATATCTGAATTAACTAGATAATATTATTTTTATGAGTAATAGTTACTTAAAGTATGTCTACTTGGGTTTTTTTCTTTTCTTTTGGAGGGGAATAAGATGAAGCAGGGAGATTTAGAAGTTTTGATAATTTTCATTAAGTCTCTCAGGGTCAGGAGTCTATTTTAAAAAAAAAAAAAGTTTTGAGTCTCCTAAATTCTGGGAAGCCACAACACATTGAAGTTCTTTCTAGGAAAATATGAATCCAGGGCATCATAGCAGCCACCAACCAGATTCTCCTCCAAGAAGTGCGGGTTGCAGATGTCATGGACATTGTACAACAAGCCAGACACTATACCTGGAAGGACATTATACAAGAATTACAAAACTTTTAGCTTCATCACTCACTAGTTAGGTTACTTAAAACAAGTTACTTAACCTCTATGAGCATCAGTTTTCCTATATATAAAATACAAATATTACTTTTCAGAGTTGTTATAAAACTTAACTTTGATAAATGTAACATGATACTTTATAAGCAAAATATCCATTATATCAAACCACTTACCAGCAATTCAGGAGCATAATTTACATGTACATAATCAATATCTTTCTTATATATTTATTAAGTTAGTTTGAGGCAATATTTTCATAGCTTGGCACAAATTATATAGATCTGAAAGTTTTAAACTGTATTTTTAAAAACATTTTCTAATTTGAAACTCTAATTGATGGAGACTAGATTTCTTATGTTTGGTCCAGGTATATATTATAATTGGTAAAATATCTGTTATTTTCACTGAAGGCTCCAAGCACAGTTGAAAGCAATATTACCAAGATTTTCCTTCACAGAGGAGAGAGAGAGAGAGCTGCTAATTTAAGTATATAAGGAAACGCATTAATAACCTTTAGATTCACATTCTACATGTTCCTTCTTGGTTGTGATTTTGAAAAAGTGTTAGGCAGCAACGCTACCCAATTCTTCATCCTCACAGCTTGTCTCAAATAAAACATGACGGAATAGCATGGGAAGAGATATTTCCTCTTTTGTACTAACTGATTTTGTAGTTTACCACCTACCACCTGCTTCCTAGCTTTAAAGTACTTTGCACTAGTACTTCCTAGTTTTAAAGTACTTTGCATTGTATCTAGAATGAGTGTATAGATTATCATTCAAAACAAGAAACTTTTAAAAATGAAATGTTATTTTGATAATTAACTCAGGAAGACAGGCATGAAATACTGGACTGTTCATTCATATAGGCTATGAATGCTCAATTTATACCCTTCTTTCCGTAAATTTTGATATTTTTATAACAAAAAATATAGAAAGATGAAACTTTGACATATAGTTGTCTGTATTCCTAATAACCAACAATGGAAAATGTTTAAACTGAATTAAATCATTCATGTTCTCATTTGCAGTGACTTATCAACCATACAAAGCAACCAGTGAAAAACTTCACTAAAACAAAGATCTGGGCTATTCAATATGGAGCAACTGAGCACTGGAAATGCAGTTAGTGAGGAACTGAAAATTTAATTTCATTTAAATTAATTTTAATTTAAAAACTAAAGCAGAGTAAACAATTCTGTTAGACACAAATGCATTGCTTTGGTAGGAATACATTTTACTTGAACTTTTATATTGTATGTTATCATAAGATTTTATTGTGCTCTAATATAGCACATATATAGGGCACATTGTGTTTTCCAATACTACATGTAAATACATCACCAATGTACCCAGCATTTGCTAAGTATTTTCAGTTTGAATGGGAAATTTACAGATATAACATTATGTGTTTGTACATTTTATGCAGACAGCATGGATTAGAGTGCTGCCTATGTAAATCTGACTGATAATTAAATTAAAATATTTATCTTTATTTTAATTAATTACCTTTTTCTAGTTTATCAAATAAGAATGGTCAATTTTTAAAATTTAAATGAGACACATTACTGATATAAAATCGAGTGTAAGGCACAGAAGCTTGTATTTAGCCAGATTAGTAATAAAAAAATAAATAAAATAGATTGGGAAAGCCATGTTTCAACTTTCAAGATAAATGACAATTTATCTATTCTTTAATCAATGGACATTCAAGGTGCTTCCTTCTTTTGGCTATTGTGAATGATGTTGCTATGAATACAGTTATACAAATAAGTAAGCTCCTACTTTCAAGTCTTTTGAGTATACACTTATTTTAGTCAGCTTTTTTGCTGCTGTGACTAAAAGACCCAACCAACAACTGTAAAAGAGGAAAAGTTCATTTGAGTGCTCAGGGTTTCAGAGGTCTCAGTTGGCTCCATTCCTCAGGGCTTGAGGTAGGGCAGAACATCATGGTGGAAGAGTGTGGCAGAGGGAAGTGGCTCACATGATAATTAGGAAGCAGAGACAGAGACTCCACTTGCCAGATACAAAATATATACCCTAAAGTCATGTCCCCAATGCCCCACCTCCTCTACCCACAACCCACTTGCTTTCAGTTACCACTCAATCCCATCAGGTGATTAATTCATTGATTGGGTTAAGGCTCTTGTAACCCAATCATTTTTTCTTTACACCTTCTTGCATTGTCTCATATGTAAGATTTTGGGGGACACCTCACATCTAAACCATTACAACCCTCAAATATGAATTGGTGGGTCATATAATTAAATCTATTTTTAATTTTTTAAGAAACTGTTTCACTGTTTTCCACAGTAGCTTTAGCATACTACTTTCTAGCCAACTGTATAAAAAGTTTTCAGTTTTCCTGCATCCTCACTAATGCTTGTTATTTTCTGGTTTTTGTTCATTGTTTTTATAATACTCATACTAATGGGTGTGAAGTGGGAATTTCATTGTTTTTGTCTTACATTTTCCTCATAACTAATGATGTTGAACATTTTTCCTTGTGCTTATTGATTATCTGTGTATCTTCTTTGGGGAAAATACCTATTCAAGACCTCTGTCAATTTTAGTTGGGTTGTTATTATTTTGTTCTTGACTCATAGGAGTTCCTTGTACATTCTATATATTAATCCCATATCAGGTATAGAATTGCAAGTATGTTCTCCCATTCCATGGGTGCCTTTTCATTCTGTTGATAATGTTCTTTGATGAATAAATTTTTAAAATTTTGATGAAGTCCAGTTTATCTATACTTTTGTTGTTGTTGCTTGTGCTTTTGGTATCATAGAAGATATTATTGCTAGATGAAATGACATAAAGCTTTCCCCCTGTGTTTTCCTCTAAGAATTTTATACCTTTAGTTCTTAGGTTTCAGTCTTTAATCTGTTTTAATTTTTTTGCACATAGTGAAAGGCACACACCTTCATTGTTTTGAAATGTGGACATCCAGTTGCCTTAGAATCATACATCTAAAACACAGTCTTTTCCTCCATTGAATGATGTTGGCACATTAAAAATCACTTGCTCATATACACAAGGGTTTATTTCTGGGCTTTATATTTTATTCCATTGGTCTATATGTATTCTTTATACCAGTACCACACTGTTTTGATTACTGTTGCTTTGTTTACAAAAAAAATAAAATATCCCATTAATTTTTCTAATACTTTATATTGGATAATTTGGATATGAGTTATTTATTAAGTTCAAGCAAGATATAATTGAATTAATGCCTACTACTAAATTAATATTATTTTGACTTGTACTCCTTGTATCTAGTGCAAAAAGTAATTACTCTTTAGCTTGAGTCACTCACCATAATTTTCCATTCATGCTAGCCACCTTGTCAAATACTACTCCATGAACCAGTTATTGATGCTTTGCTTTCTTTAGAGGCAAATTTTCATAAGGTAATCAAAGATGAAAGTGAGACATAAGATGTAGTTTTGTACCAGAGCACTAAAATTCAGGTAGCTAAAATTATAAATAGTGATTTTTGTAAAGATTATTAACCAGTTAGCAAAAGTAAACACAACATGAAGATATCAAATATATATAATATTAACAACACTAATTACAATATAATTTCTTAAAAGATGACTTAGGAATTGTTTTTCTTTAGCTTCTCCTGTTAAAATTATTAATTTTCCACCTATATACAACATGCACAAATGAAAAATATTATATCATACCTCTCTGTTATTGTGGATTTTAGGTGTCCAATGTATGTGTTTTCGAAGTAGTCATACTTTTAGCAAAGGTTGCTAAACAGAGTCATAGAAAGGTTTAGAAAAGAATGTTGAACTGGAAGACAACATAAAATGAGAACATCATGAAAAACTTTTTAATGTTTTCAGTTGACCATTCCATTAGGTTTTCTTTTACCTTTGCTAAAAGCAAAGAATTCAAAAGCCAACTAAACCAGAAAGATTTGAAATTCTGTCATTGGAATAGTACACTTTATCAATACCATTGTTAATATTTGAAATTGTCCCTTGTTTTAAAAATCATAAGTTTTTTCTCCCTAATGTAATGCACCATAATGAGATTAGAGATAAATTAGAGACAGGCCTTCCTTCTGCAAATTTGTTTTTAAAAGCAGTTGTAAAAGTTGTAAATTATTATTACAGATAATAATAAAAGTTACATTAGGCAACTGAATATCTGGAAATTGACTTCCTCATTTAGAAAATCTTCATCTATTTACATGTACCTCTGTCTGAGGATTGCTGGTCAAATTCAGTGCTTCAGTTCTTTTGTAGTATATCTTCCATTACCGGGCATCCAGATTTTGTTCCCAATTGAACAGCTACTTCCTGAGGAAATCAATTTCATTTTTACATGTGTCTACTTAAAATTATTCCTTAAATATGCTCTTTGAGTAGAACCAGAATCTGCTTTCTTATAATTATCAATTGATTTTAGTATACTGAAAATATCCAATTATTTTTCTCCCATAGGGTCTTATCCTACCTGAAGATAATTTTCATGTTCCCCCAGGTCATCTCTAAGCTAGAAATTTCTATCATCTTTACCAAATAACTTTAAACCAGTTTATCTTTCTAGTTCCTTTTTTTCTTTTTTTTTTTTTTTTTTTTTGCAGGGGGATAACATCAGTTTCTGAACTATCATTTTAAAATCTGGGACCCAGTACTATTGAACGTGATATTCTAGATGTGGTCTGGCTAGCATAAATTGTGTGGGACTATTACCTCTCTTGTTCTGCACCTTATAATTCATTCATCAATATTTAGATTTACATATGCTTTTTATCTTGGCATCCTAATTATTCTGTTAACTTGTAATGAGCTTAGGGTTAACTAAAATCCTAAGTGCTCTCTTCCTGATTCTGTAAAATTGTTTTCTAGACATAAAGTTAAGACTGAATATGCTCACACAATTGTCTTTTGGTTAAATTTGTTTAATGGACAACCTGTTGAAATCTTTAAAATTTTTATTTTGTCACTTAAAATGGAGCTATTCATCTTGGGTTTTATGCCATCTACAAACTATAAAATATGCCATCAATGGTTGTTCAAGTTATTGAGAACAGCTGATTGAGGACAGATTAAGCTGTGTACCACACAATTAGGTATTCTTTGCTGGCTGGTATATTTTATATTATTACAGTCCTGTTCTACCATAAAAAAGCATTCTCTGTGAAAGGGTATTTAATTCTGAAATCATCCAAGAGGGTTACCATCCAGACTATCTTGCTCTAAGAATCCTCAAAAGTCTTGTGTATCTTGTAGGATAACAGTGAACCTTCACAGTGTCCCAGAATTCTAACTTTGATTCTGGTTACCAGGGATACCAGATTGAATGTAACAATGTTTCTACCTGTTGGTTCTTAAATTCTAGTGGGAGAAAGGCAATAATAAACAAACAAGTAAAATGCAAGATAACTTCTAAAAGTGATTGAGTTATAATGGTGGCTATTTTAGGTCAAGGGGATAGAAAAAACCTTTTAGGTGGCTTTTAAACTGAAATGACAAGAAGGTGACAACCTTGCAAAGACAAGGAATAGCAAAAAAAGTTCAGGAAAAAGGTAAAGGCAACTAGGAAGAGTAAGTATCAGAGCAAGGAACTGTCTCAGCTATTTTGCGATTCTAATTTTCTTTAGATTACCTATTTGTACTCACCCCTGGAGGTTGGATGTAATGAGAAATCACATGCCACGAAGGCTACCTCTGTGTTAGGGCCATAACAATCCTAAATTCTGGTTGACTGATTTAAAAGAGCATTCTGTTAATTATAAGAAGAAAGAAAAGGAGAGTGAATAATTAATGCAAATTTCAACCATGAGTCAAAGAATGCTTTGTACTCAGAGACCAGTATAAACGCAGGTTTTTCAATGCCACAGGTAAGTGGGAAATCTGAGGATTTGTTCAGAAAACAGTAAGTAATTCAATTTAGCTATAGCACAGGACATATGAAGATACCAAGATAATATATAAGCATGGCTGGGGAAACACTACTGAATATTTTTATGCTGATTTAATGCAATGGAACCTAATTCTGCATGAAATTGAGGACAACAGTGAATAATCTAGAAGGTGGGTGTAGAACAGAGTTTGGGAGTAAAGAAAACAAAGCTACTATAAAAATTTGGGTAAAAATGAATGATTTCTTGAGCTCAAGTAATGAGTTAATTCATTGGAAATTAGTTTTCAAAATGCTAATATCCTCAGTTGGCAATGTACAGTGAAAATAATGTTCCCAAACACCTTAAAACATTGCTGGTGGAAATGTACTTGGACAACTTTTCTGTTGTATAATTTGATGGGACTGGATTTAAGACAATAGAGAAATGAACAAAAAGATCCAAAGAAAAATAGATATTAAGAATGAGAAAAGAGAATCTATAGAAGCCTGGTTGTCCAAGATGATCAATTAACAGAAAAAAAAGGAAGCAAGAGATGATGGAAATGAGCTAGAGAGCAACTAACAAAGCCCAGGGCTGGATGGATTCTCAGCTGAGTTCTACCAGACCTTTAAAGAACTAACACAATCCTTCCCAAATTATTCCATGAAATAGAAAAGAAGGAACCCTTCAAAACTCATTCTATGAAGTCAGTACCCTGATACCCAAACCAGACAAAGACACATCAAGGAAAGAGAACTTCAGAACAATATCCTTGATGAACATAGATGCAAAAATTCTTAAGAAAATACTGGTAAAATGCATACAAAACAAAAAGATGGTATACCATGATCAAGTGGGTTTCATCTCAGGGATGCAAGGTTGGTTGAACATATGGAAATCAATAAATGCAATTCAGCACATAAATAGACTTGAAGACAAGGATCACATGATTATCCCAATAGATGCAGAAAAAGCATTTAACCAAATAAATCATATATTTGTGTTTTAAACACCCCCAAAAATAGGGATAGTAGGTAAGTACCTCAACATTGTAAAACCTATCTATATTAAACTCAAGGCAGAGAAAAATTGAAAGCATTCCCTCTAAAAACTGAAACAAGACAGGGATGTCCTTTTTACCGCTTCTGTTACACATAGTCTTTGAAACTCTTGCCAGAGCAATTAGAAAAAAGGAAAAAATTAAAGGGATACAAATAGGAAAAGAGCCTAAACTATGTCTGTTTGCTGGTGACATGATCCTTTATTTAGAAGATCCAAAACATCCACCAGACACCTTCTAGAACTCATAAATAAATTCAGCAAAGTAGCAGGATACAAAATTAATGCTCATAATAAATTGTGTTCTTATATAAAAATGATGAATCATCTAAAAAAGAAATTAGAAAAACTATGCCACTCACAACAGCCTCAAACTCAAAACAAAACAAAACACCCCACAAAAACCTTGGGAATCAATCTAACAAAAAAGGTGAAAGACCTCTACAATGAAAACCACAGAACACTAAAGAAATTGAAGGAGACCTTAAAAGAAAAAAGTAAAGATCTCCCATGTTCTTTGATATATACTTTGTCAAAATGGCCATACTACCAAAAGTGCTATACAGATTTAATGCAATTCCTATTAAATTTCCAATGATGTCCTTCATAGAAAAAGAAAAAGCAGTCATGAAATTCATTTGGAAAAATAAGAGGCCCAGAATAGTCAAAGCAATCCTTAGTGGAAAAAATGTGAAACAGGAGACATCACAATTCCAGACTTCAAAGTATACTACAGAGCTATAGTAACAAAAGCAGCATGGTATCAGTACCAAAACAGGCATGAAGTCCAGTGGAATAGAAGACACAGAGACAAACCATGTAAATACACTTATCTCATACTAGACTAAGGTACCAAAAACACACATTTAGAGAAAAGACAGCCTCTTCAACAAATGGTGCTGAGAAAACTGGAAATCCATATGTAGTAGAATGAAATTGAACCTCTATTTATCACCCTGCACAAAACTCAACTCAAACTGGATCAAAGACCTAGGTATTACACCAGAAACCCTGCACCTACTAGAAGAAAATGTAGGCCCAACACTCCAACATGTTGGCTTAGCAACTGGTTTCCTCAACAAGACTCCTAAAGCACATGAGGTAAAATCAAGAATCAACAAATGGATGGCATCAAATTAAAAGCTTCTTTACCACAAAGGAAACAATCAAGAGCATGAATAGAGAGGCTACAGAACAGGAGAAAATCTTTGCCACCTGCATCTCAGATAGAGCATTAATCTACAAGATATATAAAGAACTCAAAAAACTTGACACCAAAAAACCACCCAAATAATCCAATCAATAAAAGGGCAAAGGAAATGAATAAGTACTTCACAGAAGAAGAAATACAAATGGTCAACAAATATATGAAAAAATGTTCAACATCTCTAGCAATTACAGAAATGCACATTAAAACTAATTTCCCCATCAACACATGAATGGATTAAAAAATGGCAATATCTATACACAATGGAATATTGGGCAGGCATGAAGAAAAATGACTTTATGACATTTGCCAGTAAAAGAATAAATCTGAAGACTATTTTGCTAAGTGAAATAAGTCAATCCCCAAAAAACACAGGGCAAATGTTTTCTCTGACATGTGGAAACTAACCCTCAATAGGGGGAAGAGCGGAAAGAATAAAAGTTCAGAGGATTGGAAAAAGGGGAATGAAGGGAAAGGAGGGGGGAATAGGCATAGGAAAGACAGTGAAAAGAATCTGATATAACTTTCCTATGCACATATATGAATACACCACAGTGAATTCAACCATTGTGTACATCCACAAGACTGAGGCCCTAATTAGAATAAAATATATTCTATGCATGTACGAATTTATCAAAATGGACTTTACTGTCTTGTATAACTAAAAAGAACCAATTTAAAACAAACAAACAAAAAAGCAGGAGAGCAGACTCAAAAGATCATGAAGACCTTCCCTGGCAAAGTATTGACAAGCTGTGTAACTTTGGGCAATCTCCTCTAAATTAAGTGTATTTAACTTGTAAAATGGTAGTGAGAGGGGGCACTTAGAGACAGTTAAAATAGATAACCTCAACTGTCCTTTCCAATTAGACAATTTTGAGTTTTTAAGGCATTTTATGACTGTGAATCTCATTATATAAGCTTTTAATTACAGAATAATCTCTTAAACTAAGCTATAAGCAACTTTAAGGAAGTGGTTTATTAGCTTATTCGTCTAGTATATCAACTTTTTTTTTCCTTTTATTTATTTATTTAATTTTTGATTCATTGAACACAAATGGAGTACAGCTATTGTTTCTCTGATTGTACACAAAGTAGAGTCACACCATCTGTGCATTCCTACATGTACACAGGGCAATGATGTCTGTCATATTCTGTTATTATTCTTACCCCCCCACCCCGACCCCACCCCTTTCAACTTTGTTTTTAACTAAAAAATTATGATTACAAGTATTTGGTCTTTATAATACTTTGAAATTACTGGAAATACATGTGCCTCCTCTCATATTTCTCTATTGTAGGCATGTGTGTTTATAGTATAAAGTCTGGGATGATAGTATGGTTTTAAAACCTGTGTTTTTCAGTATTACATATTAAACAGTTTCCCATATAACCTTACAAAATCAAAATCATGGTTTTTATTTGATTTATATAGTCATATAGGTAGACATAATCTGATCGACATAATCAGCATTTATCTGTAGACATAATCTGCATTTATTAATGCTGCATGTTTATATATAAACCTTAATTATATAAAAACCTTATAATTATATATAAACCTTATATATAAACCATATATATTTATATATAAACCTTAATGTACACCTATACATTAGATAAATGTCTGATTTAATGGATACAATTTTAAGGGCTTTTTTTTTTTTTTTTTTGTACCAGGGATTGAACCCAGGGATGTTTAACCACTGAGCAACAGCCCTAGTCCTTTTTATCTTTTATTTTGAGACAGGATCTTGCTAAGTTGCTTAGGGCCTCACTAAGTTGCTGGGGCTGGCTTTGAACTTACAATCCTCCTGCATCAGCCTTCAAGTCACTGGACAGGGTTTTGATACAGACATATCTTGGACATACTGTTGGTTAGGTTTCAAATAACTGTAGTAAGATGAATATCACAAAAAGTGAGTCATATAAATATTTTTGGTTTCCCAGTGCATATAAAAATTGTAATATAGTTTAAGTGTACAATAAAAGTATCATGCTTAAATACAAGTATATGTTTTAATTTAAAAAAATACTTTATTGCAGAAAAATGCTAATGCTAATGTTGGAAAAACGGTGCCAATAGACTTTGCTCAATGTAGGATTTTCACAAATCTTTAATTTGTGAAAAAAAGAAAAAAAGAAAGAAAAAGAAATACTAGCAAAGCACAATAAAACAAGCATTATCAAACTCTAGTCCAGAAAATTCATCCATTACCCTTCCATCAAAAATATAACAATACATATTTTGCTCTATCCTTGCCAAATATAAGTATTTAGCATTTTAATAAAGGAATTCTAACAAATGAAAAACCGTTTTAATTTTTATATGAATCCAGAAAATTAAACGTGAACTACTGTATTTTTAATTTAATAATTCTATTCAATCTATGCAATTTTTGTTGTTTTTAAGACTATATAAGGATATTAAATGTTCATCTTTCATTATTTGTATTTTGCCTTGCATATTTCACAATGCAGAAATTGTAAATAATTATTGTTTTTTTATTCAATTCCATATTTTATTTTTATGCTTGAAATATCTCCTTAGGCTACATCTGTTCATCCACATTTTCTTCTACTTATTTTATTAGATATATGTAATATTAATCTTTTACAAATTTCAAGCATAGTAAATTTTTTTTCATGAAGCGGACATTAAAACTTTGAATTTTAAATATTTTCATTAAAATTGGTTACCACTGTCAACTTTTAGTTCTGACAGTCATTTGTTTTATTAGCTTTTCCTTAGGTCATAATTTACCTGCGAATTCGTTCTTTAACAGTTCAGATTTCTCATTGCTTTTTGTTGTTTCACTGAGAACTTACAGGACAATGTTGACTGGGGAGGAGAGGTAAGGGCACAAATCCTTTCATTCATTCTCTCATCCCTTGGAGCATAAGGAATGTGTTCTATCACAATTTAGTAGTATGTAAGAGAGGAGTGATCCACAATTTTCTGGTGGGCCAAATGTGTTTAATCTTTTTAATTTTGGAAGGGATATATTAGTCTCATTTCACCAAGAAAAAATTTGAGGTCAGGAAGGTTATGTAACTTACACAGCGAAATGTCTATGGGCTAAAGTAAAATCCTTCCCGGGCTGCAAAACTTTTTTCTACATGAATAGTGGCTATACAGGCCTTAGAGGAAACTTGTCCTGGCATCGCCGGTATGTTCCCTCTCTTCAATTTTCACCTAGACTATTAAAGCAGCAAAGACCGCAAAAGATAGCCAGTCACCCTTTGGTAACTCGGGGGGCGGCGGCGCCAGCCTCTGGTTGCAGGGCTGCTCGGAGCGCGGAATGCCCGGGTTCTCCGCGGGCAGCGGTTTTGCCGCCTCTAGGGCCGACTCTTGCTCCCGTCACATCTTCTCCGCCCCCTGCAGGCCGGGCAGTAGGCCCGCCCCAGGCACAGGCCTGTGACCCGAGGGGCGCCGGCGGGCAGAGCGCTGACGCTGAATCGGCTGCAGCGGCCCGGTCCCGGCCCGGCTGCCCGGGGCGCGCTCCGCCATGGCGCGCGTGCTGATAGTGGGCGCTGGGCTGACGGGAAGCTTGTGCGCCGCGCTCCTAAAGAAGGAAGTTTCCGGTCTTCTGTACCTCGCCGTGTGGGACAAGGCTGGTGACTCAGGTGGGTTGTCTAAAGGCCCAAACCTGGGAAAGACGCGAACCCACGGCTCCCCGCGCTGCCAGTAGCAGCTCATGCGCAGTGCGTGTTGCGTCACGTGACCTGACACTTCCGTTGTCCGGCCCCTGGCCTGGGAGCCGACCCGAGACCCAGGGAAGGGGCCGCCGCCGGGACCCAGGAGTGTGTGGCTGACGCTACCCAACGAGGCCTGGGCGGTGGCCTGGAAGGCGTCCTCAAGGAGCTCGCAAGGCGCGGGCCTACCCTGTTCTTAGTAAATTGCCTTCACGTGCCTGCTATGCAGCGTTTCCCCAGATTCTGAGCATCCTGAAGTGACTGCCCATCCAGCATGCCTTTCCAACAATCTGGTTTTCAAAATGCTGTCATTCTCATGACTCTTGACGATGTGAAAGAAAGGGCCCCGCTGATTTAGCCATGCTGGCATTTCTTCCGTCATTTTATTTATACATCCATCCCTCCATTCATTCTTTTTATTCAAGTTAAGGTATGCACTAGGAAGTGAGAGACGCTGCTGCATTACTCAACGCCTTTTCTCCCTCCCCGCCTGTTAAAAAAAACCTCGCAGTGACCAAATTGTCTGTTAACTGCCTATGACAATGTTAGATGACAGACTTCAACTTAAAATAATTTTTATAAATATATTTATAAAGAAATTCATTTGGGGTAACCTGGGATGAATTGCATTACTTTCAAAAGGCTCATTCTAATACACTGACATTTACCTGTGGATTAATTCAAGGGGGAAGAATGACTACTGCCAGCAGTCCTCATAATCCACAGTGCACAGCTGATTTGGGTGCTCAGTATATCACCTGCACTCCTCGTTATGCCAAAAAACACCAAACGTAAGTTAGTTGCAAGGGATGGGATCAGTTTTAGTAGTTGTATGCTATAAAATGACACAAATCATTTATTTTTTACACATTTTTAAAATGCCTCCTGTAGAAGTGATTATGATATTGTCATTGTTAATGATATTAGCTGTAAAATGTTCACTAAAGTAGGAAACTGCAAAATAACATCCTCCCAGGGCTGTTGTGAAGATTAGGTAAGATGATATATGGAACAAATAAAGGGCTTAATAATAATAATTACTATTGTTAGTATAATTACTTCATACTGTTGACGAAGAGGGAAAATATCTGAGATGGAAGTCAATCTTAAAATTGAAAGTTGGTGTACTAAATACTTTTCTATTTATTTTCATCGACTAATTCTGAATTATGTGGAGAAATAGGCCTAATGTTAGCAAAAGCTCTATGGATTCTCAAAACACTTCTGTTCTTCACCTGAATTGCAGGTTTTATTTAATACAAAATGTTCAGTGAATTGCTAATATGAAGATTCCTAGATATGGTTTGCAATTATCTCTAAAAATTCTTGAAAGATCATATGGTATTGCAGAGCTAATCATAGTCGGTACTTATATTATATATATATATGTATATATATATATATTGATTTATTTCAGTTTTTATGATGAACTGTTAGCCCACGGCATTTTGAAGCCCCTAACCTCTCCTATTGAAGGAATGAATGTGAAAGAAGGAGACTGTAACTTTGTGGCACCTCAAGGAATTTCTTCAGTTATTAAGCATTACTTGAAAGAATCAGGTGGGAATTAGATTTTCTCTGCTTTCTTTTAGCATAAAAATAAAAGCTATATGTACAATTAAATGCTAATACCATTCCGAAAATTATAAAATATAGATACTCTTCTATTTGCCTCTCAGTAGCTGGTCTTTTTTCTCCTAAAATAATACAGGTGACAGTTTTCAGTGCATACTTTCAGAAAAATGTCTACGTGACTGTGTTTATTTAGCATTAGTATATGTTCATATTTATTTAAAAATATATATATGCACAAATAGTGTTATTTTTCATAAACTGTTCTGTACCTTGTTTGGTTCATATCTACAGTCTGTTTTCATTTTAGCAAATTCAGTGTGCTTTGCTTTCTTTAATGAATACACATATTATATGGTACATGGGTACCATCGTTTATTTAACAATTAACTTTCTGTTAAATATTTACACTGTTTGTGGATAGGAGATTGTTTTGGTTTTAGCTTATACAAACATTGGTGCATGTCTAACCGTGATATATACCTTTGAAAGCATATTTGCAATAATGTATTATGAAGACCAAAATACTAATTATTGTAGAAATAGTAATGAAGAAATAGTATATGAAGAAACCATATCTTTGCACTATTTTGCACTATGCATAGTCTTTGCCCATTCTATTAGAATTTTCATTTGTTCCTTATACATTTTATTAGTGGTTTATAAAAAAAGCACATAAAACTTGCCTTGGATAATAAATGATTTGTTTTTCTAAACAAAATAAGTTTTCTTAACAAATGATAATTCGGTTTATTATCCAATTCAAGATCGCTAAGGAAAGGTATAAGCTGAGAATTTGTTTTGCTTCATATGCTATTTCTAGGATAATTACTATTTTGGTTTTCCTCATCAAATATTACTTATTGACAACCCTAACAATCCTTGATACTGAGCATGAGAGAAGTCAGTGAGATTGTATATACAACAGCAGAGCATAATAAATACCATTCTGTATTAGACCATTTCTCTATCCAAGACTCAGCCTATGGTGGTTTATTAGTCAGAGTTGTCCAGAAAAACAGAACTAATAGAATATACCATTGACTCTCCATATCTGTAGATTCTATATCCATGAATTCAACCAACTTCAGATCAAAAATACTGAAAAAATTGCAGGAAGTTCCAAAAAGCAAAACTAGAATTTGCTACCTACTAAATACTGTGCTGAATCCATGAGAACCAAATGATGTATAGCCATACCCTGGTGTAGACTCCTTTCATTTCATAGATCCTTAGTCTCTCTCCTGCAGTAATTGAGCATTGTTAGCCTTATGTCTTATCCATGTACTAAGTAGTTAGGCCTATGACGGTTGCATCTGCACAGAACACACACAGACTTTTTTTTTCTTGACATTATTCCCCAAATATAATACAACAAGTATTTATATAACATGTACAATGTATTTGGTATTATAAGTATCTAGAGATGATTTAAAGTATTCAGAAGGATGTGAATAAGTAATATGAAAATACTATACCTTTTTATGTATGGGAATTGAACATCTGTGGACTGTGTTTTCTTGGTGGGGGCAGGGTCATGGAATGAATCCTAAGCAGATACTGAGGTATGACCTTGTATATGCACACATGGATTTGTGCATACACATATACTGAAAGAGAGAGAAAGAGAGGGATTTGTTATATGAAATTGGCTAACATGATTATGGAGGCTGGCAAGTCCCAACATTGGGTGGGTAAGTCAGCAATCTAGACACTAGAAGACCTGCTGGTGTAGTTCTAGTCTGAAGACTGGCAGGCTCAAGATTCAAGAAGAGCCAGTGCTTCAGTTCTAATTGGAAGGCAGGGGAAAAAAAAGTCTATGACCTAGTTCCAAGGCTATCAGGCAGAATAGCCTGGGGAGGGGTGAACGTTTTTGTCCTATATAGCCCTTCAACTGATTGGATGAGGCTCATCCACATTAGGGAGGATAATCTGCTTTACTCTGATTTTAAGGCTGATATCATCTTAAAAACAAACAAAAAACAAAATCACAAAAACACTCACAGAAACATCCACCAAATATCTGGGCACTCCATGACCCAGTCAAATAAATTGACACATCAAATTAACTATCACAAATAATGACATCATTTTACATTTTGTAGAAATGTCACCATCAACTTTATATAGTGCCACCATATCACTTTAAAAAATCTGATTTTTGTCATGATTTTTACTTGATCCATTAGATGTGTTTGTTTATTGAAATCCTGAAGTACTTGGTAACTGCATTATATATGCATGCGTGTACCTCCTTTCATTCAGTAAACATTTATTGATTGCTTAAAATGGCAGACATTTTTAGGTACCCATGATAGAAGAGCTAAAGCCCTGTCCTTACAGAGCTGATTTTTCTGATAGAAGAACATTTCTTAGATACTTTGTACCTACTTCCCTACTTCATTAGATGTTTGGGGAGAATATGTGTTTTATCTTCCAATTTTGCTTTGGAAACTCTTAGGAGAAGAAATTTTTTTTGTACTGGGGTTTAAACCCAGGGACCCTCTACCACTGGCCCACATTCCTAGCCCTTTCTTTTTATTTTGAGACATGGTCTCGCTAAGTTGCCTAGACTTGCCTCCAACTTGTGATCCTCTTGTTTCCACCTCCCAAGTAGCTGGCATTATAAGTGTGTACAATTCTTTGTAACTCACAAGAATGTAACAGTATCTTGTACATGGTAGATATGGTAATACAGATTATTAATATGGATATTTTATATAAATAGCATATATGTTAGGTTGATGTATATTAGATGACTATTAGTTCTCATTTAACCAATTCTTAGTAAAAACCTATTTATATTTTCAATTTGTATAACACAACCTCTTGGGAAAGTAAGCTCTATGGATTTTATTATTATATAAAATGTTACTGTTCATTTCAAAAAGTAATTTTTTAATAAAAGAAGTATGTACTTACTCCTGGTAGAAAATTTGGTCACTTTATTTTATTTTTCTTTGTACCAGGATTGAACCCAGGGATGCTTAGCCACCAAGCCACTCCCCAGTCCTTTTTATTTTTTTATTTTGAGACAGAGGCTCACTAAGTTGTTTAGGGCCTCACTAAGTTGTTGAGGCTGGTTTTGAACCTGTGATCCTCCTGCCTCAGCCTCCCAAATTGCTGGGATTATAGGTGTATGCCACCGCTCCCAGCTAGAAAATTTGATCATTTTAACTCAGAAGTAGTGAATGAGAGAGAAATTGGTTAATGAGGAAGTGCAGGACTAAGACAGGGCCAGGTGAAAAAGACTTTGTAATTGCTTTTTAAGCAATGTTAAAGATTGTACACTTTAAGTGCTGTGGGAAGCCATTCACCAATTTTATGCAAAGAGTTTATTCATAAACAGTTACTAAGCTCAGAAGTGCCTCAAGAACTTAAGCTATTCTCTATTTTAAAATAGAAGTTTCCAGAGCCAATAAATTCTAACATGTGGTCTTCTATGAAAATTATTAATTACTTTCATAAGGAAATGTATCTTTCCTAGAAACTCTAAGCCTAATAGCTAGAAAGGAAAACTTCCTGGTTAATAAGAGCAGCTATAACTTTTCCCTTATCTCTTGCTAAATAGTACTTTGGGGTGGTTTTGACAGGTGTAGTGTTAGATTTGGGTCTATCTATCTACCCTGGTGTTTTTCACACTTTAGCATGCATTGTAGCATGCATAACCTCTCTGGGGGGATTGTTAAACACAGATTACTGGATCTAATCCCTGGATTTCTGATTTGCTATTTTTGGGCCAGGGTCTAAGAATGTGCATTTCTAGTTCCTAGGTATGGCTAGTGCTGCCTGTCTTTGGGAAGCGCTAGCATACACCTTGTAATCACTATGTTTCATTTCCAAGACCCTTAGCTGGGGCATGGAGAATTCTAGGCCCGTGAACTTTAATGTCCTTTAAACCACTCATGTACCACCACCAATAATAACAACATAATGCTTTTTTCAAAGGACTATTTTGTGAAAACATAAATAAAACAGAATCAGTTGATTTAATTGAGGTCATGGACTGAGTGAGGTAAGTGGGGTGAGACATCTTTAATAACTAAAGCACCACTCTGGGTTGTGTAATGGAAATGGGGAATGAGAGTTGAAAGCACTGATTATTTGTGCCTTCCCCAAGTAGCTGCCTTGAAAAAATCCTCAGGCAAGTTGGAGAACAGTTTACAAGTCTTGCTTTATTCTTTGCACAGAATGATGCTCACTGCCTGAAATAGGAATTGACCCCTTGGCCTAGTTAGCACTGTGCTCCTAACATTGGAATGTGACTTAAACAAATTTGAGGGCTTACTATAGTGTAGCATTATTCAAGGAACAGTGGAAGAGGTATTTGTAATCTGGAGATCTGACACGAAGGAGCCTAGGGTATTACTGGATAGATAATACTCAGGATGATCAAGACACAGCTAAAGCATGCAGAAATCTTGAATCAATGTCAGAATAAGTGGTAAAGGCAATAGTGGTTGAAGGACATTGGAGACAGGAAGGATCCCACTGAGTGGTCTACAGTATGGCTACAGAGGAAGCTTTGTGGACAAATTTAGACTTGAATTTTTAGTGATTAGAAACATGAAAAATCTCAGGTAATGATAAACATGATGCTTTTTTAAAAATTTTTTTCTCATTCCATCTTCATTTCTTTCTTGTCAATACATGAGGCTGAATAAAATTGAATTTGTTTTTGAATCAAAGTTTTTCCAAATGCTGGAATTTGAAATATTAGTGTAGAAGCAGATTTAATGACTTTTACTTTCTTTCAGTTTATGGTTCTTAATACATTCTTTTAAGTAAATATTGAGAAAATGCCTAGTCTGTGCCAAGTACTGTGCTACATATGCTATATATAGAAACTAGCATTTGTGGCTCATGAAACTTACAGATTAAAAGAGAAGAGTGTATTAAACAAATAATTAGGCAAATAGTTATTAAAATACTTTCATGATAAATGCTAAGAAGGGAAATGTGATGAGAGGATACTCAATGTTTCTACTATTTCTGATTCTTCTTAATCAAGGAAAGTGATCTATTGATGAGGAGTTGCATTTCTCCTACAGAGACCTTCATCAGATCTTTCAAGAGGGAGTATTAATTCCATTGATAGAGAATATTATTATTCTTGCTATTACTAGTGAAAACTAATTACTAACACCTTTACTGGAATGTATATGTACTTAGTTTGAAAAGATGATGAGCTTTAGAGTTAGCTGGATGTACTTCTAAATCATGGCATAATATTTCTTAATCTGTTTCCTCATCTGAAATAATTTGGTATAGTGTGCATGAAGTACTTGGCATATAGTAGGTAATGAAAGGTAGCTATGCTTACTCCTCCTCCTCCTATTGTAGTTTTACTACTACTATTGTTACTATTATTAATTAATTGTAATAGTATTTTTTAAAATCCAGGCACTTTTTACAAGGATGTCAAGGAAGAATTGCCACTACATTAGAAAGTAAGCAAAGAAAGAGAACACTGGGGACTATAGCAGACAAGTTTGAGCATATATTTTCACTAGATTGGTTCCAATTTACCACTATTCACTTCTACCTTATTCATATGGAAAATTCTGAGAATGTGAACGTGATTTCTATTTTGGAGCAGGTGCAGAAGTCTACTTCAGACAGTGTGTGACCCAGATCAGTCTGAGAAATGACAAGTGGGAAGTCGTCAGGGAAACAGGCTCCCCTGAGCAGTTTGATCTTGTTGTCCTTACCATGCCAATTCCTCAGATTCTGCAGCTTCAAGGTGACATTGTGAACTGTGAGTCTGTTTTGCTTTTTACCTACTCAGGGAGTGGGATTTCTTTGATAGAGTGTGAATTTGCTCTGATTCTCTTAGTGAAGGATACATTATAGATTCTATTGATTTCATGTCTTAAAAACTGCTTATGGCCCAGTTTGTGATATTAGTCCTGCCAAAGAGAAACCCATATAATTGTTTTTTAATGAGTTAAAAGTTGAGCATTGTTCTTATTATCCTTGCCTTTAAGACGGCATTCTTGACGGATGTGCAGTGCTGTGGCCTAAAACAGTAATTACTTCGTAGGCATCCTGGAGAAAAGGAGGTTTTTATGATATCAGTTCTTATTTGAGTTGTCTCATTCCTATATTTTTGCTCTCTAGGTTACCCTCTAGGTATTTACTTCTGTTTGAAAAAATTGCCTAGCTTCATTGTGAAAGAAGCCCAAGAGAAAGAAATGGGTGAGAGGATGGGGGAGGGGAGTAAATGATACTGAAGGAGCTAAAATTATGTTAAAAGAGCCAATATTATAATGAACTATAATTCAAAAGAAATTTCTTTGTCTGACTAAGGTAAGAAGAAAGTATTCTCTTCCTAAAAATAACAAAGATATATTTTAGGCAGGAATATGATGGACTAGATGAGAAGAATGTCATATCTTATTTACCAAGTCCGATGTCACTCTTTTATAAAACTGAATCAGTTGTCATGTAGAGAGTATGTATTAAACCATTGTAGATCATATTTTTACAAGTTCAATTTTTTTCTTTTTCCACTGAGAAATGACAAATGGGAAGTGTCCAAAGAACAAGGATCCTCTTAATTGTTGTTCTCTTAATGCCAGTTCTTGGTATCCTTAGGGGGCATTGACTTTAAGTTTCAAATTTCATTGGATTGGTACAGAGTAAGGGACTCTGCAAAGGCTCAGTTGCTCCCTAAGAAAGCTAGAATGTGTGAAAAAGAAGATAAGGAAACTAAGGTGGAATGACATTGTCAACCACATACCATTTCTTTATGTCAGCTTTGTCTGATTTTGCCATGTACTTCCTCAAAAGATCAGCCTCAGTTTCATTCCAACACAGAAAGAACATGATGTGAGTCCTCCATTTTAAAATAAGGTTGTGTTCATGAATTAACCCTTTCAAGTTTCAGTATCTCTCCACTTGAAGCTGGTAAAATTGTTACCTATGGTGATAATAGTTAATGAGTTACCATCAAATTTGATTTCATAATCAAATTTTGATTTGATTTCATAATCAAATTTTGTAGTGTTATTAGTAGGTTCTGATAATTCTTGCTATTTATTTCTAATCACCTACTGGGGAATATTACTGAGTACAGAGAATTATTATTCAGTAGATTTAATATGCTGATTAGAATTTGCAACTCAAGGTAGGGCATTGTTAAAAGTCACTCTCCAATTATGTACTGTGTATTTATAGGCTTTAATATGTTTTATATGTGCATATGGTTTGTATGTTTCAGAAATATTTTGAACTATGATATTTTTATTTGACAATATTTTGCTTTGTTAATTAATATCTAGGTAATAAAAAACTAAGTGGTGACGATTACTAGATTGATCTGTAAAAAAGATTGTGATTTTGTAGGTCAAAATGGTGATAAATTGACAATTTCATGGGATCCAAAGTGCCATATATATTTTTAGAAGTATTTTTTAGATGTTGTTGACCTTTATTTTACTCATTCATTTATATTCAGTGCTGAGAATTGAACCCAGTGCCCAAAGAAAAATAGTGATTTAAGCCAGTAATTAGTGACTGAAGACCTGAAGGTTTAAAAGACCTGAAGGTTTTTTAGGATTATGAAGACTGCTTTATATACTTCTCTTTTGATGTTGTTTCTAATTACAGTGCTATTCAAAATTTTCATGAAGTGTTAACACTTTAATATCCTAGTCTTAAAATTTGTGTTACTTTTATCCTTTATAAGTCTTTGAGTGTTTCGATTAGTTTGTCAATATTCACTGTAGATATTAATCTTTTTTTAATTTCTTTTTATTACAAAATGTGTGGTGGCAAGAGTGCATGTAAGGTTTTATTGCTGGGTGTGGTGGCCCATGCCTGTAATCCCAGCAACTTGGGAGGCTGAGGTAGGAGGATCACAAGTTCGAGGTCAGCCTTAGCAACTTAGCAAGACCCTAAGCAACTTATCAAGACCTTGTCTCAAAATAAAAAATAAAAAGGGCTGGGATGTGGCTTGGTGGTTTAACACTCTTGGGTTCAATCCCCAGTACAAGAAAAGAAAAAGTGTGTGTTGGGATCTGACTTCCTGTCCTTTCCCCAAGTAGACTTTAGTCTACAAATAGCAAATTGAGAAATGTCCTTTACATGCAAATGCCTTTCCTAATTGACAGCTGTTACTCACTTTAAAGGGTTGGGTTGGGAGTGGAAAGTTGGATACCCAAAGTTTTCTCTACTGTTCCTCCTCTGGTACACTGTCACCAGAAACTTCTAAGTCCACAGACTTCCCTTTCCTACTAAGACTGGACACTAGTGAGACAGTGGCAGCAGGAAGGTTCCACTTTTTTGCCATAGATACTGGACATGGAGGGAAAAAGAAGAGGATGTGCCAGCACCCAAATTAGAAATTATAATGTATGTGTGAAATGTAGGAGCCCTTGTGTGTATTGTAAGTCCACTCCAGGGTCTAGACGTAAAGAGGATAGTATCTGCAAAAGGGGTGTGTGTGTGTGTGTGTGTGTGTGTGTGTGTGTGTGTTGGGGGGTGGGGGTCCTGAAAGCTGATATTCCTGTACTAAGTGCCGAGAGAGAGGATTCAGATACAAGAAACTAAAGGAATAGAGGTATTAAGTAGGGTAGGGAGGATGTATTTCTCCAAGTAGGTATACTTACTCAGTTAACTCTTGTTTTATCAGGCCAGTTTTTCTTACTGATACTGAAATTTTAGCTCATAATGTTCATTTTTAACATAGAATAGTCAGAATTAGAAGCAGCCTTAGAGAGGATCTAGTCTAATCTTTAAGTCCTTATATGAGTCTGTTTTTTTTTTTAAATCACTATATTGGTATATGATCGACATGCAAAAAGACATACATATTTAATGGATACAACTTGATGAGTTTGGAAGTAAATATAATTGAAGTCATCTCCACAATCTACACCATAACCATATCCATCACCTCCAAAAATTTGTTTCACCCTCTTTATTTACTGTTTTTTTTCTTTTGCAATAAGAACACCTAACATAAGGTCTATTGTCTTAGCAAAATTTTCAGTATACAGTGCAGTTTTATTAACTATAACCACTATGTTGTACATGTAATCTCTAGGATTTATTTATCTTACATAACTAAAGTTTGTGCCTTTGGGCTAAAACTCCATGTTTCCCTCTCCCCCAAGTCCCTATAACAACAACTATAGAAGAAGTCTACTGTCTCTTTAATTCGTACATTTTTTTTTTATAGTATTGGGAATTGAACCCAGGGCCTTTGCACATGCCAGGCAAACATACTACCACTGAGTTATACCCCTAGCTCCTCTCTTTAATTCATAAATCTCAATGATGACCTCCATGAGGAATTAATGTCTACCTTTCAGTCTATTTTATTGGAGAAACTTAAGTATGTTCTCATTTGATTATTAAGCATTTTAAGTGGCTATGAAAGGTATCCACTTACAAAGCTGTATATTGCCATCTAGTGGCTCAATTATATACTGCAATTCCCCTTAGAATCCTTAAACAAGAGGACTTTGAAGTTGATTGGAACATAGGATAACACTATGACTGTCATATAATTCACAAAACCACCTATCACTGGGAAATAAATTTAGCCCCATGAGAACTAGCTTGCCCAAGTGTGCATAATTATTTATTGACAGAAATGAGATGTTAAATTACACATTTTTTTTGTATAAACAGGGTCTTTGGTTTTCTCTTGTTTTTCCTCTCATTCTCTTTCTGAATCATATTTAGATTTGAGAATCAACACAAATAACGTGTCTTACATGAAAGAATTTGCTTTTGATAATAGCATGGTTTGGATTTTCTGTTATTTATTTCTCTATTTTGTGTTTTATGGAAGAAACAGAACACTTTTTTTTCTTTTGGCATTTATTACATTTATTACACTTGGAGAATAGGAAAACTTCATGTACCCTACAGTGAACCTTATGATTTACCTTCTGGTTCTATAATTCTGCTACTCTCTCCATATTAATATTACAGAGATTATCTTTTGTTAATCTTCGAAGCCACCCAGGCATCATCATCTCCTTTCTTGTTGGTATAGCTGAGATGTGACCTCATTAGTGTGACTCCAGAGCCTGTAGTCTTAGCTGCTGCTGTTCATGGCTGTCCAGAATGTACTGTGTATTAGACTCTCCTAATATAGATTGCTCCACTTAGTGTCCTTCTTATTCTTGATGACAAGCAACAGCTAAAAATAAATAAAATAAAATAAAAATGTAAGGGACACTTTCATGAAGATTTTGACTCCAAAGATTTAGATAGGGCTCAGGAATTTGCATGTTTAACAAGAAGCCTATAGGATCCTCCTACCCTAATCCACCCTGCAACCTTAGGCCTATTTGGGATATTCTATTTGTTTATAACATTCACTAGATTTTACTGTGATTCTTATTTTTTAGTAAGTGACTCTCCAGTAAATCATAAAATCCATGAGGGGAAAGGTTCTCTATGACCCTCTATCCCCACCCAGCATCAAGCACTGTATCACACACAGACCCACAAACTACTAGTGGTTGTTCAATTAATTCCTATAGGATGGATGTCTTATTTCACAACTTCATGGTAAGTTCCTAGGGTCAGAGAGTTTTAGAGTCTTTGAGTCCATGTTTGGTACCTTATTCATAGAGAGGATAAGATGATGAACCTTGGATGGATCATAGAATTTTAGCACTAGTAGGAAATTTGGGACTCATTGCTTTATCTATTCTGACTTTGGAGACATAAAGTGGAACTAAGCCTTTTTTCATATATTTATGGGTCATTTAGATTTCGTCTTCTGTGAATTACCCAGTTAGCTCCTATGCTTTCTTTTCTATTGGGCTGTTTGTTTTTGGGGAGCATTTCACATATGAAGGATAATAATGCTTGTCAGATAGTGTTACAGATATTTTCCAGATTGTCATTTGTCTTTTATTTTTGATTATTATGTCATTTACAGTAATAATTTCTTTGGATTTTTATTTGGTCACATATCTCTTTTGTAGTTTCTAGGTTTCCAATCTTCTTAAGAACTCTCTTACTCTGAAGTCATTTAAATATTCTTAATTATATTATAATACTTTTAGTTTTTGTTCTCTACATTTAAATCTTTACTCCTCCTGGAATATATGTTTATATAATGAGATAGGTTTCTAGCTTTGCCTTTCCCCTAGAGTGATACCTATTATATCAGCCCCATTTATTTAATAAGACATTCTTTTTCCCACTAAATTGAATTTCTTTATCTGCCATGTGCAAATTTCCATGTATACTTGTGTCTGTTTTCTGTATGTCTATTCCATTCCATTTATTTATTCCAAAGTCATACCATTATTGTTTTCTTTATAGTCACTTTGTGGCTATAATTCATTTTTAGGAGTCTGATATATATGAGGTATAGACCTGGGACAATTTTATTTTTTTCCCCGAACTTCACTTAAACTTCCCTATGTTGAACTCCGTGACTTTCTAGAGAAGACCCCTTAATGACACATTGGTCATTTGATACAACTTTTTAGTCACTTTTGTCTCTTAAAAGTCTCACTTAGATTTTTAAATATTCATATGTGTTTATATTTGAAATTTAGTCTGAATTTAGAGCTCATTCTCTCTAACCCCAGTTCCACTGAGACCTGTCTGTGGTGCCAGGGACTTGTGACAGAGTGGATTATGAGATTTGTTTTTATGTACAGACCCCTTCAGTCTTTCTTTAACATGGCCTTAGCTTCAGTGTAGTTTCACATGCCTTTGGATATTCTTCTTGTATCCACTGGGCAGTCGGACTCAGAAGGCCAATTCTGACTGATCATTACTCAGAATTCTTTGAGGGCAGTTGACTAGCTCCTTTTCCTGGTGGTTTCTTAACCTTCAAGTGTGGAATTGGATCATTATTGAATTTCCCCACCCTGTTCCCCAGCTTTACAGAGAGCAAGGATAAAAGGGAGAACTACTGTTGGAGAAAGTTTTAATTGTGGGAAGAGAATTTCCTCACTATATCTTTATTAATATATCCTAACTTAATAAATAAACTTCCCTATCAAGGAAGTTTACTTATTGACCTTGTCACCCCGTTTTAGGCACAAACTCAGTTCAAAACCACTCCTGCAAGGTTTTCCTGACCTCCAAGATCATGCTGTTTCTCCCATTACATGTTATCCTAACTTCCTGTGCCTCATGTTTGTTTTTAACACATCATAATTGTGATTAAGCAATGGTTTAATCAGTTGTATAACGTATTTCTCTCCTGGTGGAATATGAAGGACTTGAAGATAGGAACTCACTCTGATTCATCCATTCTTGTTTCCTAGGACTCTCTTATGGTACCTCACATACAGCGTGCCTTCAATCTGTTGTTAATGAATGAATTAACAAAATAGACTCTGAAATTGCATTTTGAAAGACATTCAGAGGAAAGAAATCTTAGCAAAATGTTGGAAATAGAAATGTCTGCTTTAAAATATTAAGGACTGAAAATAGATCGGCTTGGCAGGGCAAGGTGTTGTGGTGGGAAGTTTTAGGAGATAAAACTAGATATAGATTTGAGGCAGACTGTGGTGAGCCTGGAACAAACAGCATGGGTCTTAGTTTATCAGACATATTGAATTTCTCTTTCAAATCTGGCTGGATATATTAGATGATAATTTTACCTGTATTGGAAGAAAGAAAACAGTTGTCAGACTTGGGGAAATATTGCTCAAAAGGCTTTTAACCTTAACATAAGCTCTCTCTAAACTGACACATAAGACATCAGCAAGCTACACGGCAAAATACATGATCTCAGACTTTACTATGGATTGTAGAGTAAAATAATAAAATATTTCCCACAGTGAATACTCTCAGTTGCTTTTCTTCAACTTGTGGAATCTCCCATTGTCCTTGATGGAAGATGAATACCAAATATATTTACTAAAATAAATTTAAATATTTGATTTTTCTTTGGCATTTTGCTGAAAAGATCTTGATTCAAAACGGGAAGCCAGGCACAGCAGTGCCGCCTGTAATCCCAGTGGCTGGCAAGGCTGAGGCAGGATAATCGCAGATTCAAAGCCAGCCTCATCAGAAGTGAGGCACTAAACAACTCAGACCCTGTCTCTAAATAAAAATACAAAATAGGGCTGGGGATGTGGTTCAGTGGCTGAGTGCACTTGAGTTCAATCCCTGGTACCAAAAAACAAAAACAAAAACTTAGGAAACAAAGTTCTTTATTCACTGAGTAAAATGGTTCATTGTTTTTTTTTCAGCAAACCTCCATAGGAAAGGAAATAATTCAGTTTTCAAAGTCCATCCAACATGAGTTGCTGTGTTAGGTTGCTTGCAAGCTTATGTACTGAGATCTTTATTTTAGAAAAACTAATTGTTACCATTCACTTATTGAGTCTTGATCTTAATAAATAGTTCTACTTAATCTGGTTGATTTTACTTAATCTTCATTCCTCTAAATGCCCTAGAGGCAGCCCAAGTGTACTTTTGCTTTTCTTCCACCCTCCACAAAACAGCAGAGAATCCCATCCTCTTTCAGTGTAGGGTGATCTGGTACTACTGTTACTTGTCTTTAACACCAACCCCTGGTCCTGGCAGGACAGAGGGAGTTTTCCTACTTAAGGGTTCCTCTGGAGAACTAATTAGTTGTGTTGGGGAAAAAAAAGAGGACGATAACTGGAAGATGATGATAATTTCAACATCAAACATCATTTTGTGAATACTTATTTTATTAATCATTTACTTACATTATAGCATTTATTTTTCATAACCCCTTTGTAAGAAGTGTTATTTTCCTTATTCTGTAGAAAAAGAAAGTGAATCTCAGAGAAATTGGGTTTACTTGCCTAAGGTCACATAACTGTTGGGAGGCAAAGCCAATGGTGGAGTCCAATTCTCCAGTCTTTAGTAATTGGATTAGTGTATCTTTTTGCCTTTGTATGCAGCACTAATGTGTTTGAACTTCCCATGTTGATATGAGTGCATCAGCGATAAACAAGTAGGTTCACATTCTTGCTCTTCTGTACACGCTCTCAGTAGGTGCTGATGTTTTAAAGTAGGCTACCAGGATGCTTCCTTACAAAAGGACAGGTCCCTTCTTAATGCTGCCTTATGGACTATGTATTTCCTTCAGAACTTAGAACTCTATTTTTCACTCAGAGTTCTTCAATAACAGAAAGGCTTTAAAAAGAAATGTCAATACTAGAGATGGGGTGAGATGAAAGAGCTGAGAGCTATAATTTATTGAATTGCGTCATTATCACCAACTGAGTCATCAACTGAATTGAATTAAACTTTTTCCTATCTGAGCTGGTAAGGACTTAGAAAGGAAATTTGAGAACAAAGCTTTTAGCTTTCTGGCATAAACCTCTGGTGATTGAAATAAAATATGCTAAACCCAAATAAGAAATTATTACCACAATCTACTACTAACTTTAAAGTGGGTAATACTAAATGTTGGGATGAAAAGAGATGAAGGGATACAATGAAGAAAAGAATGGGAGGAATACCAGCATGTTTCATGGGATAAGCTTTTTTCTAGACTTGTTTTCCTTTCTCACAACTGTATCCTATTTAAGAAGTTTTTGTATACTGTTGCATCTGATTATTAGGGCTATATGCTGACTAGTTATTCTGAGCACTACCTTTTTTTCTGAAGCCTCGAAGCCATACTCTGACATTTTCTCATTCTGCCTTGAATGTTTGCTTCTAGAAAAGAATGAAAGGAAAAATCTAAAAAGTATTTGAGTAACCAGCACAGAACATTTTTCATGGTTTTTCTGTTGGAGAAATCTCAGTTGGTTTGAGAAACTATTTAAATATTGATCTTTTCTAAAATGTGTTATATGAAATAGCCAAAGGAAATCACTACATCTAAAATGGAGATTGCATTTCATTTCTGTGAGTTATTAGACTTTTTTTGCATCTCTTAATTTTACTTTAATTTTATATATGAGAATATGAGATTTTAGTTCAATAAGAGAAATTAAGATCCAGTTTTATTTTTAAAAATGGTAGTCACCATTCTTTACTCAGATGTTGAATTTATTTTTTTTCATCATAAAAATAATTACTGAGGGCTGGGATTGTGGCTCAGTGGTAGAGCACTTGCCTACCATGTGTGAGGCACTGGGTTTGATATTCAGCACCACATATAAATAAATGAATAAAATAAAGGTCCATCAAGAACTAAAAATATATGTAAAAATAATTTTTAAAAATAATTATTAAATGTCTACTATGTGCCAGACACAATTCTAGACACCCTGGGTATAGTAGTGAAACAAATAATAAAAGCTCCAAGGAACTTCTAGAAAGAGAAGATGTAAGTAAATACTTATGTAGGATGATGGTAATAGACAAAATAATATTTCGCAATATTTTATTCCAGTGGGAGAAGGAAAAATAAGTCAATATCTCTATGACATGGTAGTAAGTGCTGTGGTGCTAAGTAAGTGCTTATGAAGCAAGGTAAGGGAAATGAAAAGCGATAAGGAGTGCTCTTGTACATAGTGCGAGCAGCTCAGAGACAAGGTGACCTTCAAGCAGCAGATGCCTGAAGGTGGCAAAAGTGTGAGCCCTGGGAATCTCTGAAGGCATATCCAAACAGAAGGAACTGTAGATCCAAGGAATGAACAGTTTCACAAGGAGGTAGGTGAGACTGCCCTGCAGAGTATAGGGAGAGGCACTGGCAGGACATGAGGGCAGAGAGGCAGCAGAAGGCCTAATTACAGAAGGCTTTGTGAACATTGATAAAGACATTGCATTTTACTCTGCTGAGGATGATCTGACTTGATTTGAGATTTATCTAGCTATTGTATAGTAATTCAAATCTAAGAGGGTGGGTTGACCAGAGAGACAGATACTGTAAAATTAGAGGCCAGAAATGAAGGTATTGACTACAGCAGTACTTGTGGTATGTTGAGAAGTGGTTGCAATCTGAATGCATCATGATTCCTCATTTTGCATCCATTTTCAAAGGTTTAGATTGCTAGAGCCAGTTGATTTCTAAGGTAAAGCTCCCAGGATTTGCTGACCGTTTATATGTGGGATATGACAGGAAAAAAAAAAAAAAAGAGCGAAGAATGACACTACTGTTTTGGAGCTGAGCAATTGGAAAAACAGAACTGTCTTTTACCAAAGGGAAAAGACTAAAGGAGAAGTAAGTTTGTGAAGCAGGTAGGGTGCACTGGGAAGCAAGACTAGGGATTTGGACTTAGATTGGGTTTGGGATACCTAAAAGGGATTCAGGTAGAGATGCGTAGGCAGTTGAATATAGAAGATTTCAGGAACAATGTCTGGGCTGCAGATATTTATTTGAAAATCATTCATGGAGAGATGTATTTATTGCCATGGGACTGGATGAGATCCAAGATTGAGCCCAGGGAAACTGTAAATTTTATAGACTAGAAGATAAGAAGAACCAGCAAAGAAGACTGAGAAGAGAAGCCCATGAGGGAGAATTCTAAGCATATGTGTTGTCCTTTGGACCCACCAAGTTGTTTGAAGGATGAGGAAAAGATTAGCTATGCCAAATGCTACCTGTAGTTCCATCTAAGAGTTGACCATTGGATTTGGCAATATGGAGGACAAAGGTGACATCGACAATAAAGGGAGTCAGTGGGGTGCTGGGAATGAAAGCCAGTTTGGAGAAGACTGGAGAAAAAAAAAATGGAGGAGGGGATGTTGAGATACTGAGTTTAGACCAGTGTTTTCTCAATTTTTTATTCATTATCACCCCCCCTAAGGAACTTTTTAATTAACAAATAACAATTTTATATATTTGGGGGGTACAATGTGATTTTTTAATGTATGCACTTCTGTGGAATATCAAAACAGGATAATTAGCGTATCCTAACGAACATTTTTTTCCTAATTCTTCCCCCTCTGTCTGAATATCTATGATATTCAAATTCAAATTTAATTATATATTAAATGTGTATCTATGCTTTATGTACAAAAAGAGTAAGAAGTTTTTGACTGCAAGAATCATATTTTTCCTTTTGGGAGTGGAAGTCCTATTGAGAATGGCAGGGTATAGGTAATTCTTTAGTTTTTCTGTGAAAGGGGACAAAGAATTGGACTGCTGGTTAGAGGATGAGGTGGGGTCCCATTTTTGTTGTTTTGTATTGTATTTTTAAGATGAGATATATTATGTTTGTGTGCTGATGGAAACAATCAAATAGAAAGGGGGAGACTGGTAATGTAGTAACCAGACTAGACAGTTAGAGGAGTCTTGGCCTTTAGTAGAAGACAGAGATAGGACCTCATTTGACAGCCAGATAACAAGAGGGAAGGTGGAGCATAGGTGGGAGACGTCTTTGGAGGTTAGACCTGTGGAAGTTCTGTTCTGGTTGATTGTTTTCTAGATGAAACAAGATATAAAATCATTAGCTGAGACTGAGGAGAGATTAAAGATATTGAAGGTTAGTGGAGAGAGAAGAGGTGTTATATAGCCATTTAGCAGTGTGAATTGAGTAGAATGTATTAGGAGAGTTATATAGCACTAAAACCCACTTCAAGTTAGTAATCATGAATTTAAAATGAAACAAGTCAGTATTTTTTTCTAACCTTGATCTTCTCTAACCATATTACAGGTATTAAATATTTGAATGAATGAATAAATGAATCAATGAGTTAGAATTGTTTATGTTGCTTGCATGTAAACTTTTCAGTTTACTACTTGTGTTTTCAATTGAAATGCTTTGTACTAGATGTTAAAATTAAGGGCTTCAGATAAGAACATAGAATAGCATTCTAGTTCAGCTTTTCTGGTCAAAATTAAATAACAACAGTCTTAGTGCCTTTATTTTTGATTAGTTTTGTTGCTCATGATGGGAGAAAGATATAAAACAATTAGTTTTGAATGTTCTTATACATAAATAAATATATATGATTTTCATAAAAATGAAACAAAGTAAATGCTAACTTCTTTGAGGATATGGTATTCATTCTTTAGACATTTCTAAAGTTCTGAACAATGCTTAATCATTCATGTATCCATTTATTCATTCAGCAAGCATTTTCTTGGCATCTCCTTTCTTACCAGTGACAGAAAAGACAAAATTGAACAAAACATGATTCCTACCTTGAAGTATATTATAGACATGTAGATGTTATGCTGTTTTTAGGAGAGACACATAGACTTTTCATTCAAGTACATAAAGATACACACAAATTAATATATTTAGGGAACTGGTTTCTGATATGGCATCATATAGATTTAGCACTCATAAAGAAAGAAGATTAAGAAATTTATAAAATAAAAAATTTAAGCACATTAGTAAATTCAATACATTATATGTAAACTCTATTAGGCTTTTTGTTCCTTTAATAGGAAATAGTAAGCTCATAGAGACTGTTTTGTCATAACTATAATGGTGTGCCTCATAGAATGTTGATTAGATATTGCTGTTAATAGTCTTAAGCTTGTTATACTCCCCTTTTTCAAGACCTATTGGTGCTCTTGAGGAGTTAACAGCTTCATTAGACAGGCTGTACTTTGTCTGGCCTTGAGAACTGGGACTAGCTACTCCCAGCCTGCAGGACACACAGATGAACAGCATGTGGCAGTGTTTATATGTTCTTCTGAAACCCATGCCTCAGCCTAAGACAGTTTGGAACAGTTCTCTGCAATGATTACAAGTGCATCCTGGGATTATATTTTTCATTTATATTGCTATGTATCATGTTTTGTTTGCCAAACAGAATATAGAAAATGAATAGGCACTTTGCTGATACAATTCTTAGTATGACAGATTGTCAGAATAAGCTTCTTAGAAGTATAAACACAATTTAGTCACTGGATGTAACTATATGTAAGTTGTTGCTGTGGGGGAATTTTGGTTGGCCAAATGTTATTTTTTGTAAATTTCTGGAGACCAGGATTCTCTTTGTTTTCATATTAATCTACCCGCCCCCACAAAGAGCAAACTGTTAAATTACTGAGGTTCACTTGTATAAATGAATTTGTACCTATCTAACTTAACAAATTGTGAATTGATTTTGCCATGACTTTAAATTTTAGGAATTATTTGGATAAAAAATTGGCTCAATTTTAAATAAAGAATTTTCATAGAGAATTTTCTTTCATGGAGATTCTTTTTGACGTAGCAAATACAGTAGAATAAATTTTAAGCCATCCCCAAATTACAGGCTGAGTGTGTGTGTGATCATTGTCCTTTACATTTTAAGGTGATGTCACCTCAGTAATTGTAATCTTTTCCAAATACTATGATGGAGGAAAACTCTAGGAACACAGACATAGATCTATAGAGAAAATCTTTGTCTGTGACTATTGTCCTTAATGAACATTCTTACTACTCTTTCACCTTTCATATTTTCTGTCATCACAAAGACTTAGAGAAGCAAATGTGGTTTTTTATTGGCCATGTTGCCAATTGCTAATTATAATACACCTACATCTCCTGTGTTCTAGGAATTGTCCCAGATTCTTGGTTTGTAGCAAACTACTGAGACCTAGCCCTAGTTCTTAAGAGTTTATGAAGAGAAGACTTTTTGTTGTACTTCTCTTACAAATTGCTTCTCAGCTTCACTGCCCTTATTTACAAGTAAGTTTTAAAGAAGCCTCTAGTCATATTTTTTCCTCCATTTTTAAAAATTTTTAAATTTGTTCTGATTAGTGACAGCAAACTGCACTCTGGCTGTACATGGTGCAGAGTCACACCAGTAGTGTAATCATACATCTATATAGGGCAATAATGTCCATCTCATTCCATTGTCTTTCCCATCCCATGCTCCCTCCCCTCCCCTCACTCCCCTCTGCACAATTCAAAGTTTCTTCATTCTTCCCTACCCCACCTCCCATTATGGATCAGTGTCCACTTATCAGAGAAAACATTTGGTCTTTGGTTTTCTGGGTTTGGCTTATTTCACTAAGCATAATATTCTCTAAGCTCCATCCATTTACCTGCAAATGCCATAATTTCATATTTCTTTAAGGCTGAATAGTATTCCATTATATATACAGACTACATTTTCTTTATCCATTCATCTGTTGAGGACCATCAAGTTTGGTTCCATAATTTAGCTATTGTGAATTGAGCTGCTATAAACATTGATGTGACTGCATCACACTAGTATGCTGATTTTAAGTCTTTGGGTATAGACTGAGGAATGGGATAACTGGGTTAAATGGTGGTTCCATACTAAGTTTTCTGAGGAATCTCCATACTGCTTTCCAGAGTTGTTTGTGCAAATTTGCAGTACCACCAGCAATGTATGAGTGTACCTTTTTCCCCACATCCTCACCAACATTTATGGTTGCTTATATTCTTGATAATTGCCATTCTGATTGGAGTGAGATGAAATCTTAGAGTAGTTTTGATTTGCATTTCTGTAATTGCTAGAGGTGATAAACATTTTTTTCATGACTGTTGATCGATTCTTCTTCTGTGAAGTATCTATTCAGTTTCTTAGCCCATTTGGTGATTGGGTTATTTGTTTCTTTGGTGTTAAGTTTTTTGAGCTCTTTATATATCCTGGAGATTGGTGTTCTATCTGAGGTGCATGTGGTAAACTAAAGATTTTCTCCCACACTGTAGGCTCTCTTTTCACAGTATTGATTGTTTCCTTTGCTGAGAAAAAGATTTTTAGTTTGAATCCATCCCATTTATTGATTCTTGCTTTTATTTCTTATGCTTTGGGAGTCTTGTTAAGGAAGTCTGGTCCTAAGTCGACATAATGGAGATTTGGGCCTACTTTTTCTTTTATTTGGTGCAGGGTCTCTGTTCTACTTCCTAGGTCCTTGATCCATTTTGAGTTGAGTTTTGTGCAAGGTGAGAGATGGGGGTTTAATTTCATTTCGCTGCATATGGCTTTCCAGTTTTCCCAGCACCATTTGTTGAAGAGGCTATCTTTTCTCTTCTTTTTGGCACCTTTGTCTAGTATGAGATAACTGTATTTATGTGAGTTTGCTTTGTGTCTTCTATTCTGTACCATTGGTCTACATGTCTGTTTTTTTGCCAATACCCTGCTGTTTTTGTTACTATTGCTCTGTAGTATTGTTTAAGGTCTGATATTGTGATACCTTCCTGCTAAGGATTGCTTTGGCTCTTCTGGGTCTCTTATTTTTCCAACTGAATTTCATGACTGTTTTCTCTGTTTCTATGAGGAATGTCATTAGGGTTTTAATTGGAATTGAATTTAATCTGTATAATGCTTTTGGTAGTGTGGGCATTTTGACAGTTTTAATTCTGCCTATCCAAGAACATGGGAGATCTTTCTATCTTCTAAGGTTTTCTTCAATTCCTTTCTTTAGTTTTCTGTAGTTTTAATTGTAGAGGTCTTTCACCCCTTTTGTTAGATTGATTCTCAAGTATTTTATTTTTTCTGAGGTTATTGTGAATGGGGTAGTTTTCCTAATTTCTCTTTCAGAGGATTCATCATTTATGAATAGAAATGTATTAGATTTATGAGCGTTGATTTTATATTCTGCTATTTTGCTGAATTCATTTATTAGTTCTAGAAGTTTTCTGGTGGAAGTTTTTGTATCTTCTAAAGTAGAATCATGTCATCAGCAAATAACAATAGTTTGAGTTCTTCTTTTCCTATTCATATCCCTTTAATTTCTTTGGTCTGTCTAATTGCTCTGGCTAGAGTTTCAAGGACTATGTTGAATAGAAGTGGTGAAAGAGGGCATCCCTGTCTCCTTCCAGTTTTTAGAAGGAATGCTTTCAGTTTTTCTCCATTTAGAATGATGTTGACCTTGGGTTTAGCATGATAGCCTTTACAATGTTGAGGTATGTGCCTACTACCTCTGTTTTTTCCTAGTGTTTTGAGCATGAAAGGGTACTGTATTTTATCAAATGCTTTTTTTCTGCATCTCTTTTAATGATCATATGAATCTTAACTTTAAGTCTCTTGATGTGATGAATTACATTTATTGATTTCTGGATTTTGAGCCAACCTTGCATCCCTGGGATGAACCCCACTTGGTCATTGTACACTATCTTTTTAATGTTTTTGTATGCGATTTGCCAGAATTTTGTTAAGAATTTTTGCATCTATGTTCATCAGGGATATTGGTCTGAAGTTTTCTTTCCTTGATGTGTCTTTGTCTGGTGATACTGGCCTCATAGAATAAGTTTGGAAGGGTTCTTTTCTTTTGGTTTTTTTTTTTGTTTTTTTGTTTTTTTGTTTTTTTGTTTTTGTGGTGCTGGGGATTGAACCCAGGGCCTTGTGCTCGCAAGGCAAGCACTCTACCAACTGAGCTATATCCCCTTTCCTTTTCTATTTCATGGAATACTTTGAGGAGTATTGGTATTAGTTCTTCTTTGAAGGTCTTATAGAACTCGATTGAGAATCCATCTGGTCCCAGGGTTTTCTTGATTGGTAGGCTTTTGATGCCACCTTCTATTTCATTGCTTGAGATTGATCTGTTTAAATTGTGTATGTCCTCCTGATTCAGTTTGGATGGATCATATGTCTCTAGAAATTTGTCGATGTCTTTGAGATTTTCTATTTTGTTGGAGTATAGATTTTCAAAATAGCTTCTAATTATCTTTTGTATTTCAGTAGTGTCTGTTGTGATATTTCCTTTTTCATCATGAATTTTAGTAATTTGAGTTTTCTCTCTCCTTTGAATTTTTAATTTGGTTTATTGTTTCCTCCATTTCAAGGACTTCTGCTTGATTTCTTTTTACAATTTCTGTCTGTTTATTGAAGTCATCTTTCACTTCCTGTATTTTCTCTCTGATACCATCGTTTTTTCAAAGACCAGTCTATGTACCTTCTAAACTCCTTCTCTGACATTTCTTCTACTCTATTGTGTATGGATTCTGTTTTTGGAACATCTTGGTTTGTTTTAGGCGCTTTGTTCCCTTGTTTTTTCATGTTTGTGTGTCTTCCCATCTAGCAATATGGATCCGAGGCAGTACAGTTTCTACCCTTAGTCTTATGGTATACCTGAAGCTTCCAGTACCTTATCTTTAAGGAGTAGATCAATATTAACAGTACCCAGTGCAAACAATATACAACCTTAAACCAAATAGCTCCTATTAAGGCATCTATTTTTGTCACAATAAACAGAAATGTGTTCAATTATTGTCTACCATATAAACAGTAAGTTTGCTAAATGGGTTTACTGTTTCAAGATGGACAAAGAGGAAACAATAGGTGTAGTATGTGATGTTTATGAGGGAGAAGGAGAGACGATAGAGGTAAAAATTTATAGTAAGGGTAAAGAAGGCATTAATAGAGGTTGGGTGTTAGCATGAGAGAAGTGAGAAAGAGAATCCAGGGAGACAGGTAAGTAAGAGAAAAAATATACACAGATTTTTAAAAATAGTAAAAATATAAGAATCTGCAATAAAACTATAATATATATTCAGACTTCCCATTCCTCAATAAATTGATGCACGAAAAATATTTGGATTTGAAGATGGTAGAGATGTGAGGGGGGAAAAAAGGGGAAGTTTCTATGGAAAATTGAATGATTGCTTCTGTTGGCTTTCAAAAATTTTCTCAGCTTCCCTTCTTTGCTGATAGGTGGAGTTATCTGAAGTCTGATGGTAGCTCCAGTCCCGTGGGTGCTGGTCTGATTGACTGGGCCAGCCAATAGCAGGATGTCCTCCCACCCACATCCAGTCTTCCCCCACCCCGGGGAACTACCCCCAGTCTTTCCATAGGCTTGCCAGGCCCAGACTGGCCCACGCAGACCCAGCTGCAATTTGACAGACCTGGGCTTCAGATTCCCCAGGCTCTTCCTTGTTGCAGTCCTAAGATCTCAATGCTGCTCCAGCTTGCAGAGAGACCACCAGGGATATGCTCACATAAAGGAGCGACCCTACAAAGAGGCAGCTAGATGGCAGCACACCCAGTAGGAAGACCTAGGTATAACCAGACCTGTAGGTATCCCAACAGCGTATCTCCAGGCCCTAGCTGGTATCCCCAGGCTGAGGTGGCTACACCCCAAGATGGCAGTGGCAAACCTGCAGGCCTCTTGGCCCTGGACTACCGGGCCCTGGCTGGTGTCCCAAGATGGCAGTGGCTGTGTGTAATCTAACCTGTGGATCCCCTGACAATGGACTTCCAGGCAGCACCAGGCAGTGGGCACTCCATGGGCTGTCTGAGGGTGGTCTGTAGGCAAATGACTGGCGAAAGGTGGATGGATGTCGTGTGGTGGGCAATATGCTGGCAAATGGTGAGCGATTGAGCTGACAAATGGGGGCAAGCAGCAGGGGATCCATGGGCAGCAAGGGCTGCCTCGCAGAGAAATAGTATTTCCTCTGCTTCAATTCGAAGTCATGGAGCCACAAGGAATGCAGCCTCCCTCTATTTGCCATCTTGGATCTCCTGCCTCTAGTCATTTTTTTCAGTTCCTCTTACTAGTCTTGGCTCTGCTGATTGTTAGCTGTGTGGTCTTTACCACTTTACTTAACCTCTCTGAATCTTTGATTCCTTTCTGGTTCAGTAGAGATGATAATTCCTGCTTTACCAGGGAATTGGGAAGATTAAATAAGATAGCATATTAAAACATCTAGTAAATTGCTGGCACATGATGAATGATCAATGAAAAAAAGTATTGCTGCTCTTTAACTTGTTTTTGTTATGGCACTAAATTACTTAGAAATAAACTTTAATTCCCTTTCATTCTCTTGCTGCTATCCATTCTTCAAACATATGATCAAAGAGGAATTTGTAACTGGGGTAAATAAAAATAGCTCCAATTTATGAGCATCTGTTATGTGCAGGATATTTTACCTGTCTTGTCAATAATCCTAAAAACAGCCTAGCATTGTTATCCCATTAGGGAAAGGCCAGGGTGATGAAAGTAGCTGTCCAAACCTGTAAAGCTACCTATTAGAAAAGACAAAACACTAACTGCAAAGCCTGTTTTCTTTTTATTATCAGATGTTCTCTTCAAGTTCCTTCAAACTCCACAATGTTTAGATTTTCTTTAATGTATGTATGATGATGACAAGCAATAGATATTTTCATTTGAATTCAAACTCAAAAATCTAGATGCCCAACCATGTCATTAACAAGCCAAAAATACAGAGATCTGCATCTTTATAAGTATGATTATTAGTCCGTAGACAGACCAAACTTCCCTAAATAATACTCAGGTCTTGCCATCTGTATCAGCTGAGTTTTGTATCCACTTAGCATAAACTTCATTTTGCGAAAAAGAAATGTTTTCCTTCTTTAGACTTTTGGAAATATTTTTAAAATTTTGCCAAAAACTTACCACTTTGATTTTTTTTGGTTTGTTTTGATATTTTGACTTTAATAATAAGGAATACACTTTTTGAAAATTCATTCTGCCTTCAACAGTTTCCCATCTTTTTTTTTTCTATTTTTTTTGCACCACGAAGGAGATGAAGAACTGATCTACGTAGATCAACTGCTGAGCCCTCGCCCCTAGCTTTAAGTAGCAAGAGTTCCTGACTTGAGAAAGAGGAATTTGTGGATGCAACAGTGTGTTTTCTGTGGAAAAATTGAATATATTGTAAAACTAAATAAGAATAATTACAATTCTACATGGAATTCTGAGTATCAGACTCAAAGCAGTTCCTTTGGACAAATGCCAATCTATCTGGACTTCATTTTTCCCCCTCTATAAACATCATTGAAGACTGAATCTCCAACATCCCTTCTCAATCTAAAATGATTCTTTAAAAGGACGTGTGTGTGTGTGTGTGTGTGTGTATGTGAGATATCACTGTTTGAAGTGTGAGTTATTTGAATACAAGTTCATGGGATGTAGATGCCTGAAAGTGTGTTTATAAAATGTTAATGTGGGTGAGTGAGAGAGAAATATTTTATTGTTTATAAACACCTTGCTTAACAAGCTTGCACCTTTCCTGAATGCATTAGATTTGGGAGAAGAAACAAAAAGACTCATATTCAAACTGGGATTTAATTTTTTTTTAATAATGGTTAGTTTGTCTTTTTCATCAACTAAACTTGAGTTCTCTACCACCTTTCACTCCTCCAAACAAATGTCCCTTAAATGAATGAACAAATTAATGATTGAATAATAAAATCTTCAGTGTGCTTGGTTACATATCACCTGAAACTATGATGAAGACTATTAAGACTCACTTAATTTACATTCCCTTTGGCCTTAACTGTTCTATCACTTAATGGTCTACCTACCACTGTATTAAAGAAGAAAAAAATCAGTTACCAAAGGAAAATATCTTCTTAGCCTGTCCCCTTCACTGATCTCTCATTATAATTAAAAGTCAATTATTATGTCTTATGGCTAGCAGAATCATTTTTTGAAGTTTTGTAAATATAAATAATCTTTTGTTCTTTTAAGCAGTTCCTCTTATACAATAAAACCACTGAATAAATTATAGCAGAAATTTTTGTAGGGCTTTCCTCCTGGTTTGCTTTAAAAAGGCATACCTAAAGCAACAACAAAACAATGAAAACTAAAATGCAAGAGAAGTTTGGGGAGTGTGTACATATGTGTGGGTGGCTGAGTGTGGGGGCTAATGTAGATATTCTAAGAAAAAAAGAATGAGACTTAAAGACATAGTTGTGTATTTTCTGAAGCTGCTCATGAGGTCAGCACCAAATCTAATGATGAGTTTCCAATATTAGTTAAATAGAGTAATATTTTATACATGGAGAAGTTTAAAAACTAGATTTCAATTTGTGAGTATGCCAAAAAATGGAACTACTTCTTTTTATGAGTCTCCTTATCTATAACCAGGTAAAAAGATTGGGATGAATGATACTTCAGGTTTTTAAGCACTAAGCACTTGCTGATTTTGTAAATCAATATCAGTCAGTTGTGATATTGACTTTCCACTTTGTTGGGTGGCATTTCTCTACTTCCTTAAATTCATCTCTTCTGCACTGCTTTCTTTCCTCCTCTTTATTTTGTCTGGATACAATTTCTTTTTTTTTAGTTTTATTTTTTGTAGGTGTATTATGAAAAAAAAGCAAAGTGTGCATTTTGGGTATTTTTCAAATAGGTAATGTGTGTATATTTGTATATACACATATATTTTTTATTTATTTTTATCTTGATACTTCTCACCAAATTTTAGGAGGTGAGATCATTATATGACAAAAGCTTTTGCTTGTTCCTGTGACTTGATATACCTTGACACATTCACAGAGTAATTTCATATGGAATGCAATTATTACTTCCTTACCATTCAGTGCTGCCAGTACCACTCTACTAAATGTGAAATGAGAGACCTTACCTAAGCTGTTAGACCATAAGTTTACGTGTATCATTCCACTCTCTCTATAAATGATTCTGCATCAGCACATCTTAATGCATGCTGATGCTATATGACACCTTTGTGTGTGTGCTTTTCTTTTTTTGTTTTTTCAAGGTAAAGATTTATTGAGAATTGTGGAAAGTCATATGTTTCACATGATTTGACAATTTTTTAAATCACTTATCCTGCATATTGTGTCTTCTTACATGCCGATCCTTCAATCTACATTCTTTTCAAAACTAAATCACCCTTTAATTGACAAATAATAATTTTATATATTTATGGGATCCAGTGTGGTATTTTGATCTTTATATACATCCTTGGAAGATTTAATCAAACTAATTAACTTTTGATCACCTTACCAACTTATTTCTTGGAGTGACATTGAAAATCTATTCTTTTAGCAACCTTGAAATATGCAATACATTAGTATAAACTGTGGTTGCCATGCAGTGTAATAAATCACGATAATCATTCCTCCAGTCTACTTGAAACTTTATGCCCTTCAATCAACATCTCTGCTTTCCTCATCCCTCCTCTTTCCCAACCCCAGCATTTCTACTCTTGTGTTTCCATGATATCAACATTTTTAGAGTCTCCATAAATAAGGTGTGTATAGTACTTATCTTTCTGTGTCTGTCTTATTTCACTTAACATAATTTTCTTCAGTTCCATCCATGTTATCTCAACTGACTGAATTTCCTTCTTTTTAAAACTGTGTAGTATTCCATTTTATGTATACACCACTTTTTTTTTATCCATTCAACTATTGATGGGCACTTACTTTGCTATTGGAAATAATGCTGAAATAAACCTTGGAGTGCAGATATCTTTTCCACATACTAATTTTAATTAATATGGATATATACCTGGAAGTGGGATTGCTGGATCATATGGCAATTTTACTTTGAGTTTTTTTAGGGACTTCTTTTTTACGGATACTCTTTTCCACATGTCTGTACAAATTTACATCCCCACCAGTGATATACAAGCATTCTTGAGCAGAAAGAACAAAGCTGGAGGCTTCACACTGATGGGCTTCAAAATACATTATAAAGCTACTGAAATGAAAAAAAAAAAGCATGAGACTAGCATAACAACGGGCACTCTGACCAATGAAGCAGAATAGAAAGCCTAGAAGTAAACTCAAGCATTTAAAGTTAATTGATTTTTGACAAAGGTACCAAGTACACACAATGGGGAAAGGACAGTCTGTTCTGTCTGTGGTGTTGGGAAAACTGGATTTCCACATGCAGAAGAATGAAAACTGTACTCTCACACCACATGAAAATCAATTCAAAACGAATAAAAGAATTGAATGTAAAACCTGAAACTACAAAGCTACTAGAAGAAAACATAGGGGAAATGCTCCATAACATTGGTCTGGGCAGTGATTTCTTAGATAAAACTCCAAGGGCACAGATCACAAAAGCCAAAGTAAACCACTGGGATTACATCAGATTTAAAAGCTTCTGCACAACAAAAGAAACAACAGTGAAGAGGTGGCCTACTGATTATAGTAATATGACTCTTTCTGACAGCAGAGAGCAGGCCTTCATTTTTGCTTACCAGAGAACTAGCAGAATACTAGATACTATATATTTGTTGAATGAATGTGCTTCTTCTATAATTTGGTGACTTTTGAATATGTGGGTTTAAATATATATCTTATAAATATATAGGTATATATGAGTAATGATATAAAAATGTGATACAACTATTTATCTCATGTGGTATACCTAAAGAAAATTTAAATTTACTTGGTTCATCTTTTAAGTTAGTTAATATAGGCATTGTTCTAGTGATGCTAACTCCTTAAAATATTTTGATCTGTAATGCTGCTTCCACAATTGTAGTTTTGCCTACTCATATGATTGCCCAATGAGGTAGCAGGTGTTCACCCTGGACCTAGCCATTTAACTTTGACTGACAACTAAAATAATAGTGAGTGACCAAATTGGGGGAAATAGATTTGGGGCCGGAAGTGAAATATAGTTGGAAAATAATAAGAATAATTTCATTTGATGTTTCAAGAACTAAAATGAAAGTTGTGCGAAGAGCTTTTGGAAATGTCTTGAGAATGCTGGGCTTAGGGAGTGTGTTGATAGGTGTGCTTCTGTAGCCATAGGGGACATTTCCCTGAGGCTGAGTTTTTTGCTTCCATGACACTGTCCATAGCAGCTTACTCAAAGAGTTTCTAAAACTTCTGAAGACATTCACTACAGAAGTTATTCTATAGGAATAAAATGTATGGTGTTTAAAATGTTTATTAAATATCCATATATTAAACAGCTCATATTACATATCATTCATTTAAATATAGTCTGTGCTTTTAAAAACAGCACAGTAAAGAAGTGACAAAATAAATGAACCTATAGCAACAAGAAGCAATTATTTACAACTGTGTTAGTTTCACAATGAAGCCCATTTTCATGGGTATGATTATAATGCACCAATTTAAAAAAAGTAAAAAAAAAAAATAGAAATCTCAGGTCCTGATTCAACTTTTCAATTAAATTGTCATAATCACATTCACTATTGCAGTTCCTAATTTCTCAGAATACTACCAAAGAATATGATAGCTGTTTGGAATTTAAACTAAAATCTCAAATCATGATTGGTAATACTGGTATCTTACCTAGGTAAATCTCAAAGGATTTTGAATTTTCAGCATGAGCAAAATTCCCCCAAATTACACTACCTCTAATCTACAACCCTAAAAGAAAATCTAAGATTCTTAGGCCGGACATGGTGGCGCACGCCTGTAATCCAAGCAACTCGGGAGGCTGAGGCAGGAGGCTCGAGAGTTCAAAGCCAGCCTCAGCAACTTAGCGAGGCCCTTAGCAACTCAGTGAGACCCTGTCTCTAAATAAAATACAAAATAGGGCTGGGGATGTGGCTCAGTGGCCAAGTGCCCCTGAGTTCAATCCCCAGTTCCAAAAAGAAAAAGAAAGAAAATCTAAGATTCAAGTTTATTTAATAATCAAAGCTAACATCAGGCTAAAGTATAGCTCAGTGCTAAGAGTTCTTATCTAGAATGTGCAAGGTCCTGGGTTCAATTCCCAGAACCACACAATAAAAAATTAATTAATTAATAAAACATTTAGCATACATGGTGCTTTTGATATTAAAGTCATGTGCCATATAACAATGCTTTCGGTCAATGATGGACTGCATATGCAACTGTAGTCCCATAAGGCTATGATGGAGCTGAAAGTTTCTATTGTCTACAAATGTCACAGTCATCTAATCCATTAAGTCCTGGTTTTCAGTTCTGTGAATCTTTCAACAAAATTGGCACAGATACATTAAAATAGGTTGGAAATCACAATCTAGAGCTTATATGTTCTTTATTATTTTTAGGAACTAAAATTCAGGTTGTCCTATAAGTAGGACACTAGGACAATATAGTACCTTTTACATATACAAGCTATCTATAAATAGAACATTGGGCAAATATGGTATCTTTTCATACATTATACAGTATACAAAGAAGTGACATTTGTGACCTGTTCAACAATAATTTTTGGTGAAAAGGAGACAAAACACTTCAAACGAAGGATTACATTACATTTTTAAGATTATGTTGTCAGTTTCAGATGACATGACTTATTTTGACATCGTTTTTGTTCTTGCCATTTGAGAATAATGTGACTTCTCATGTCAAATCTTTGACAGTAATAGGTCCCAAAGTACTATGCCTTCTTCCTCCTGATGGGTTTTCATTGCATGGTTTTAGTTATGCTAAGTAGATGTCTCTTTTGAAATCCAACACATCGATGAGCTCTTTCTTGTTTTTGTTCACACATTTGTGAATAATGCATGCATTAATGATACACAAATCAATTATTCAAGTGAATAAATGTCAATACCAATTTTTACTTCTAATAGAAGTGAAATATTTAGAAACCAACCAATTGTGTTTATCCATGGCAGCACTGAAATTGTTAGAGGTATCTGCTATGTTTGGCTGAGGTTCATTGGCTCTACTCCTTCTTACTTTTTTCCATTGTTGAACTTTGCCAGGTGGATTCATGCGTGGTATTATAGTTTGTTCCAACAATGACACATTTATTATCTAGCTATTTTACAATGAGAATTTAATTATTTATATTGAATCTGTAATCATAGAATCCTCTTGCAGTTTTCTCGTCAGTACTGTTAGTTTCAGGGGCCACTTGGTTAGTCTGTTTTCCCTTATGGTGCCTGTAGCTTGGAGTACAATATTTCGAAGGTGCATGAATCAGAATCAGCAAATAGACTGTTGATAAAAACTGTGGTTGTGGATTTTCCACCACATTAAGCATTTGTAGAACTATTTACTCCCAAGTAAAAGATTATCATTGGGTCTTTCTCAAATACTTATCCCACAGCACTACACAAGTAACACATTAGGATTTTGTCAGTGCTGTATCCTAATGTTACTGTGCAGTACATGCTGTCCCGATGCCCTGTTTATAGGACAGCTATTTTTGAATAATGATAACTTGAAATACAGAGCACTCAAAATAAAATGACAACATGGTACTATAAAATACTTTCATGAATGCATTTCTTATATTACATATCAGTTATGTATATAATATTTTGTTTAGTTGAACATTTAGTAAAAGGAACTTCTGCAGTAAATTTCATGTCATTTTCACAATGAATGAAAAAATATTTTTAAATCATCTGTTTTCTCAAAACAGAACCTTAAATCATAATGATTATTTCAGAGTTATTATAATGAAATTTTGTTGCTTCATTTAAGTTTTTGCAGTTCTATATATAGGGCGATGGGACATAATGGATTTGTGTTGTAGCACAGTGCATTACCCAGGTTTGTGGAGATGCTGGTGTAAACAAACCTGTGCTTCCAGCTGTATAAAAGCATAGCACATGCGCTTGTGTACAGTAGATGATACTTGATAATAAATGACTCCTATTGGCTTAGGTATATTCTGTACTACACTTTATATTGTTATTTAGAATGTACTCTTATTTTTTCTTTAAAGTTTACTGTTATACACTATGCTGTGTTTCACTGGCAGCAGCCTCATACATTTTATGTTGACTGCATCTCTTGATCACATCATTTTTTCTTGTGCTTTATTTAATCTGGTGTTGTTTTGTTCATCAGGGCCCTAACTATCGTGTGTGTATATATCATATATGCATTTATTTTATATATAATATCATTTTCATCATGGCATTATAAATATATTATACATTTTGTTACATAATATATAATATTAATATGTGATGTGTATTATGTATATTTATATATATTTATACAATGATGAAATTGCCTAGGGCTGCATTTCTCAGAATGCACATAACTGTAAATGACTGTTAAATGACACATAACTGCATGACTGTAAATGATTTTGATATGATGCTTTAATAATTCACCTGTATGATGGTTCTTTTTTTCTTTTCCAGTTTTGTTGAGGTATTTTTGAAAAATAAAAATCATATATATTAAAGGCATAAAACATGGTGTTATCATATTCATATACCTTATAAAATACTTACGACTATGAAGCTGATGAACATATGTGGTATTTCATATATGCTAAGTACTTTAGTCCTTATAGGAATTTAAGATGAGGAAATTGAGGGTTAAATAATTTGACTAAAGTCACACAGCTAATAAGTGCATTTAGATAGAACCCAGGCAGCATGAACCCAGGCGCCAGGCCTTAGCCAACTACACCACGTTATTTTTCTGTTTTTCCTGCTTCTTGTACTAAACAAATGAACTGAGGTTTGCATCTATAACAGTAACATGCTAGAAAGGCAAAATAGACAAATTTTCACTTTCCATATTTTGATACTTGATATGGTAGACAAACTAATGGACCCTCAAAGATGTCCACATCCTAATTGCAGGAACCTGTGAATCTCTTACTTTATATAACAAAAGGGACTTTGCAGATATCATTAATGAGATGGAAATACTATCCTGGATTAACTGGTCAACCCAGTGTAATCTCAAAAGCGGGAAAACAGGATAGAAGAGAATCAGAATCAGAGAAGGAAACATGATGTCCAGAGCAAAGTTCAGAGTGATGTTCTGTTTGCCCTTGAAGATGAAACAGGGGAATATAGGGAACCAAGGAATGTAGGGAACCTTTAGAAGCCAGAACAGGCCAGGAGATTCTTCATCTTTAAAGTCTCCAGAAGAAATGCAGTGGATGCCAGGTTTTAGTCTCATAAAACCTATTTCCTGTTTCTGGTCTCCAGAACTGTAAGGTAATAAATTTGTATTATTTTAAGCCACTGTGTGGTAATTTGTTTCAGCAGCAATAGAAAACTAATATACCCCATAATTATTTTCATTAGAATATGTTTTTAATGAAACTAGTTCATTTTCATCTGAGACTGATAATCATATTGAACATTATAACTCTTTTTGAGTACTCTGTGTAGGAATCCTTTGTGATGATTATTGCTCTCTTCTAAGTGTTTCCAGTTGACTATTTTCTCTGAGAAGTTGGAAGAATTTTTACATTTTTATAATTTGGCTGAGGCCAATACTGATAGCCCAGCTAGGTCTGAGGAATTTTTGAGCAAGTCACTTGGAAAGTACTAAGGAACTCATTTAAGCCCAGATCTTTTAATGACATAACTCTCTTCACTGTCTAGGGAAAAAAGGTTTGACACCTCATAAAGGCTTATTTATATGTATCTCACCCATAATTGGAATGACCAAAATTACTTTGAAGTTTCAAAATGCTGATATTTTAAATCTATTTACTTTAAGATAAAATCTATTTCATCTATAATTAGCTTCACTTAGCATGTTGCAAGGATTTTGTATATTAGTAGACTTTTTAAAATCTAGACTATTTGAAGAAACATTTGCATTTCAGATTCATAAAGTTCAAGATAGCATACCAGGGCTAGCATGTGCATGCCAGGACAGGCAGATAAAAGCACTTTCACATCTACTTTCACTTTGAGCTCAGTGATCATGGACTTGGAGTGTGTGCTTTGGATTAGTACTATCATAAATCAATGTGAAAGTAAATAAGAGAAGGGAGGAAGACATGGCATCTCTGAAAATTAGCTCAAGGGGTCCCCTTTAGGACCATTGCTTCAGAAAAATGAAATGAAAAAGTTCATGTTCACTCCTCTTCAACTTATCATTTCCAACACAATAGGTCACACAGACAAATGACATCAGTGTAGTTCAGTAAGTATTTGTTGGGCATTTGTTGCTAGTGCACCATCATCATTCTGGAATTCTTTCCTTGTTATTAACATGGTAGGGTCTCTTGTCTAACCATTGTTTTGATTTCTTGGTAAGAAGTTAACTTACGACTTGAAACCTCTTAATGCCTTCAAAGTGGTATTGTTGAATTTTCTATCACTTATTACCCAGAAGTTTCATTTAATCTGCTCAATAATAAGCTTATGTCTAGTTAAGAAATATTTTTTAACATTTCTCACCTAAATAATTTTCTTAATCACCAACGTGAAAAAAGTTTTATGACCCATGAATTACATTATGAAATTTCTATTTTTCCCTCATGAAGCCAATGGTCTAGACTAATTTTACCCATTGTCATTATCAGAAATGTCTTAAGTGGCAGTATTTTTGTTCCCTTATTCATTGTTTTTTATATGAAAGGAGAAAAAGAATAATGTCTATTTGTAATGAGCACAAAGGGCAAAGCTTAATTCTTTGCTTAATTACTCTCAACATGTATCAGTGAACTGTCTTTATTTCAACTGTTCAGAATTTTTAAAAGACACCATTATTTTGCAGTTTTATACTTTTTATTCCTGGTTTAGGTAAGTGAAAATATCACCAAAACATTTTTTTTCTTTTCATGCTTAAAATGTTCTGAATGGGCAACAGTGTCCAAATACTCTGTGGTATTTGAAAGTGACTTTAAAGTCAAATAGATATAAAAATTGAGTATAGGGCTATATCTGTTAATATGAAGAAGTCATATACAATCATGTACTTATAATATCTAGAGAATTGTGTAGTTTATGATAAAGTATTTGCAAAGTGTTCCTGTCACTAACAATGTAAATAGTGACTGTATTCTACATGCTTCATAATTATTTCTGTGGCTTTATATTTGTTATGTATATTTGTTTTATCAATACCATCTGTTATTTAAAGTATTTCATATGACTGTATGCATAACTTTTTATTCAGTAATTATTTATTGAATGAATGGATAGGTGATTTAAATTTTTGAAATACCTCAGAATGATCAACTTAGCTAATTGTTACCATTCATTAGTGCTACCAATAAAGATAATATATTTATATAAAATCTCAATTAATCAAAGTATATACATTTGGATTTTTCATGAAATAGCCTAGTTTCACATTATGTTTTCAACTAGACATGGATATAGGTTGATAAATCCTGGCAAAAAACTGATGAAAAATGGTATCTTTTGACATAATGAAATTCCTAGGAACCAAACTGTTGGCTCTTTATATAAAATTTTAATGCTGAATTGTGCTGCTAAATTTATTTTGATTCCATAGTGTTACTTTTCCCTTTTAATTAAAGTCTTTCTCTGTTTTATTTGGTTAGTGTTCTATAAAGATGAAGAGATAAATTTGGAATAAGATAAAAGGAAGCATCTTAGTGATTGAAAGAATCAATTTAGATTAGTTTAGAAGAATCAATTTAGTTTAGAAGAATCACTCTCACTAGGAATGTGTATCAAACTGCTAATGGTAGAGGCACATGCTGGACTGTTGCTGTCATTAACTGCCAGCTGGGTTAACCTAGGGAACACGTGTTGTATGGTTAGAACACCAATTCTCTGCTCCACACTGCATGAGACAAATAAATGGCACATCATCTTTCAAAATTTTTATTAAAAATAGGAATTACACTCAGACAAAACTTTGTCTTCTAGACAATAACATCCTTTCCATAGTTTTATTTTGCACCTAAACATAAAGGAAGACTAAAATTCACCATTCATCTAAGTGCATCTAAAGAATGGAAATTCTCTCTCTGCTAGTGGTTTTATGTCATTCAGGTACCTATGGCTATTATTTCAAAGTAAAAAATGCAGGGCATCCCTTCTCAGAGTTCAGTGTTGTCTGCCACACATAACACTTTAAGTTGAAGTCATTTTTGGATTGTCAAAATGCAAAGGAACTCTTTGTAAGTCAAAACTTTTAGTTTAATAACCAGTAATTTGACGAGCCTTGTTAGGTTTTTCTCTTCCCAAATTTCACATAACTTTTGTCCAATTGTATCATGAGGATCATAGGAGTAAATGGTGAAAAAGCGGAAGAGTGGGGTTAACAAAAAGAAGATTGACAAATATCAGCTCCTGAAACTGGTGATAATTAGAAAAAGAAAACTGAGGATATGTGCACTATAGTATGTCTATCTATGCTATAGACATATAAAAATAGGCATTTACCATTTCTTATTATATAGGGTACTTAAAAGTGAGGCTACCTTAGAGAAATCCCATCTCTCTGAATAAAAAGAAGAAAAAAGAAACAAAAAGAATAGCGAACAATGCTTTCTATAAACTAGAAACTCAAGGTGTCTCAAATATATCAACTAATTTAATTCTCTCACCAATCCTCATATTATTATTGTCATTTTCAAGATGAAACTGAACATGGAAATGTTCAGTGACATGTCCAAGGTCACTGACTTTGTAAGTGCCTGCTTCTGAGTGAGGATGACTACCCGGCTCATGTGGCTGCAGGCCTCACTGTACTGTCATGCCTTGAATTTTTCAGACAGTAGAAAATGTGTATTTTGAGCTGGGCACAGTGGCACATGCCTGTAATCCCAGCACTTGAGAGGCTGAGGCAGGAGGATTGTGAGTTCAAAGTCAGCCTCAGCAACTTAGCGAGGCCCTAAGCAACTCAGTGAGACCCTGTCTCTAAATAAAATGCAAAATAGGGCTGGGGATGTGACTCAGTGGTGGAGTGCCCCTGGGTTCAATCCCCAGTACCAAAAAAAAAAAAAAAAAAGTGTATTTTGAACAGAACATTGTCTCTATAGTTACATTAATAAGATCCCATAACTTTTCCCAGTTAGAAGCTAAACTCGTGGTGAGTCAAGTAAAGCAAATATTATGTATTTTATCTGAGGGTTCAAATTCTTTTTTGGTCATACAGAGTTCATGTAGTTTGTTGGTCACGAGGACCTGTTTTATAAGCTGGTTCTCATATAGACTAGCTTTTTGGAACTTACTGACCTAGGATGTCTTCAATTGTCATTTTAATGCATTTGAAAATTTTTCAATTTGGCATAACTTGCATTTTATTTTGATTAATTGATTTTATAAGGCATTTAAACTATTATTGTGTGCACTTACTGTATTGTAACTGATTGTTTCTGTGGAATAAATTTCTCTGCGTATTTTAGATTTGCTGTTCCTGAAACATTTTCTCTAAACTTTTTCCTATCCTGTTTGTCTTTCCTAACCAGATATGACTTCTTAAAAAGATACTTTGGATTGTGAATTCCACCACTGAACAGCCCTTTAGAACATCTAAATTCTAAAATATAATAACAAGAAAGTATGAAGAGACATTTAGGAAATTTCAGAAGACAATGAGGAACTCCTTGATAACGCAGTTTAGAATATTTTTTTAAAAACACTAGAGTGAATTTCCTCACATGCAGGTGTTTAATTATTTCTGACAATTATCAGTGTCTGAGCTTTCTACTTCACAAATGAGAGGAGAAAGACCTTAGGCTGGAATTAGGCTGGGAATCCTGGGAGCTGGGGCTGAAAATGGAGGATGGGTGGCAGGGTAGAGCGATGGTGGAGCATGAGGAAGAGATTGTTGGCAACATCAGGTTAGCAAATAATTAGGCTGGAAACACTGAGCTAACAGATTGCATAAGGACAAAGAGAGAAGAGGTGAGGATCCACTGATCCACTGGGGTCAGTTTAAAGAAGCCTACCCCTTTTTAAACTTCATTTTACTCTTAATGGGTGTGTGTGTGTGTGTGTGAGACCAGCTAGACATTGCCTGAGTTTGGTAGTAACTTTGACCTCATTAGGAAAGGAATGGATTTATATCATTCAAGGGAGATACACTTGCAAGTCCCATGAGGACCCAGAGCATTTTTATTATATTTTGTGATTACAGTTGGAGATGTTGCTTATCCTATTTCTTTTAAAACTCTGAGGGAAGCCTTCCAAGGACTTTACTGCTCTTAGGGGGCCCTTCATAATCAATGTGCTTCTTCAGCAGTAATTTTAGTATCTATTATGGGTATGCAGGCCTCTGGCAGCACAGCAGCCTTACAGCTCTGACATCACTTGTGACTCGAAGCCCATCATGTGGTGCTGTCTAGTGCTCCTGATGTTGGTTTCTAAATGCTTAGCTGATTTATGCTGATTGGAATTGTTTTCCCATTTTTTTCTAGCAATTGAATTTGGCAAATTAATCACTTAACCTTTTCTGTCCTTGCTCAGGCCTCACTGTGAGGTCATTGGTGGCATACCAAGTGTGGCTTCCCCTTGATAGAAAAAGTTTGGTCTGGAATTTTGGATATCTACCCCTCTGGAAGATGTTCACATTGTCTGTTTAGATGAATTAAAGGCAAATGAGAGTTTACTTTTAAAGTGCACTTAATGAATGTAAAACAAAACCAAAAAGGAAATCTGTTGCTCCTTATTCACCATTTTGTGTTTGGCTCTCTTCACCGTTTTCTTTGCATTGAAACTCCCAAGCCTGCAGCATGGACCAGTCATGCTCAAATTCATCCTCACACTTAGTTTCTCAGAGTGGATTCCAAGATGTTGGGTCTAAGGACGTAGACAGGAGCCTGCATTATTCTGATGCTGTAGCTCTCCATCACTGCACACTGGAATTTTTATATCACAGGGATCTATCTTTAATCAAGGCATGTAATTAAGCGGAAACTCAATTGCAAGAGACAGGCACATAAATGGTTGCTCAAACAAAATGCCAGCCTTTGCATTAAACCCCTTCCCCAAGACATCTCATCATGTCCTTGGAGTGAGTTGTGGAAGTCTCCATTTAATCTCCCCCCTATTTCTCCCAGGCCCCCTTTACCTCATACCTCCATCCTTACCAGAGAGACTTCAGCCTGTAAGGCTTCCTCCTCTGTAAAGAATCCTCAAATAAACATCAAAGGCAGGAAATCCTTGTTTGTACCCTACATTGAATTGGAGCAGCACAAGAAGAATATTTCTTTTTGCCTTCAGGTCAATTTGACCCAGACCTGGACTTTATAAGAATATAGAACTTTGAGTTTTAAGGCTAAAGAAAGGGTTGTTATTAGAGTCAATTGTCTTCTCAAGCTAATGAAGGTTAGAGTTATTTTCCTCTAAAAAATCTCTGATCTTTTCACCCTGATTTCCTGATTTCTAATACACTGTAGTACAATGTGTTCTCAAGACTAATTCTTGGAACAATCTAGCTTCTTATTTTGTGCTTCTTATTTTGTTGCTACTTGTTGAAGGCCAAAGGGGTGGAATGTGTCAGACATGTAGGTCATTTGCATGACATACTCCATATAAATAAAAAAGGATATGTGGGAATTCAAGGGTATGTTTCATCCTGTTTCAGCATTCATTTCAGATCATGGCCAAGTATCTGTTTTCATTGAGAAAAACCAGAATCCGCCCAAATCAACATGAAGTAAATGAATAACATCACAATGAACAGGAGTGAGGACTTGTATGCAGATGCCTTGTGCCTCTCTATTATCATCTAAGGAATCTTGTTTTAAGAAGATATTGAACTCAAATTAATTGGAACATAGAAAACTTCTACTTAGAGAATTCAACTTCTGTGTTGATTTATATCCCATTCTAAAACTGCACACAAAGCTCAAATATTTTTTCTCCATATCATAGAAATATCTAGATTATTTTTTCCACAGTCAACTTAGCATGTATAAGAACTGGTAGGAATTGGCATTGAAATCATATTTTAGACCCTAAGTTTCACACTAGTTAAGAAAAGCACATTCATTTTCTGACAGTAAGAAGATGCCTATAGTGACCATACTCTATCAGAACGTGACTTCTGATCATGGTGAGAGAAACCTGGAGTTTCCAAAACCCAATTTCTGATTTAGGGTAGCAAATTAACCTGCTTTCTTGAAAACTGCATACATATTGCTTTACTAGATTTGACATGAAGAAACTTATGTGTGACATGTCCATAAAGTAATGAGACTGGTTTTTAAATTAGTTAAACCTAATTTATTAAAATGTATGTTGTCTTGAAAGTTCCTCTGGAAATTCCTACTTACACCACAACTCACAGAATATGTTTCTTTTCTCTCTCTCTCTCTCTCTTTTCTTTTTTTTTTTTTTTTTTTTGAAACAGGGTCTCCCTAAGTTGCTCAGAGCCTTGCTAAGTTGCTGAGACTGACTTACTTTGAACTTGCTATCCTCCTGCCTCATTCTCCCAAACCTCTAGGATTATAGGCATGTGCCACCACTCCTAGCTATAAAATATATTTCTTGAAACTTCTTAAACTATGTAAGAATATATTTAGGAATTTGGAGCCACTCAAAATTTCTTTAAATTGCTGTTATACTCACATATTCTTTGAGATGCACACCTATTTCATTTGTCATGGTGTGGATAATTTTTTATTCTTCTTAAACTATTTTCTACTTTCAAAAAGAGGAGATTACTATGCTTGCAGTTATTCAAAAGAATAAACTGTATCCTTTAAAAGCAATTCCAGAAAGGGGACTTTTCAAAATGGTTATAATAATAGTACCAACTTTAATGTAACAGCATCACTTCTGAAACAGCAGTCACCAGATCTCTTCATTTTTACATGTTTGTTGAAAAAATGCACAGTAACAATTTTATAGACACACCTCTAAGAGTGAGGTAGTGGGTGCCTTGTTTTAGAACATTTTCACTTTCTTACAAGATACTGTAATTGCTGTTCTGGTCTCCATCATAATAGCTTATGACCTGCTTGTCTTTGATTTTTGGAGGAATATGTGATATTGCAATTTTGCATGTTAATGTAGCATATTGTATTAGCTTTCTGTTGTGAAAAAGTACCTGAGAAAATCAGTTTATGGGAGGAAAGGTTTATTTTATTCATGATTTCGCAGTCACTTGACCCTGTTGCTTTGAGTCTATGGCAAGGCAGAACATTATGTCAGGGAGTATGTGGTGCAGTAGAGGTGTTCATCTCATAGTGGCCAGGAAGCAAAAAGAGGAAGGGGCCAGAGTTCTCATACCCCTTCAAGACCATAATCCCAATGACCTAACCTCTTTCCACTAGGCCACACCTCTTAGAGGTTCTCTGTGCTCAGAAGTGCCACAGGATAGTGACCAAGCCTTTAGTACTTGGGCCTTTGGGAACATTTGAGATCCAAATCGTAGTATATATTATAGCTGTTCCACAGGCATTTTTAAAAATAAATTATGTCTTAACAAGGTAGAATATTACAACGTATAAAAAATACCTAAAATTTGAAAATCAGATAGTTACTTGAAATACTTTTTATCACAATATACCTTTTACTTGAACTGACATTATTTTAGTGGAAGTAGTATCTAATTCAATGTATCTTTGTTAGTTTGTGGTTTATATTATTAAAGTGGTAGCCCAGTATCATTCTATAAATTGTGGTTAAAAATCTGATGAATGAATGAATATGAATATTAAAAAATTACAGCATGAACTTTTTTGATACATTATATATCTTGATGTTTATTTAAAAGTAAATACTTTAGAGATTTATTTTTAATGATTTAGCTAATGAGTATGTTACAATCTAAAATCAAGAACCTGAAATTGGATTTAAGAAAGTATTAGATATTCATTAGGATTGTTTACCACTAGGAACATAAATATCTAACAAACATAGTTGGGTATTTACGAGATTAATTTGTAACCCATATGTACGGAGTAATTACTGTTCTTCAAGTCTTGCACTAGATACTGTGACCAAAAACACAGCATCCTTGTACAACCAGAAAAACAATTGTTGTACTCCATTTGTGTTCAATGAATCAAAAAATTAAATAAAAATTAAAAAAACAAAAACACAGCATCCTTGCTACATGGAGATTATAATGCAGGAACTGTGGGGTTCGAGAGAAAAGACACCAAACTAGAAGTCATTGTAGTGGCTCTCATTCTGAATGTCTGAGTTCTTCTCTTTATTTTAAAATGTGAAGAACTGGGGTTCTAAAGTTCTCCCAGGTCAGAATTTATATCATGATTTTCTGAATTCTCCATTATCATCTTAGTTAATGTTTTATCTCCCAAATTATTAGTATTTTCAGTAAATAATACTATTTGTGAGTACCATATGTGAAATTATTTTGTAAGTGGTAAAATCTCTTAACTCTAAGGTAGTGTTGTTATTCAACAAGATGACATTTTAGTTGTATGTACACAAAATACAATGTAGACTTGCACAAGTATGCAGATAATAAGAAAATAGTTAATCTGAAGGTCTTTTTCTTCCCTCTCAAAAATTTGAGAAGGGAGGGGTGGGGTCAGGGTGGGGGGGTAAGAATAATAACAGAATGTGTGACAGACATCTTTGCCCTGTATACATGTATGAATGCACAGATGGTGTGACTCTACTCTGTGTACAACCAGAGAAACAATAGCTGTACTCCATTTGTGTTCAATGAATCAATAAGTAAATAAAAAAAATTGAGATATTTTTTCCTGAATTAGCTGGTTATTATCTGTCCACCTCACTCAATCTTTGCAGAAACATTTTCAGAATCCCTTGAAACTACAGTTTATGTTCACTATGGTTTAGAGCTTACATTCTCTGGATGGCATAGATTGTGTCACCCCATTAAAGAGAGACTCTCAGTATTGTTTATGGAAGCAGGGAATAGAATGAAGTCATAAATCTGGAAGACACTCTATTTGGTCACCTCCTTTGGGGGAAAAGTGATTTCAAATAATTAAGTGGACTAGTTAACTTTTTCTTAAATATTTTCTATAGAAAAATGTTATAACTTCTTTCAGAAACCCATGTCAACAGTCACATACATCTTATGAAATAAGTTCCTTAGTGTGAAAACTAGAAGAAGAAAATGAAAGAATAAAGTCTAATGCCATCTCCTAAGTCTTCAATTTCCCCTCATGTTGCTTTTTTAAAAATGCCTCAGTCCACAGTTAAGCCCTCTTAAGATTTATCTGCAACTGCCATGCTCAAAGCTTATAAAGGAAAAATATCAGAGTTCATTAGGATTGTTTAGCACTGGGAATGAAGAAATATTTTATTATTTCTTTCAAGTTCTACTTCTTTTACCCTTTGCTGGAAGCATCTCTGAAGGCAGGCATTGCAAGAGATTTTCAGGAAAGATAAATGGAGACCAAATGGAACCGTGGCAGAATTGTCTTTTCTAAGGGTTAATGAGGTCACGTTGTTTGTTGTATTTTTGAAGTCTTAGGATACTTACAGATTTCATTTCTGATGACAAATTACAGCTGTTTGTAGTCAACTCTTTTAAATAAAATTCTTTCTTAGCATATGCATTTCAAAATCAGCAAAGACTCAATCTTCCCTTATTTGCATGCTGGACACTTTCATGTATTTGTGGGAATCAGGTTCATCTGCAAAGACAGATTTTTTTTCTAGTTGAAATCACATCTGAGTAAATAAAGGCCTTGTCTGACTCTCCACATCTGAGGCTCTTTTTGAATTTGTATGTAAATTCTGTATTTCCACATAATTGTCTACATTGACCATCCCTGAACACCAAATGTATTTTTCCACTACTGAAACACATAAGTGATTTGTCAGGTACAAAAAGTTTTAAGAGGCATCATTCTTTGTTTCTCCTGCAGAGTTCCTTGAGGACCCTAGATTTGGAAAACACCATCCTACAAAATGGTCGTTGACACCATCTATTTTCCTGCCTTTAAAAAAAAAACTTTTTATTGAAATAACATGTTCATGTAACAAAATTCAAATGTATTCAACATTTGTATAGCTATGTGGAAAAAAGATAAGCCACTTGGGTAAGACAGTCTTATCAATTGTGGAGACAAAGAACCAAGAAAAAGATAATAATATGTGAGATTACAAACTTAAGCTTCAAAAAGATTTGATGAGTTGTACTGATGAGCCAAAATACAGTGCCTGAAATATAATTGAAATAAATATAAAATCTTTAAAATATAAAAGTAAAAAAAATTCAAATGTATTATGTGCACATCTTGATGAATTTTTACCAGTATAACTCATATTATTAATAATATAGGTTACTCATATAACAAACACCTGATCAAAAAATAGAAGACATAGCTCCTGAGATCCCCTCCCACACCTGGGACATACTCTTTCCCACTCACTAACTCTCCCTTCCTCCCATCTCGAGTAGCCATTATTTAGACTTCATAGCATAGATTAAATGTTGCCTGTTTTGTGCTACATTTAAATTATGTGCTCTTATATGTTTATTTTACTCAGCATTTTTTGTGAGAGTTGTGTCACTGATACACGTGGTTGGAAATCATTCATTCTTACTGATGTGTGGCATTACATTGTGTGGAGATAGCACATTTGATCCATTTCACTGTTGATGGGCATTTCATTAGTTTTCCAATTGCTGCTATTATAAGTAGTGCTCTCATGAATATTCTTGTACATTTTCTTAGTGACTGATTTGTATACATTTCTCTTGGGTATATACTTCACTGTAGGAGATCAACATATTTAATTTTTAATTTCATTAATGAAGGACTTATATTGCTGAGAATTACCTGTTTCCTTGGGCATATTCTGGGCATAACAGTGGTACTCCCTTAGAGAGATGTTGTGAAAATACCTCATTTTCAGAATTAGCAGTTTCAGTCTCCCTGTAACTGACACCAGACATCCAATCCATCTTAACGTCCTGTTGTGACTTCCTTAAAACACAAGCAGCAGACCTCAACTTTCCACCATTTTCATCTGCATGTAATCCAGCATCATTTCTCAACTGAGCCCTTGCAGTCTTCTCTCTACACTTTCCAATCTTGCCACTTTCCAATTCATTCCATATTGCTTATTTATTAAAACATAAATGAAATTATCACTTCTATTCCCTACTTCCTTCAACGTTTCTTATAAAGTTCTATAAGCTCCTTCATACTCTAGCTTTTGTCTATTCTACCTGCATCATCTACTATTCTCACCATCAGGCATTGTACTTCCTCACATCAGCTTACTTGCTGATCTCACCATACATGTTCCCTTCTCAGGACTCATTCCATCTATCTGGGACATTCTTCCCCCACTTATCCACGCGTCCCCCCAAGTCTCCACTTAGATGTAATCTCTTCAGAGGGGACATTCTTCACTACCTTTGTTACAATTCCCAACCACCCTGCTCCCTTTCCTTATCTTACTTTGTTTTAAATCCAAAGTGCTTGACATTACAAGTCAGTATCAGTTTATTTTGATCGCATTGCCTCCATTAGAATATAAATTCCACGAGGGTAGAATTTATCCAGTTTGCTTACTGTTATAACCTAGGCTCAGGTAAATTCTCAATAATATTAGTTAAATAAGTGAATAACTGAATGGATTGATGGATTAGTAGCATATTATTGGACTTTTTTTTCGTAAGGAAACTGGAAATGAGTAGATATAAAACTGTGGTTCTCAAGATGGTGCCTCTTGAGAACTCCTGGAGATCTTAGAAGACAGCAATGAGAAATCCAGGAGCTATTTTCTGAGTTTCTAAAGGTCTAGTAAAAAGCAAATCCTTATTCACAAAAAGAAAGGATTCAAAAGATAACCAAAGTGTTAAATTTTTATGCTTGAGAAAAAATTACATCAACTCAATATAGTAATTCTGGTTGATTCTTGCTGATCAGAAATTATTCTCAGTTATGTAAGTCTTACAAAGGTAAACCTATTTTGCTAATCTTTTGATAGAACCATTCTCTTAAAGGCTATCTCTAGTGACCTTTTCCTCATGACATTTAGTTTTTCTCCATTTTCACCCTCCTTAACTCAGTGCCTTCTTTGTGAATATTTTTTTCCTTTCACTGCTCTGGAGCTAAATTCTTTCTTCTCCAACTCTGATCACACCTTCTTATCTATTCTTTGTTAATTATTTCCTCCTCCTTCCTCCTTAAACATTGGCATTTCTCAAGGCTGTCTTGAACCCTGTTTCTTTGTTCTCTTTCCATATGCAATTTCATCTTCCCCAAGGTTTCCTGTACTTAAGACCCCAAATCTTTACCTGTGGCTCCAGTTTTTCCTCTAATTTTTAGACCTGGGGTTTGCTACTTGTGAAATTCAGCTGGTGCAGAGCTAGTGCTGACATCTGCTCTCCTCATCAATCCAGTTTCCTTCTCTGTTTATGTTCAGAGCAGCGTCATCTATTGGCTTATCACTCCCTCTGTCATGACTCCAGACTTCCCTAAACTCTTATGACACTTTTATAGAAGACACTTTTCTAGAAGACCCACCAATCACAAGTTAAGTCCTATTTCACTCCATCCTCATAACTGAAACCAAAGTTGTCATCTCAAGGGTACTTCGGGTCATTTCACTCTGCTTTGTGAATACACTTGGAGGGTTCTTGAGCACTTACCAACTAAAATTGGGCCTTTGAATCCCTATTTTTTATTTTATTTTATTTTATTTTATTTGTTCTAATTAGTTGTAAATGACAGTAGAATGCATTTATATATTTTGATAGATCATACATAAATAGAGGGCAATCTCTCATTTTTCTGATTATAAATATTGTAGGATCACATTGGTCATGCAGTCATACATGTACGTGAGGTAATACTATCTGTTTCACTCTACTATCCTTCCTACCCCCATATCCCTTCCCCTCCCTTCACTCTCCTCTACCTAATATAAAGTAGCTCTATTATTCCCTATCCACTGCCCCCACCCTTATTGTGAATCAGCTTCCACATATCAGAGAAAACATTCAGCCTTTGGTTTTGGGGGTTTGGCTTATTTCGCTTAACATAATTTCTCTAACTCCATCCATTTACCAGCAAATGCCAGAATTTCATTCTTCTTTAAAGCTGAATAATATTCCATTGTGTATATATACCATATTTTCTTTATGCATTCATCTGTTGAAGGGTATCTAGGTTGGTTCCACAGTTTCAAAGCCCTATTTTTAAAAGCTGAATTCAACTGACCCTTAAGGTCAAACTAATTGTTCCTTTTCCCATTAACATAGGCATTTACTCTTTCCCATTTCTGCATCTTTTTCCTAATGCTGTTTCTTTCTAAGAGAGTGTGTTTCCTTATTTCTGTTAGAATTCAGCTCATCCTTTAAGGCCACTTCTTTGTGTGCCTTTGCTTTCATGCCAGCCTAAAGTAATACTTGAGGTCCTCTTTAATCAGTGATACTCAGTACTAAAGAAATGGCCAGGCAAAAGAAATCCACTTAAAACAGTGACTAACATTTCATAGTAAATAAAATACAAGGTTTGATTGGGACTGTAATTTGAAAAATCAAACTAAAGCTTATTTACTTATAATTAATAAAATTTAGGCTATAATTGAAATTTTGAGCTAATTCTTGGAATGCACAAAGAGCAATGTGTTTATTTGGATTTTGGCATAGTTTTCTGATAATTGATGGGGTGATTTAATCACATGATTTTGACTTTTGTGCCATAAATTTTTTGAAATAATTTTCTAGCAACTTAGTTTTACCTAGACCACCTTTTAGTTAATTTTAAAGGTATCATGTCAGTTCTTTGTCTCTTCTTCAGTTAACTGGTTTCTCTCTTTTAAATCCTGATGTGTAGATGTCTACGCATGTAATTTGAGTGATTCTCCCCAAATTTGCACTGACTTCATGCAAACATGCAGATTTTTCATTGTCTACAATTTCTTTTTGTAGTAGATTAGCATTGATGTTATCATTATTAGATGATCTGCAAAACCCTCTATAATTACCTGCCACTTTATCCTGAGGTTTTCTGTAGTCTTGTCATGTTCTAAGTGTTTGGCTTCATCTTCTCTAACAGGTTTTAAGTTTTCTGTGGTAAGAATTGTGCTTGGTTCTTTTTCTACCCTCCACAGAATTCATGGAAATAATTTGTACAAAGTGAAAGCTTAGTAAACAATTACCAAATTGTGTTGTTGATTGGTTCCTCAAAAGAACCAGTCTTTGCTTTTGTTATATTTCATCATTAGAAACAATATCATAAAACTAGATTGTGGAAAAATGAATCTTTTGGTTTTTCCATAAGAGCAGCATAATATTAAGTAGTTCAGTTCCTAATCAAAGATTCAATTTCAGGTATAACCAATAGTGTATCATAAAATACATAAAAACTAAAATTTTCTATGATAGAGTAATAAACACTTTCTGTCTTGTAAATTTTTATCAGTATATGATATACAAAGCATGTGTATACTATAACATGGACTTAAAAATGCAAATTTGATTATACATTTAACATGAATGTAAAGGCTATCATAAACATCCATTTAAAACTGACAGCAAATTCTTTTTCCTTTTTAAAATTTAGAAGGGGCATTGGAAAATGAATTTGATAACCTATTTTATAAGGTTTGTTGAAGTCTCAAACTGATACTTTTACCCCTGAGTAGAGATGGGAGTTGGGGAAAGAAGGCAATTTCATTGACCCAGTCTTGTTAGGATCATCCAATATTTGTTTTGAGAAGTAATCATGATTTTGCTTTAGCCACTAAAGATACAGTCCGAAGTTTTCCTTATTCACACACTCCTTGTTCAACATAGAGGTATTCAATGAGAGAAGAAACAACTTCTATACAAGAGCATAAAGAACTTGTGACATTCTACTTTATATTTTGTCAGAGAATACTTCACACATCATTGGAAGGCCATAAAAACCATTACTGGGATGTTGGAATGGGCTTTTCAAGGGAATTTCTGGCAGAACATGGTGCTCTAACTTAGTATGTGCTGTTATATGAAAATTTCTGAATGAATGGTGGGAAATATGCAACTATGATTGAGTGGCACTGAGATCTATGAAGTGTCTTGATATGGAGACCACCTACATTGCTAACTTCAAAGTAGCAAAAAAAATCAGCCTCTATAACTTGAATGCCCTTGCCCTTTCTGTAATGCTTTTATCTAAAATAATTGGAATTGTAGTGTACCTAACATGGTGGGATTTTTAAAAATGTTCTGATAAATTCAGTTCATAGTTGAGATCAAATACATACTGCTTATTGAAAAGATGAATTTGGAAACCATTTATTTTTCTTTCTTTTTAGTACTCTAACATGCCTTCTGCCTTTGTGTTTCTCTCTTGCCTAGCAGTGCCTATTAACCTGCAGGGACACTGGTAAAGGAAGGCTGACCCCTGATGTCCTTCTCTATCTCTCCATATAGTCATGACAACTGAAGTCAGATGCTGTTCTGTTGTCCTCACCAGTTGGAATGCATTGGTTCATCTACTTTTATAAGTATTTCTTCCGTACTGGGTATTGGGACCAGTGGTTTGGGGGACAATTACTGAGACCATTTTCTCAGTTTCTATTAAGTAATAATTTTTAAACTGTTTTTCTCTTTTTACCAACTTTTTCAAAAAGGCAAATTCACATTTTCCATTAATTAGGGAATGAACTAACATGTATTTCTGGGAACTATATGTTATTGCATCAGTTTTTTCTTAATGATATTATGTTTTAGTCAGCTTTTTTGCTGCTGTGACTAAAAGATCTGACCAGAATAGTTGTAAAAGAGGAAAAGTTTATTTGAGGGCTCATGGTTTCAGAGGTCTTAGTCCATATAAAAGGCCATCTCTATACCTTGGGGCTCAAGGTGAAGTAGAACATCATGGTGAAAGTATGTGGCAGAGGAAGACAGCTCACAGGGTGATCAGGAAGTAGAGAGAGAGAGAGAGACTCCACTTTCCAGATATAAAACATATACCCCATAGCCATGGCCCCAATGAACCACCTACCTCCAGTTACCACTCAGTTAATCCCATGAAGGAATTATTTCACTGATTAGGTTAAGGCTACAATCCGTTTTTCCTCCAAACCTCTTGCATTGTCTCACACTTGAGCTTTTGGGGGACACTCACATCCAAACCCTAATACTGTCTTTGTGTCCCCCTCTGTTTCCTATGGAGCCATTTTTTGTGAGAAAAATAATATATCCTCAGTTACACAAGGATTGAAGGATTATTATCATTTATATGCAACCACTACAAGAATTATTAAAGAAGTTGTTTAAGAAGAGCAATACCAAAGGAAAAAAGTAAAACGTGGAAAACAATAGTGAAAGTTTTATGAACATAATTAATTGTTGAATGTAAACAAGAGCAATTTATAGTTATTTAAACTTAAATACTAAACAAGAATGAAGAGGTTATAGATACATATGCTCAGTGAATAATTTGTGAGTACTATAAAAAAAATTATAGCTTCTGAACTGACAGGGGGGAAAACATAGAATTTGGGAAATGTTAGTTCAATAGAAATCAAGAAAAGGGAGAAGAAAGGACAAAAGAAACACAAAATGCAAAATAAAATGATAGAAATGATTACTAATGTATTAGTAACCAACATCTTGTAAATAGGTCAAAGTCACCATTTAGAAACAAGATCTACTGCAGATTCTTTGTTATGTGCCAGATACCGTTCTGAGTGTCATAAATGTATTTACCCAGGCACTCTTACAACAGCCCCATGAGGAAGAAACAGCTATTATTCCTCTTTTTTGAAAGGTTTATTTATTTATTGTTTTTCCAAGTTCCAAGTTCTATTTATTTATCTGTTTTCCAGTTGTATCCTACTTTCCTTTTATTTCCTTCTTTTTTATTTATTTGGATCTTTTGGCTTTTGACATTTGAGATTTTCTTTACCAATATTTTGAATGTACACCAATAAAATGCCAAGTGGAAGCTAAGTACTTGGGGTGGGAGCTTGTGGACTGGCACATTTCACTGAAGGATAATCACACAAGGTTCTGACTGTTGTATAATTTTTTTCTTTTCAATACTGGGTATTGAACTCAGGGACACTCTACCACTGAGCTACATCCCACATCTCATTTTATTTTGAGACTATGTCATGCTAAAATGCCCAGGCTGGCCTGTAGCTGTGGGATTCTCCTGTCTCAGTCTACTGAGTCACTGGGATTACAAGTGTGCACCAGCACCACATCAGCTATTCTGACCATTTTAGAACAGACCTGAATCTCCCAATACGGTTATAGTTAATCTACATAGTACCTATATATAAATTAGTAAAATTTATCCTGTAGGGCATGTGAGTTTACCAGCTGGTGTCTTTATGCTATTTAGAGAAAGCTGTCCTGTCCGTCTGGGCTAACAAAAGCCCTTCCCCAAGACACAGAGCTTGGTAAATGGAGCATGGGTTGAACTTCAGCCCTCACTGTAATTCTCAGCCAGCTATCTCTGGTGAAGATAAAAATCTGAGAAAATCTGCATGCCTGCTTCTGTATACAAGTATATTTAGAACTTTCTCTTAAATAGGTCAATTTCTAAGAGACAGACCTGGAAACACAGGGTAGGTGGTGGCTGTGGAGAGAGATTAAAGGTCCAGTTCTAGAAGCTAAAGGTGCTAGAGTTCTGGAATCCATGTAGAGGAAGGAAGGTAAGGGGGCTGGACAGGAAGAGTGCCTCACCCTCAAATATGTGTACTTTGATTTTAATTATCTGTTTCACTAAGGAGAATCACCCATGCCCCAGGTTTCCAAGCCTATCAAATTCTTCATCATTGCTAAGCTTCCAGTCTTCTGGTTGTAAGGATGGGGGGAAAAAAGGATCACTGGAGTCCAACTCAACTGCTCTCTTTTTTTCTTTTCTATCTCTCATCTCTGCCTTTAGAGATACCTAGTGCATCCAGTTCCTGAATTTTCTAAAATTCTGCAGCTCTCCTGGCTTCCCACTGCTTACTTTCTTTGCATACTTAGAACTCTGCTAGCTCTACTGAGGGGCAATTATTTCTCATCCATCTACTACATAGCTTCCTACAGTTTTTGCTGTCATTGTTTACTGTTTTCTCAAACTTTCTTTTTTTTAAATTTATTTATTTATTTTTTTAATTTACTTATTGATTCATTGAACACAAATGGAGTACAGCTATTGTTTCACTGGCTGTTCACACCAGTAGAGTCACACCATCTGTGCGTTCATGCATGTACACAGGGCAATGGTATCTGTCACACATTCTGTTATTATTTTTGTCCCCCACCCGCCCCCACCCCTCCCTTCCCTCTATGGAAAATAGGTCCAAATCTTCATCATGTTGGCCTAGGACCAGATTTCCTTAACATGACTCCCAAAGCGCAAGAAATAAAAGCACGAATCAATGATTGGGATAGAGTCAAACTAAAAAGCTTTTTCTCAGCAAAGGAAACAATCAGCAATGTGAAGAGAGAGCCTTCAGAGTGGGAGAAAATCTTTGCCACACACACTTCAGACAGAGCACTAATCTCCAGAATCTACCAAGTACTCAAAAATCTTTACACCAAGAACACCAATAACCCAATGAATAAATGGGCCAAGGAAATGAACAGACACTTTACAGAGAAGATCTACAAGCAATCAACAGATTTATGAAAAAATGTTCAACATCACTCATTATAAGAGAAATGCAAATCAAAACCACCTTAAGATGTCATCTTACCCCAATTAGAATGTCTTTTATTAAGAACACAGAGGCAACAACAGGTGTTGGCGAGGATGTGGGGAAAAGGGTACACTCATACATTGCTGGTGGGAGTGCAAGTTGGTGCAGCCACTCACACTTTCTTTGTCCTTTTATTTTTAGTTTTTGTTTATTGTAACTTTGTGCAAAATAATAAAGAAGCAGAAATAAATATAATACTCATGTTTTTATGTTTAATCCAAAACTTTGTTATCATTTGGGATAGAGCTACATTTCTGAGTATTTACATAAACTCATTTTCATGATGTCTAAATGTAGTTAAGGTAGTAGTTGCTGTATTGCTCTTACTTTTTTGATATTTTACACATAATAAAAAGGCCTACTGGACATAATCTGGTTTTGATTTTCATTGGCAGTAGTTGAGGTGCTATTGACCATTGCAAAATTGCAAAATTGTGAAGATGAAGTGAATTGAAAGAAAAGTTGCTGCCTTGCTGGATTCATTACACCTTGGAAGAAACTTCATTTGGACTTCATGTCATCCCACAAATCTTGATTGGCTTTTGTGGGCATTGGGCCAGTTTTTCCAGTGAGTCATATCGTAATTTCCTAAGGGACTGAGGAGGTCTGGACAGTTAATGCATATTTGTATTACTACTGGGAGTTATCATAATCTCTACTGTCTGCTGAAACTGTGATTTCATGGTGCAGAGGACTAGAGAAATATACCAAGCCATGTTATGTTGTTACTAGCCTAATCCAAACCTACAGCAATATTCTAGTCAAATAAGAAATGACATTCTTTACCACCCCATTTGACCTGAATTATTATTCTTTGTGGGTGACTTTTTGTTCGCAAGACCTTTATAATAAGTCTGAATATCCAATTTAGTAAGCTAATGTGATCTGAAAGATCTGAGAATCCCCTCCTTCAGTACAGGATCAGTTTAAATACCAAAATATGTTGCACGTACAGTAATTGAACATCCAAGCCATGATCAAAACTCATGGAACATTATTTGTAAACACAATTTTGTGTTAACACAAGTAAGCAAATAAAACTAAAAATTAAGATGAGGCCTGCTAAAAACTTTTGAGAGAAAACTGTCTTCCCATAGTTTTAAATGTCCTTCTGCATTGCTATGGTTTCGTCCATCTGAACTACTTTATCATTAGGTGATCTACATGCATTTATTTAGGGCTTTCCTAGAACCTTGAAAAATATGAAGAAAGTACACATTATTGTGAAAAATGGCAATTTATAGGTTTCCTTGAGTTCCATAAAGTAGATATCATATCAGCGATGATCATTGGGATCTTTATGGGGTGGAATGTAAAATGAAAGAAATAATTATGGTATAATGTCTCTAATGCAAATGTCTCTCATGGGACACACACACACACACACACACACACACACTTGCAAATACTAACACAACAAAATACTTTGCTCTCAGAAAACTTGAGCAACTAAAGTTTCTCCTTGATACTGTTGTTACTATGTGTGCTTTAGATGTTCCTTGCCATTAGGTTGTCAGATTGGGGAAATAAACTGTAGCATGATCTGCTTTGGACTAGGGCAAGAATTCTTAGTACTTTAGGTATACTGAAAGGTTAGATATAGCCAATATCTGACACAGGACCATGTATAGGGCCAATGTTTGTATCAGTAAGTAAGAAAACAGTCTCATTCAGCACTATCCAATAGAACTTTCTGTGATGCTGGAAGTGCTCTGTATTTGTTCTGTCTGATCTGGTAGGTTTCAGTTATGTGTAGCCATTGAGCATTTGAGCTGTGGCTATTTTAACTGAAAAACTGGATTTTAAGTTTCATTTAATTTTATTTAAACTTCAAATTATTAATAAAAATGGAGTATTCTGTTACAATTACTTGGAAATATAAATCACAGAATTAAATTATTTTTCATAGCAGGCACAGTTTATAAAACAATTTCTGGTAGCTTGATTATGGCATAAATCAAGGCCTCATTCATTCATTCACTTAACAAATATTAAGTACTCAACACATATTAAGTGCTACTCTATACTACCCCATACTATAGTCACTATACTGTACTAGATGCTGGGGTAAACAAGTTGTTGCTGGATTGGGTTCCATAGAAACAAAAACCTTTTAAGGTCAACAACATATATATATATATA